>QEPC01007225.1:103841-138042 GCA_003113815.1 Sphenodon punctatus
GCAGTGGATCCTGCACCATGTGGCCAGCTCCCTGCTCTTGCCCCACAGTGTGGCAGTGGTGATTGACCACCATGGGGCAGTGCAGGATGGTGCCCTCAGAACTCATGTAGCCTCACCCTATAATGTTAACAGTGTAAATAGAACATTAATTTTACCCCACTTCTCATTGAAGCAATTGTCATAAAGATGGAATTGTGCCATTCTGTTGCCTTGCTGACAGGTCTGGTGGTGCTGAGATTAACTTTTTGTCCATCCACTTTCTTTGTGGGCGACCAGTGGGCCTGATTACTCTAACCATTTTAGTATTGTGTGCTTCGATCGTTTGGTCTATACATTTCTTCCTAAAAGTCTTGTGTGACTTCAAATGAAGAGAAGAGCACTGTCCAGCTAATCCAGTTACAGAAAAAGCCGAAACAATGCATCTCAATATAAATAAGGCACTCTTATGTAGATACCTTAGAAGAAGAGGAAATACTTTATGAGAAGAGGAAAAACATCGTATCATTAATCCAATTCTGTGACATTTCTTTGAAACAATAATGGGAAATGATATCAACTGAACACCTCATATGAAACCTGGGGAATTATAACTACGTGTTCTTCAGTTGTTTTAGTTTGCTTTTTTCAGATAAGATTTGGATATTAGTTATTTAACTATTCGGGATGGTGTAGGTACTGTGAATCTTGCTTAATGGCAGGGGGCCAGACTAGAGAACTCTTGAGGTTCCTTCCAGCTCTACGGTTTTATGATTTGTGCAGCTATGAATAGCCATTTTATTGATCCAGTTTTGTTTTGGATTTGCTATAATTATATTCTCCTCATATATGCATTATGGGCCTTCTTGGGGAAATACATGCCCATTTGTTTTATGGCATAGTTTTGGCTTGCATCTAGTATTCATGACATTCCACCATCCTTCTTCCTTGGAGTCCTTGTAGCATTTTCTTGGCTAACTAAATATCCCAGACTAACATATCACAGTTATGTCTCATTGGAACTTATTTTGCAGTATGTAACAGAGGTTGTCAAAATTCCCAACCCCAAGAGACCTTAAGAATCAAATTCTTGATACCCCCATACCAGAGCTATAAGACACATACACTGGTGCACGCACTCAATTATCTCCTATTTCATGATTGGCTGGTGGAGCCAGTGCTCTGCAGTCCTGGCTGCTGAGATTCTGAGGCATAACTATAATTCAGCTGCTGAGAATTAGATGCAATTAAGTAAGAAACAGGGCCATTGATTGGCAGCACAGGGTCCAGGACCATCTGTGGCCAAGAACCACACTTGAACTGTCCAAGAACTTCTTTTCTATGCCCTCTCGTCCGGTAATTCGGACATAGGGAGCGATCTCCCAGACGACCACTAGGAGGCAGCACAACTTTTGCTGGGAGCACGTAGGGAGAACGCTCCCCCGCCATCCCAGTTCGTAGTCTGCCTCAGACCTAATAGGACGTGCAGCCGGGTGCTCTGCACCCTCACCACCAACTCTTCAAAGTTTAAGGTGCTTCGCACCATTTCTTGGGCGCAGTCTCCCCGCACTGCAGGAGGAGGCTTTTATTATTCTGAGCCGGCCCACGGGTTCAGGCCAGAGAATTTCGGAGAGGGGACTCCACGGAGATACCCCCCCGGACATCGCAGCGCCGCCGCAATGGCTGAGACCGCCAAAACCCGTCGCGCAGCAGCCGGACGGGCACCGCAACCGCAGGCCGAAGCCGCTTTAGCAGTGGCTAGGAAGCGCAAGGCCACCAGGCACAGGCCGGAGAACGCGGCCGCGGCGGCGCCAGCAAACAACAGGGCCAGAGCCGAAATGGCGGCGGAGGCGAGGGAAACCGAAAGTGAGGCCTCCCTCCCCACGCGGCAGCCCCAAGACGCCCGCAGCTCCCAGGAATCCCCCATGGAGGACAACGAGGGGGAGGTAGCTTCAGCTGCCTCCTCTCAAGTAAGGGGGGACCTGGGGATAAATGAGCCCAATACCTTCCAGCAGGCCCAAATGGAAGCCCTCAGGGCTATGATGGGGGCTCTCTCTCGAATAGAGAGCAATCAAAGGGCTCACAGCAAGAGACCCACTACCCGGGGTCAAACCCCTAAAGACAAATTTAAGGGAGCCTCCCGCTCTGCGGGAAAGGGAAAGAGTAAGCGCCCCTCAACCTCCAGGGCTAATACCTCCCTCTCAGACCTTCTGGGTTCCTCCTCGGCTGAGGAGGAGGATCACAATTCGCCCCCTGAAGAAGGGGAGTTCTCAGGGGACTCTTCTGAGGCTGAATCCCCTCCCCCTGCTAAACGGCCACGAGCCCACCACAGAAGGCCTCCCTACCACCCTGTACCCTCCTCAGAGGAGGAGTCAGAGGCTGGTTCATCTAATGCCTCCCACTCTCTGCTTGAGGACAAATCCCTGGATTGGGAAAGGATCCTTTCCAAAGGGCATAAGGACCTAGGCAGGGAGCTGCCCCTTGACCAAGGCCCTAAACTAATAAGGAGAGCGGAAAGGGTGTTAAGAGTCACCCCCAGAACTCACAAGAAAAGGGAATCGGATTCCTCCTCAGACGGTGAGGAGGAATCAGACAGGGACTATATTCCCAGATTGGAGCAGGACACTAAGGGCGCATCTCTAGATAAGGCCTTTGAAAAAATTATAAGGGCACAGTGGAAGTACCCTACTAGGTCCTTCAAATTATCAAGGCCTCAGCAGACTCTGTATGCCTTTGCTAAACGGAGCAAGCCCATTTTCGCCCTGCCCCAGGTTGATGCTGCCGCTGCATCCCTCGCCCGACAGTCTGTCTTCCCCGCAGAGGGTGACTTTTTACCAAAAGACCTGACAGACAAAGGCCTTGAGACCGGCCTTAGAAAGAGTTATGAGGCCATGGCCAATGCACTACGCATGGCTACCACCTCTTCATACGTCTCGAGGGCAGTGATGAAGTGGTTCAAAATGGGGAAGGACCCTAACATATCTAGAGCACAGTCCAGAAAAATAGCCACTAACGTGGCTCTAGCTCAGGCTTTCTTGATGGATTCGTCCATGGACATGTTAACATGGGTGGCTAAAGGGATGGCAGCCAATGTGGCAGCCAGGCGGAGACTCGGCTCCGTTCTTGGCGAGCCGACGCCCACGCTAAAAACTTATTGGTCAACAGCACGTTTAAAGGCGGCAAGCTGTTTGGCACGGCGCTGGACAAGGCACTAAAGGAGGCTTCTAATAAAGACAAGAAGCACTCACTAAACCAAATCCAAACCAGCAAGAATCCTTTTCGCCCCTTTTTTCGCTTCCAACAGGGTCAGAAGCGCTACCAGTATTCCACACAACCCTCCTGGAACACTGCTAACCGCAATAGATTCCAGAGAGGCAGGGGAGCCAAGTTCACCAGACCATCAACTCAGCACCAGCAGAACCGTCGATCAGGATCACCGCCACGCAGGCAAGAGTCCTGACTATACCGCTTCTTCTTACCCCGTCTCTCTAAAGATAGGTGCTCGTCTACTAGACTTCGCACCAAGATGGACCCGAGACACGTCAGATGCATGGGTCATTCAAACAGTCTCAAGAGGGTATTCGATCGAAACCAGATACTACCCTCGGGATATTTTCAGAATATCTCCTCGCTCCCACAATCCAATCAAACACAAGCATATGATGGCGGAGATCACCAGGCTCCAGCGACTGGGAGCAATAGAGAGAGTGCCGTGGCACGAGCGCGGACTAGGGGTCTATTCGATTTTCTTCCTGGTGCAGAAGAAATCCGGTTCATGGAGGGGAGTGCTCGACCTAAAGCGTCTCAACAAATCACTACGCAGGCAACGCTTCAAGATGGAGACCCTACACTCCATATCCCTAGCCCTTTCCCAAGGCGACTGGATGGCATCTCTAGACCTGCAAGACGCTTACCTCCATGTACCCATCCTTCCTGCACACAAGAGGTGGCTCAGATTTTGCTACGACGGCCAACACTGGCAGTATCGAGCTCTCCCCTTCGGGCTGGGGTCAGCCCCTCGTACCTTCACGAAGGTTCTCGCCCCCCTCATAGCGTCGCTCCGACTAGAGGGAATAGCGGTGTATCCATACCTAGACGATCTGCTAGTTACAGCACCATCTCTGCAGCTGGCCCAGACTCATCTCACTCGAACCAGAGAATACCTCGAGATCCACGGCTTTATTATCAATATTCCCAAAAGCCATCTTACGCCAGCTCAACGTCTCGAACATCTGGGGGTTGTGTTCGACACCTGCCTAAACAGAGTGTTCATCCCTCCCCAACGGCAGTCCAAACTATTAGCCCTCATCAATGCAATTCGAGACCGCCCGCAGGTGTCAATCCTCACCCTGGCTTCCCTCCTGGGCTTGATGATCTCACTCATACAACACCTTCAATGGGCGCGCTTCCACTCTCGCCCTCTGCAGGCTCTTCTGCGGCCCTGGCAAGCAGCTATAATCAACAACAGGCCAGTGTCCATACCCCTCAACCGTGCCGCTCGCCAATCGCTAGCGTGGTGGGAACAACCTCACAGGTTTGTCAACGGAGTCCCTCTCCTAGAACCAGAGAGACTCATACTAACCACAGACGCCAGCCTGCTAGGGTGGGGTGCCCACCTCGACTCACACACGGCCCAGGGTTCGTGGTCACACCACGAACTAGAGCACAGCATAAATTGGCTGGAGCTCAGAGCGATCCGTCTAGCGCTCCTTCACTTCTTCCCACAGCTTCGGAACCAACATGTGCTTGTCTTCACAGACAATACCACTGCGCAAGCTTATGTAAACAATCAAGGAGGATCTCGATCCTCGTCTCTCCACAAGGAAGCCTCCCTTCTCCTCAGCTGGGCGGAGGTCAATCTACTTTCCCTGTCAGCCAGACACATCAGAGGCCAGGACAATGTTCAAGCGGACTGGCTCAGCAGACGAGTATTGGACCCGGGGGAATGGACTCTCTCCCCGCAAGCCTTCAATCTGGTGGTAACCTCCTTCGGAACCCCAGTAGTGGACCTCTTTGCGTCAATCTCCAATCACAAGACGCAGAGATTCTTCGCCAGAAGCCCACACCCACAGGCGGAGGCTCACGACGCTCTCAGTCACCCTTGGCCCCACGGCCTGCTTTACGCCTTTCCTCCCTTCCCTCTCTTGGCGAGAACAATCAGCAGAGCCAAGAGGCTGCAGGCCGCAGTCATAATAATAGCCCCGTTCTGGCCACGCAGATCGTGGTTTCCAGACCTTCTCAGCCTATCCAGAGGAAATTATCTCCCTCTACCAGTTACACCAGATCTCCTCACCCAGGGGCCTCTTCGCTACAAACAGCCAGAGTTCCTGAGACTGACAGCCTGGCTATTGAGACCGACGCTCTCCGAGCCCAGGGGTACTCAGCCCCAGTAGTCCAGACACTCTTGGCCTCCCGGCGACAATCAACTAGAAGGATTTACCAGTCTACATGGACTATTTTTGTCCGCTGGTGTCAGTCGCATCAGATTCCACCTCGTCAGCCTTCCGTTCCTCAAGTCCTCCAATTCCTGCAGGAAGGGCTCGATAGGGGGCTTCGCCCCAACACGCTGGCAAGACAGTTATCGGCCATTGACAGTACCATAGCCTCTTCTTCTGGTCATAAATTCTCCACGCATCTACATGTCAAACAATTCTTGAGGGCGGCCAAACGTCTAGCCCCTCCGGTAGTACACCGTTTTCCTACATGGAACCTCAATGTGGTACTTAAGGCACTAATGGGGCCTCCATTCGAGCCTCTACACCAAGTATCGCTTTACTTTCTGTCAATTAAAATGGCCTTCCTTATTGCCATAACATCAGCAAGAAGGGTGTCAGAAATCGGGGCTCTGTCTATCGACCCAGCATTCTGCATATTTAGGAAGGAATCAGTGCTGCTCAGGCTGGATCCAACCTTCCTTCCTAAGGTCCCCTCCTTTTTCCACCTAGCTCAGGAGGTGGTCCTACCTTCTTTCTGCCCTAAGCCCCGCCACACCTTAGAGAAGCTATGGCACACTCTAGACGTTAGAAGGGCACTCAAAATTTATCTAGAGCGTACTCAGGCCTTTAGGAAATCTTCCTCCCTACTAGTGAGCTACCACCCTCACTCCAAGGGTAAAAAAGTCTCAAAATCAGTCATTTCCAAGTGGATTTCTGCTTGTGTAGCAGACGCCTACAGAGCCTTAGACTTAGTACCTCCAGCTAGAGTTCTAGCTCATTCGACCCGTTCAGCTTCCACTAACTGGGCTTTCCGGGCCAGGGCTCCGACATTAGAAATTTGCAGAGCGGCTACGTGGAGGAGTCTCCACACATTCACGAAGCACTATAAAATAGATCGCTTCGAGTCTGCAGAGGCCGCCTTTGGGAGGCGGGTGCTTCAGGGGGTTCTAGATCCTCAATAAGCGCCCAGTCCCTCCCATCTGTTATCTTACTGCTTTGGTACCTCCCTATGTCCGAATTACCGGACGAGAGGGCATAGAAAGAGGAATTGGGTCCCTTACCTTGGGAATTCCTTTTCTATGTCCCTCGAGGGAGGTCATTCGGCCCACCCGGGGTTTTCCTGGGTGCTGAAATTAATTCTTTTACTGTTTAGCTATATGTTACCCCTTCGGGGGGGGGGGGTCTGTTTTACTAATATATGCTACGTTTTTCAGATAAGCTTGGTCCTCGGCTTATTACTACTGGGATGGCAGGGGAGCGTTCTCCCTACGTGCTCCCAGCAAAAGTTGTGCTGCCTCCTAGTGGTCATCTGGGAGATCGCTCCCTATGTCCGAATGACCTCCCTCGAGGGACATAGAAAAGGAATTCCCAAGGTAAGGGACCCAATTCCTCTGTTCCTCAGCTACAGTTTGGCCAACCCTGGTATAGAAGATGTCACAAAATGCCATGCGTTCAAGGATATCTTCATTTAACCTGGAGGATTTCAAACTTGAAAAGGGTATTGAGCATATTTCAGTGCTTCATTCTTCATGGGGTAAAAACAGATGTGCGGACGGCACAGCAGCTTCCTGACCCAGTCCACGACAGGAAAAAGTGGCTGCTACTCTCCGGGTCAGTGGGTGGCTCTGAACAAACAGCAACAGGCGTGTGGGTGGCTGGCCCCACTCCCATTCCCCGCCATGATGGGAAGCCATGGCGGCTCTTGCCCCATGGCGGGGTTGGTGGAGCTGAACAGATGTGTTGGGTTGATTTGGCCTGCATTGACCTGCGTGGGCATCCCTTGGCAGGGCACATCTTGGGCCAACTGCCTACCTGCCCCAGGGCAGTCCCGACAACATCTGGCAGCACAGGACCACATGAGTGATGAGTCCTGGTCCACAGCAGGCCATAGTGGACCTGCATCATGTCTGTTTTTACCCATGGTTTAGTTGGGGCGGTGGGGTCATTTACCACATAAATCTATCCTTAATTCTCTTTTCCTTCACCTCTCTTGTTAGTTCACATTTAAGGGTTTCAAGGTTGTATTTTCAAAAATATTCAACAAGCTGTGCACAGGCAGGTAATTGTTTGACATTGTTAATGAATTAAGCCATTAGTGTGTACACAACACTGGGATTGTAAAAATGGAAGTATACGTTTGCAGTTTGTCTGAACAATTAATCATTCTGAAGGGTTATATGTATATCTAGACTACATATTTATTTGTCTGTAGTGTGTACACTACTTCAAAGGGACTGGAATGTTTTGGACGACGCAAACCTTAGTTCTGCCATACTTTGGCCCTTTTCACATGAGACGCCCACTACCCTTGCCCATGTGGGCAGCTGGGTGGGCATGGGTGTGTGTGTGTGTCTGTGTGACCACTGGTGCAGGTGGGTGGGGGTGCATGCGCGCTCCCATGCTCCACCCATCTCCAGCCACCTTCACTGATCCCCCATGCACAGATGCATTGGACAAAACGGAGGTGCCTCCATGCGTATAGATAGGTGGAGGTGGGTGGAGATGGGTGTGTGTCAGTGTAATCGTCTACCCATGCGCCGCCCACACACCTTTCCCCCCTTTGCAGTGCGGCACCTCCCGGCCCATGTGAAAAGGGCCTGTGTTACACAAATATACATGTCGCTGCATAAATCACCCCTGATATTTAAACACAGTAGAATGTACTAAAGTATTAAACCGTGAAAAGAAGGAACATCCATATTTTAGAATACATCACAACTTCAGTAGTATGGGAGCCCTGTCAGCTGAGCCTCCATCATGTTATCCCAAGCATTTTAGCTTTTACCTAGTAGGAACAAAATGTTTTATTGAAATAGTGATTATAAGTTATTGAGCTTTTCCAGATTTAACTTGCATAACTGATGTATCTGATCACTTATTACATACAAATAGACTTGCAACTGAATAATGGGTGTAATCACATGAGCGTTGCTCTCCATTGGCCCGCCTTTGCTCCAGATTTACCTGCCTGTTTGAAGGGTATCTGCCAGATGTTCGCCTTGGGGCAGCACCATGTGGTGTCATCCCCAGGGAGGGAAGCACACTATGCAGGTTAACTTGGGCCAGACCAGGGCAATGGGAAGCCACGGTTCTGGGCTCGTTTGTTAGGTTTCCATGGAGCCCTGAGTCTGCCAGCACCACAGAGGCATGGTTAGTGTGCCCTTCTCAGCTGACGGCCAGCTGGGAGAGGGGAGCACGGAAGTCCCCAGAGGCTCTTAGGGTCACAATCTGCGCTCCCATCTCCCAGCTGGCTGTTAATGCAGAGGGATGTCCTAGCGCTGGCTCCGACAGAAAGAGGGGTCACGGCCAGGAAAGGCTTCTTCCCTTTCCATGCCTGCTGCTTTCCTGCAGGGTTCAAAGCCAGTGCATGCCCCCTCCGATCCTCTTGGTTCCTTTCCTGAATGGAGAGGGGACTGTACGCTCTATGTGGCTCCTCCAGAGGGGATGTGCACTGGTTTTGATCGCTACTCCACTCCTTTCCTGCCAGGAAAGGAGAGCAGCGGGCATGGAAAGAGTGGTCACAGCCAGGGAAGAAGACTTCCCTGGCCGTAATCCCCATTTCCATCAGAGCCAGCACTAGTGTGCCTGTAACAGGGTTAGGTGCATCCAGAACTTACTTGTGGGCTTGTAAACCCAGAAGGTTGAAACATCCGGATCTCCAGGGGGAAATGTAGGTGATCCTTTAACAAAATCCTCCCTGTGGACCCTCCTGGGCATCCTCAGGTCAGGGGCAAAGAAATGTATTTGTATATAGATCGTGATTATAATGGAGTATTCCACTCATGGGAGGATTGTGGACAGGTGGCTTACCACCTCTCTCTATTATTGGGGAGAACAGTCCAAACTAACTCGATAAAGAATATAGACTGACTCCCCAAGAAAAATTATCAATATAGACTAAGAATAAGTTTCCTGTCCCATAGTTGGGTTCTCAACCTCTTTAAGGCAAGGAAATACTTGCTACGAAGAGGTATTTCAATAGATAGGGTCTGGTCATATGTTAAGAAGGATTCAGGGTTGCCCCATATCCACCATAAAGGAGAGACGCGTTTTTCATCCCCCAACATGATTTCCCTGGGCCGTGGAGGGAACTTCCAGACCCAGGGAAAATCCAGGTTATTTTGGGTTGGCAAGGAGAGGCCAATAAGTACTGCAGATGGAGGTGGAGTGCTGGCGGACTTGGGGACGATTTCTCCATCAAAGCCCCAACCTATGGGAATTTTGACCCAGGCCAGCATGCCAGATTCCCCAGGTCCAGTCCTATCTACCTCCACCATATGAGCGCTGTGGGGACGAACCCTTTAGTTCCACCTCAGGAGACTATACACACCCTTCCTATTCCCACACTCCCTATTTCATTGAACCAATCAGGTACTACGACGAGGAGGGCAAACTCGAGGGTGCTAGCCCTGGAGGACTCCCCCATAACCTGGGATGATTTTAGACAATTGTCTACAAGGGATCAGGATGTTTGTTTATTTAGTTTGGGTCACACCAAGGCAATTTCACAGGGGAGTGAGACCATGCCCCAGACTCAAGAAGGTCTCAGTACCAAGGTAACATCCCCTAGGGTGCATGGTAAGGATAGTCCTATAAATAACTGCCTGTCAGAAGGCAGGGAGCAGGATTTTCAGCCAAGTGGGGAACCTCCTTCGGTAGAACAGGGCAAGATAGGAAAAGCAATACAGGAGGGATTGCAAGCTGTTGGAAGCAGAGTTATCTCTGCCCCCAATGCATCTTCCCTACGCCAGGAGGTAGCCTCCCCCTGACCAGAGGAACGGGGAGCTTCACGGGGTGAGCAAAAGGCGGCTATTAGCTTAGAGGCACACCCAGGGGATACTCCCTGTTCATCAGCATTCTCCAAGTCCTTTTCCACTCCAATTCCTTGGGTGGTATCATGGAATATAGCAGGCATTAATACATTAAGCCTTGGCATTAAGCCAAGACAGCAACTGCTTGGAATTTATGGCCGGATTTGATTGAATCTGTCTCCAGGAGACATGGGTTAGAGAGGATGCTGTTCTATCCTTTAGGGGGTTTGACCCATTTCTCCACGGAGGCTCCAAAAGAGGTACCAAGGGACGCATATCCAGGGGTCTGACGTTTCTCGTTAGATACTCAGGGGTGGGCCAATTAACCCCACTGGGGTCAGGAAGACCGGAGTTCCAGGCAGGCCTGCTGGAATTTGGCACTATATCTACTGAACAATTTATCTTACTTAATATCTACATTCCTCCAACCACCTCCAAATACTATTCCCCAGAGGTGTGGCCGGCCCTGGAAGAGGCTGTTTTGACCTTAGAAGATCAATTTCCACGAGCATGGCCAATACTTATGGGGGATTGGAATACCCACTGGGAGGGTCATGTTGGTCCCGAAGGGGACAGGCGGGATGGGCCAGCCCATGCAGCCCTGTCAGTGCCCCTTGGGAGAGTACGATCTAATCCCTCAATGCAGAATCTTATCCAGAGATTGGGCCTGGTTGTCCTGGAGGAGGAAGACTCCGATTTTTCAGTAGCCTTCACCTTCATGGGCTCCCAGGGAAATAGCAACATTGACTGGATCTTGGTGGATGCCTGTTCTCGACAGAAACTGGGCCGGTTGGCCCCGATTGTTAGACCTGAGAGCGATCATGTAGCTTTGGCATATTCTCTCTTGATCCAGCCTTTGCTGGACACACAGGTGGCACTGGATGTAGCTATTGAGCTTTCCCCAGCCCTAAGGAGGTTTCCTTTCGCAGTTTTGGTCCAAAAATACAAGAGATATGCTCTACGTTTAGAGTACAATCCTTGGTAGCGAAACTCCAGGATGCTGGTGAGGCTGGTACTCTGGTTCCAATTTACAAGGAGATTTTGCAGGAGCTTCGGGAGCAGATCTTCACCAAGTCTCCTGGGAATAACAGCTCTAAGAGAACCTCTACCCAGTGGTTCGATATTAAGTGCAGGCGGACCAAGCAGTCCTTGATACGCCTTAAGAAGCTATGGGCTAAGGATCAGCTTCCCAAGCAGGAATTGGAGTTTCGGAGATCAAGGTCTGCCTATGTCCTCCTCTTGAAGTTCAAGAAGAAAGCCTATTATGGCAGACAGTGGGCACAGATGGGTGTAGATCTGAGTACAGGTCACCAGAGTGGATTTTGGGTAGCCCTCAATCGAATTCTCAAATCCAGGAGAGAAATAAGTGGGATGCAGCCATCCGCTCCCGCTTGAGAAACTTTCCTTGGTAAGCTTTATTCAGATCATTTGGTGGGGTGCGAGGATTTGCCAAGAAATCCGCTAGGGGACCTCAGTACGGGTGGTTGCCCTGAGGAATTCTCAGAGGATGGCATAGTCCAACATATAATGCGACTTAAAACTAACAAGGCCCCTGGGCCGGACCAAGTGACAGCAGAGATATTACAGGTTGCCCCCTGGTGGTGAGCACAGATTTTTACGCACTTGTTCCATCTACTGGCTGAAGGGGGAAGTATTCCCCCCTCTTGGGCCTTGAGTACGATCGCCCCCATTTTCAAGAAAGGAAATGTTCACGACCCAGTGTGCTACAGACCCATTAGCTTGATTTCCATCCCAGGAAAGCTCTATGCCAAATTTTTGTTGGAACACCTTACAAAATGGGCAGAGGAAGGGAAGATAATTCCCCCACAACAATTTGGGTTTCAGAAGGGTAGGCCCACAATGAACTGTTGTTTTATTCTCCAGCACACTATCCATAAGATCCAAAGAATAAGGAAAGGCAAATTATATCTAGCCTTCCTGGACCTCACTAAGGCATTCGACTCAGTGCCTCGCTCTAGATTGTGGGCTAAACTGAGGCTTTTGGGGATTGGGGACAAATTACTAGCTGCCATAATTCAGTTGTATTCTAATAAAGAAGCCTGTGTTAAAGGTGTGTGTGTGTCCAGTGACCGAGGATACAGGTACTCCCATCAGGAGAGGGGTCTGGCAGGGTTGTGTTCTTGCTCCCCTGCTGTTTAACCTATTCCTGACTGACTTGCCAGATTACGTTAATGGCGAGGAGGTCCATGCCCCCAAGATAGGCCCTACCCATATAAGTTTTCTGCAGTTTGCAGATGATATCATCCTCCTGTCCCAAACAGAGATAGGGATTAAGAGAGCCCTAGAAAAATTTCACCATTATTGTTTAATCAATGGCCTTGAGATCAATGTGCCCATGACCAAGGTTATGGTCTTGGGCCCTAGGTTTCGATCCCGTACCTGGCAGTTGGGAACATGGAAGATCGAGTCCACAAGCTCCTTCAACTATTTAGGGGTCCTCTTTAGCTCTAGGGGCACATGGCACCCCCATTTGCAGACTAGGGCAGCTAAGGCCACCAGAGACTTAGGAGCCATTACCCGAGCTTTTAGCATCTCAAAGGGGGTTCTGATTTCATCTTGGTTGAAGGTTTATCGGGCCACGATCCCTCCTTCCCTCCTTTTTGGGGTGGAGTTGGTTCCATTCCCCAATACCCTTATCCTAGAACGTGTCCAAAACCTTTCCTTAAGGCGACTACTCAGAGTGGATCCAAGTGTCCCAGGGGCGGTTCCAAGGCTGGAAACGGGTATGTTATCTATTAAGGCGCTGAGTAGAATGGCCATTTTGAGATTCTGGCTTCGGTTGTTGGTCCTACCCAAGACCGCACTCCCTCTGACTTGTCTCAGGGAGGAGCTATTATATAATGGCCCAAGGGCTTACCCTTGGCTGCTACACATGGGGCATCTGATCCAGGAGCTGGGGTACTCCTTTGCATTTTTTCAGGGGAAAACAATCCCATTTATCAAAACTGAACTCTTTAGGAGGATACAGGACACTGATATTCAAGAAGATCTTTCGGTGGCCCGTCAATGGAAGGTTGCTCCTTCATTTGGGCTAATTAAGTTATCCCTTTATTTTGAACCCTATCTAGACCTCATAGAGAACCATAAGCTCAGGAGAATTTATACTCTCCTTCGCTTTCAGATGCTCCAGTTGGCAGTAGTGGAGGGAAGACAAAAGTGAATCCCACCAGAATTTAGATCCTGCCCCTGTAGCATCAAGGAGGCTGAGTCTACTGAGCATTTCCTCATGAAGTGCCCCTATTTCCGCCTCCTCCGTATTACTTGTCTGGCTCCATTGTTGCCAACAGGCTATTCCTTTGAGTCAGAGGGTTGTTTTGTCTTGCTCCTTTCTTTATCTTATAAGGAGGCCATGATGGCCCTTCCCTCCTATACTATATTGGCACCTAAGAGAAGAGATCTTATATGGAGGGCCTTGGGTCAAAAATAGAGCAATTCATATAGTATATTTGGCTAAAATTCTCTTAGAGTTAAGTTCTAGGGGTTAGGGTTTCCAAATACGTGTAGGCCCTGTATAGATTCTTTTTGGCTTTTTGTTATTATTGGTGCAGAACTGATTTATGAGGTTTCTTGAACTGGTTTCCTTTTTGCTTTGCCAGACCACATTGGTCCGTTTTAAGTATTAATATGCTAATTGGTTATGGCTGGTCCAATTCAATACCAACACGAGATATTTATAGATTTTATGTGTTTATATGTTTGTATGTTCGTTTGTTGTGTTGGGTCATGACGATAGTCCGTACCCATAATAAACATTGATTGAACCATCCGGAACTTTAACGTGTGTAAAAATTCCCACTATCCTGTACATTAGTTGCCATCCATTGAGACCCTTGGTCAGGCACCAACCCTCTGCCCCGGGTCCAGTCTACTGAGTGCAACTCTCCTGGAGGCTGTGTACCACTAGCTCCTTTTCTCTCATCCTCAGGCACTGGACCAGCCAGAGTTAGGGCCAAAATGAGAATCTCATGAAAATTGAGATCTCCTTACTATCTCAGTAATGGTGTGGGATCTCGATGAGATCTTTTCTAAAAAGAGAAAAGCAACTGCCCATGAACAAAATGTCCACTATTGCTGTTCTGTGCATGTGCAGCCCTGTTCAAAAATGTCACCAGTATCATTGCTGCCATTTTGGAGAAGGGCAGCCATTTTGTGCATGCACATTACTGATATTTTCGCGAGATGCCAGATTCTCCTGCATCTTCTCCTGCTAACCAGTCAGAAATGTCCCCTCAAGTCCGATTTGCCATTGTGGTCCTCCTCCAGTCTCTAATTAGTCTCTGATTGGTGGCCCCTCCAATCAGAAGTCCCCCTAACCACGTACGGTTGGAGCATAGAATTTAAATTTTAAGTTCTGTTACATCAGACAGTATGTGAGACAGTACATCGGTACACACATGGCTCTAGTAAGCAGATTTTTAAAAAAATCTCAACCGAGAAAGTGTGAAGAACGGAGGGTCTTCTTGATTCTCAAGTCTTGCTAAAAACTAGCCGAGAACCGTAATGCTTAAGAATTGAAAGAAAATAGAAATCAAGTTTCAACCTTAAGCAGAGCCCTTCTGGTTCAGGTGCCTTTTCTACGGGCTGACTCAGCCCCTTGCAGGCAGGGCTCCCTTACCCACCCCTCAGCCCCCGACTATTGCCCTGGCAGGTTCCTTTAGGCAGAGCTTCCTCTAGCTCTTGCCTCTTCCCTATCTCTTTCTAGACTTAGCCTTTTCAAACTCTTTAGACTTTGGGTTGGCCTAGCCATGCTCAAGTCCAGGTGTGACGCATCCAGGTACTACCCTTTTTCAGTCTAGAGTCTGAGCCACAGATAGCACCCAGGCCACCCAGGGAGAGCGAGATCACTGAAGCAGCTGCCAGGTAGCCCCGGGAAAGGGAGGAGTGTGTAGGGTGGCCACTGACAAATCCCCAGAATACAGGACATGAGGGGAGAAAATGCAGGATATGGAGCGGGGAAGAGCACATCTGGCTGAGGTTTCCTTCCCCCAGCTAGGGCTGAGCAACAAGCGCTGGTTGACGGGTGGGAAAGGGGATGCAACGGTACCTACAGAATCCTGGCCATGGGTGCATGTTTAAGAAAACCCACCCGGATGGGGTGGAGAGTATCAAAAAAGTGGTCGTGTCCTGGAAAATCCTGATGCTATGGTAACCCTAGCACTCCCCTCCCCCGTGCTGCTGATGCCACTGTTCCCGGCCAGAAGTCATGAGAGTGTGTGCGCATGTGCTTTTTAAAATGAGATGCACTCTCGCATGTCCACGCAGTAGAAATGGATGGGTACGTCTCATTTGAAAGTGGTGGTGGGTGGGTGGGCGGGCATGCATGCATGCTTCCATGAAACATGCACCTCCACCTACTGCCCCCAAACAGAGCAACCGGTGAAAACACGGGTTGTTCCTGTCTCTTATACACATCTAGATGTGTATAAGAGACAGCCCCTGCACAGAGCAACCGGTGAAAACACAAGTTGCTCTGTGCGGGGGCATGGGTGGGGAATGGGTGTGTGCCCATCTGCACCTGCCCCCACAGTGGCGTGACCACGGACTGCTGCTGGGGGTTAGTCCGTTTTAAAAAGGTCAGCGGGTGTGAATGTGGCAGTGTGTGGGGAAAAAAAGGACAAAAAAGTGTAAATAAAGGACAATGGGCAAACCCTTAAAAAAGCAGGACTGTCCTGAATAAAACAGGACTAATGGACACCCTAGGAGTGTGCTAGCATCGTCTGTGGTGAGTGGTACAAACCCATAAACTGCAGGCAGGGGGCAGCCTGCTTGAAGGGCTCCCAGTGCTGCCCATGGGGGTCTCAACAGCGTGGATACTTCACAGATTGAACACGGGTTCCAGCTGCCTTCCTTCCTGTGTGTTAATGCTCAAAGTGCCGCACTTTCCACTTCGTTAGAACTAACCCTGGGCGGCCCCTGCGGTCATCCGGGGGTGCACTCCTGGAGGTCCCACGTTATTGGCGGGTTAGGACTGACATGCGGGCATTCTTGGCAGTTGCGCCATCGCTGTGGAATGTCCCCCCCATTGGAGATTTGCCTCAGACCTGATCTCCTGGCTTTCCGATGAAGTTGTAAAACCTAGCTCTTCAGACAGGCGTTTGGGGGGAAGTAGGGAGATGGGTTAGTGGGCAGTGGGAGGGTTGTGTTTTTCTACACAGATCAGGGTTGAGTTTTTTATTGCTGTTACGGGTTTTATATCTATAATGTATTGTTTTTTTTACTACTCATATGTTAGCTGCCCCAAGTTGCCTGTGAGCGAGAGGGGTGAGGTAAAAACTTAAGTAAATAAATAAACAAAATTAAGTGATTGATTTATAAAATCATGATCAATTCATAGGAAAAACACTTTATGTTGTGGACTGTATTTGCATAATCTGAACTTTGCACTCCCTCATTTTGGACAAAACTAATTATGGGCACAACTAAATCAACAGTAATTAGCATCTATAGTTTTACTAATATGGACATCTAAATATCTGATTGTGTTTCCCAACTAAGGTATCTAGATGTTTAAATGAGAATTGTGCTTGAAAATAATCAAGCTCAAAATTGTTTGAATGTGTCGACTTGATAAAACTAAGAGGCTGTGGTAGGAGTGAATTAAAAACCAAGCTATACAGGTATGTTTTTATGTAAAATGGTATTATGAAGTATATCTGCTACTCTGTACCTTCTCCAAACTTCACTCTTTAGTTGTACCAAAACATCAAAACAAAAGCTCATGTGTGTTTTGCATTTAGCTGCTTTTGCTTTGAAGCCACAAAAAACAATGAACACTATTCTCAGAGCTGTATTTCTCTAGTGTCATCTGTGATGATGGAAGGAAAAAGGAGAAATAAGCAGAAGGCTGCCACTTCTGGAGATGCTACACAGTTGTACTGCTTTAAAGAGTTTGCACAAAATCCAGGACTTAGCCCGTTTTTTAGACGTGCCACCGGGCCCGTGGATTTAAATAATCCGCTGTTAGAAAAGCCACCCAGACAGTGTTTAGACATGCTGCCGCCCTGTGCATTCATTATAAACCGCAAGTTGCGGTTTTAAATGGAGATGGTGTGTCTAAACGCCGCCAGCAAAACTTTTCTAATGGTGGATTATTTAAATCGGTGGGCCTCGTGGTGTGTCTAAAAGAGCCCTTAGTTGGCCTCATCTCCTTACAAGAGATGATAATTTAGATTTGCATTACTTGAAAGGCCTTCCCTTGTTCTTTGTCCTATGAAATCATTTGTAGTTAGCTAGGTTGTTCTTGCTGACTGTGCTGAGGTGAAATTAGAATGGAGCTGGGGAAGATTCTTATTGATGGTAGGATCTTGGATATACTTCTTGATGTTGCCAGGTGGCGACTTTGTGGATCTTTTGAGGACTAGAATTTCTTGTTTGGGCCACTTTATTCATGGTGATTTTAACTTCCTCTGTTTTTATTCTTCCTAATTTTGGGAGTGGGAGAGTGTCCACTTTAGAATGGTTATTATTTGAGACCTTTGCATCAGTGTTGACCATTTTGTACAGATTTATTTGGGGCTGGATGGACAGCTTGGCTGCCTTCAGTTCACTCAGGGTTGGATGACAAACCTTATAATATTATGATGACGCATCTTCCCCCCACCCCGATATTATTTATATCAAGTCTCACCACGCTCCTCTGTTCCCCTTGTCCCTATGTTTCTTTCTCTTCTCCCCGTATTTGCTAAATACTTGGACTGGCTCTGCCTTGAGGTTCCCTTTTTCCCTGTGTCTCATATACCAAAATTAAAAAATGTCTGCAGGAGCCTCAGAAGTTTTACACCCACCCTGACCTGGCCCTGTAGAAAAGTGAAGGGGGAGGGGGGACAGGGGGCAGAGATGAAGCTGGAGTGCCTCTGTAACAAGTACATGCGCCCATTGCCGATGCACTGAAGGAGACAGGACAGAAGTACTGGGTTTTTAATGGCCACACTCTTTAGTCAATCGAATTACAATTAAAATAGGTGGGGATAATCACCTATTGCGATACGGGTCCAATACACAAACTTTGTCAACATACAGCATACAGTAACTCAGGGGTGGCTTCGATGTACCCTCGATTACCACCCCACTTAAACACAACGTCTCCCCCTCTGTGGCCCCTGTCACGGGTGAGGGGGACCAAAGTCCTTCCAGACTGAGTAAGGATGAGGGCGCCTGCCGAGGATGGACTGTACTTGTCCTTACAGCCCTCACTGGACACCCCTCCCAGGGAGGCTACCCCACCACTTGCAGTATCCTGCTTTTCCGGCGGTTGGGCCTCCCGATCTCTTAAAGAGATGACTCGTAGCTATGGTCATTCTAACGTACTCTACCTACAGTACTGGACCCCTGCCAGAGTGCGACAAGATTGAGCGGCCACAACAACACCCCATTTCTAAGGGTCAACCAATTAGCCAAATACCCAACACTACGAGGAAGGAGAAAAACGGGAACCTCAGTAGTCAGGCCCAATTAGGATTCCCTTAAAAATTCCTTCCTGGCCCTGAAGGCGACCGGTAAGAAACCCACAGTGCATGGGGAGGGAGGGCGGTTGCCGTTTCTGTCCTGCTCCAGCCGCAAGTGGGGCTGGAGCCGAGCTGCCTCTCCTGCGTGGGCCCCGCCCTTTGGGCGAGGTCCACATGCCTAGCGCCGAGCTATTGGTGCAGCTGGGGTTGCCTAGCCACCCCGACCGGGTTTTCCTTACTGCCATGCAGCCGCTCTTTTCCCACCTCAGGGCCCCGTTGCAGCACCGAGACGGGAAACATCCCAGCAGTCCTGACCCCATCCAAAGCGGGCGTGGCAAGGGGCCTCTCGCCACCCACCCCCGCCGTGGGGGAGGGGGGGGCGGAGGCAATTTTTCCTGGTCTGCTTCTGCTTCATCTACCAATGTGGTAGCTGGAGGAGACAGAAAAAATGCAGGCAATCAAAGTGTCCCTTGGGGGCTAAAAAAATCACGGAGGGGGCTGGATTTGGCCTGCAGATCTCTATATATTCAGGGCTAAATACTAGCTGCCATTTTGGATTTGTTCCTGAGGAGGATGTCCATATGTCCGTTCCATTAAACGCTTAGTTTTCTAGTGTTATGGTAAAATAGATTAACATAGTTTTTTTTCTCAATAGTTCTTTGCTGAAGTGCAGCACCTAACTGTAGTTACTATATTTAGCATTTGAAAGTAGACAGTAAGTAGCTGTGAAGTAGCTTTGTTTCATAATGATTTTTAATATGCAGATCTTTACTAATGTTGAGGCAGCTCATAAAACAATGAGACAATAACAAATGTGGGGTTATGTGAGGGGAACTTTTTTTGCCATCTATTAAAGCGACAGTATGGCTGTAATATATAATTACAGATCTTTTCAGAGTAAAATTCACTTTGAGTAAATAAGCATTTTATAGCCTTCAGTGCAAGTTTTTATACTAAAGGATATAATAATTATGAAGTCCAGGATAATAAATACTTTTTGAATTAAAATGGTACAGTAGAATTTGTTAAACATGAAAAACCAAGTTATGAATCTTAATGTTTTGTTTGCATATCAGGTTTTAAACAGCCCTTCTTTCTCTGCCAAATTTTAAGAAATGCTGCAGTTGTTTTGTCTCTGAATGATAACGTTATAGTAATAATACTATCTTCCATTTTTTTTCTGGCAATGAAAATTCCTGCTTTTATAAGAAAAAACAGACTCTTTCCTATGATGGTTCCATTTTAAAGTAAGCTTCTCGTGTGCAGAATTAGTGACGTATCTATGAAGCTGAGAGCATCAGCCATTGGCTGATGCCACCGCTTTAATTGAGATGTGTCACTCTGAAGTGCACCAGCATTGCTTAAATCAAATTGCCTGCTTAATATTTAATATTACAGTGTTGGAATCATTTTCTCCCCTGGGGTTAACTTACGTTTTGCCAGACATCCTGACAACACTGCAGTTCTTATATTTCCTGTATGACCTAGCTTTTTTGCCTGAAAAATGTCACTTTAAAAGGTGCTTTTGTTCATATTTAGCCTGTGATATATTGACAAAGTGTCATCTGGCTGAATGGAATAGTTTTACAGTATTAAACAAGTGGTGATTTCTGTGGAGAGGCAGGGCTTATGGTTTAGAAGGAAGTGAATTGGATAGGTCAGGAGACTGTACCATTTGTGAACACCCCCCTTCCCTTTTATATTCATGTGTCGAATACAGTAGACTGTACGCTGGCTGTGCTCAAAGCAAAGCAGGAGAGAAAGCAGCCTGAAAGTGATCTGCAGTTTGAAAGCTTGCTTTTCTGTCGGGATTCTGCAGGCGCTTATGCTTGTGTTGGAAGCTGTCTTACAACTAACATGGTTTAATCCACTAACTGCATGTTGGGTAAATTCAAAACCCACATGCTCGTCCTCTTGCAGTGGAATAAGTCACATCTGATGGACATTTTCTGTGCTTATAGCATAGTAATGAACGTCTGACAGGCGCGACCTTTCATAAGACAGCCCACACTATTGGCTTTCTGCCCAGAATATTGCTGCAACACTATCTGTGATTGGTTATCTTCTTATCATGCATTGCTTCACAAGGGAAAACGGCCCCTTTTTTAATAAATCTACGATGGCTGCCTGTAATATGCTACACTGTAAGTATTTTTTTGTGAAAGAATCAGACTGACTATAATTCTGCATAGTAGCCTAGGATCACATGACAAGGTAGAAATGCTACGGGACACCACTAAAATGCTGCTTGGTAAATTTTAACATATCTGTTTTTTCTACAGGTTGGTACTAAGAAGTGCCTTTCCTGACGTCTCTGCTGCTTGGAACCGCTTCTAGAGCAGTCTCTGCTTTTTGCCTTGCTTGCTGCCAGCTAGACTGCGACGACAGCACATCTACCCTCCACCTCTTGCCCAGACACCCCCATTTCTACTTATAATCAAGAGAAAAGCTCTGAGCATCAGGCATTGCCCTAGGCTGCTTTAGTGTAGAAATAAAAGTTTGCTGAGGAAGTAAGATATCTTCTGCCAGGAAATCAAGGAGAGGAAAAAAAAATCTCGATTGTTGCTCTAAACTGCTGCATCTATCTATGCCAAACTAATCAATACCGATTGCACCACAAAATACGATTGCAAATTCAGCTGTGTGGAGATTATCTTTCAGACAACTTTATTGAACGCAGCTTGGAAATTCTGTGTCAAAGGGTCTGCCACGTTTTCATGCTTGCATTTTGGGCTCCAATTTGGCACTCAGAATGGGTTACTGAGAGCACAAGGCTAGTTCCAGGCCACACTTTTTAATGTTCGTCTTACTTACGGTCCTAGCATTTCTCTAAGTACAAAACCTCTTTCAATTAACAGTTTCATGCTGTGAATTTCTAGTGGGAAAACTTATCCTTGATATTGTGACAACACAATTTTACATGTACTTTTAACACAGGGAGTGTGGGGGGGAAAAGTATTTTGGAGGTGACATTTTCCTCATTTCCATTATATTAGTTTGGCTTTTTGTTTGTTTGTTTCATTGAAAATTTTAACTACCTGTAAAATCTAAACATGGCTGTTAGTGTCACACCAATTCGGGACACAAAATGGCTAACACTGGAAGTGTGTAGAGAGTTCCAAAGAGGGACTTGCTCACGACCAGACACGGAATGTAAATTTGCACATCCATCGAAAAGCTGCCAAGTTGAAAATGGACGAGTAATCGCCTGCTTTGATTCATTGAAAGTGAGTAAATATTATATTCTTTTCAAGGATAAACAATTAATGAATGGAACAGTTATAATCAGAGAGACCATAGAGTCTGGGAGAGACAGATTGCCGTCTTCTAGTATTGAGATTTATGGGTTTTCTTTTTTTAAACATTGCTTATTTGTTGGTCTGTTTTTTTTTCTCAAGGGAAGACTAGAGGGAAAATTATCAAACGGTTCAGGCTGTTTAATATTGATGTGGTTACACGGCCTAGTTCCTTTACCCCAAATTATTTGTGTGTAGCTAGAATAAAAAGCAAGTGTATATGTCATTTAGCAAAAAGTGTAGCGAAAGTAAGGTTACTGTGTTGGTCCTAAATATAGTCAGTAGAGACAAAGTAGTATAGTGATATCTTTTATTTGACCAACTACAGTTGGTGGAGGTATGCAAGCTTTCAGACCTCCCAGCGTCCCTGTGAGGCCCGAAGGTTTAGCAAAAAGTCACAGTTTAACTATTATGATTTATTTATTTATTTAAAGGGACTGAAAATGAAAGCTGGGGGTTTTAAATTATGATTTATTGTTGCCATATAACTACATGTGGGTTGTTGCTGTCTGTGGACAGTAGGCTGGAGATTTAAGAGTGTGAGTTTTCCTCTTCAAATTAATATTGCTCTTGAAAGTTTTTGGGTTTTTTTACCTTATGAGCTTATATGTTTGTTTGTTTTTTAACCCATATAGTTTGGTTTTTTTAAATGAAAGAAATGATATGTTCTTTAGAAATCTCAATTGAAAATGTGGTGTCTCCAGTCGTATAAGTCAGTCGTATAAGTCAGAGGATGAGACAGAAATGTGTGTTCTTCTTGTTACTAGACTTTAATGGTGCTTTTATGGCAAAATCCTGGAAAGTGGCTCAAAGGCTGTTTTTCCAGATTTTGCCTGCTCCAGAAACTTCATGGCATGACAAGAGAGAGCTCTTCCTATTAGTTACTGTAGGGTGACTGTGCAGACTGGCTGTAGTCAAAGCTAGAAGGCATGGGGTAATCAGGAAAAGGCAAACTGTTTTCTCATTGGGTATTTTCAGACCAGCCTGCTTCACCCCTGGGTGGCCCATCTGTCTTAAAGACCTCACCAAATGTACAGGTGGAGCAGACTGTGCCTTGTCCAGGGCAGCCCTGCTAGCGGTGCTCCAGAACATTCCAGAGCACCGCCAGTGGAGCAGGTCAGCCAACCCCGGGGCACTACCCCATAGCCGAGCTCCTATCCATCAGATGCGCAGACCCACACTGCTGCTCCGCTTTCAGCCAGCTGTTACACTGGGCAACACTATATAGAGTTGTGGGTGCCAGCCTAGAGCATTGGGCAATTGCCTGCGACTCGGTGGGGTGGGGTGGGGGGCGCCGCATTGGTGGACTGCAGGCTGAGGAACCCACCGGGTCTGTCTAAACCCGACCCAGGTGGGGCTGGATGCAGCTGGTCTGAAAACATGTCTTGTCACTCTGGGCTTAGTGAAGACATGCTTTGGATGCCTCTGTTGGCTATGTTACCACCGCAGGCCACTCTGCATTTTGTTTGTTTGTGGTGAGCTCCAACGATCTCCTCACTACATGAACATGGTGAGAAGTATTATGGAGTAAGTTTACATGGAGCTGCTGCTGCTGCTTTAGGTACCATCGTACTGCTTTTATACTTGATTTTGAATGTCAGGTGCTTGAGTCATTCATTCCAGGATTTGTCTGTCAACCCTGCTCCACCCTAAAAAACCTTCTCTAATAATCTGCTTCTGGGGTATGATATACCCCAATTACATCACAGTTGAAAAATATAAATATGATTGATTTGAATATGACTACAGTTTAACATTAAAAAAAATTGTTTGATACAAAAATGTATGTCCAACATGAAAGTTTTTGGGATTACTAGGAACCCTCAGTAGTACCAGTAAAATCCCACCAGTAATGGTTCTGGTTTGAATTGAATCCCCTCACCCTTTTGGAACATATGGGATGAAAACAGACATGACACTAACCACCCTTTAACCACCCTTGGTGGTCATTTATGCATGTTACAGGGCTGCATAGGGTACCAATACAGCCCTGCAACATGCATAAATAACCACCAAGGGTGGTTAAAGGGTGGTTAGCATCATGTCTGTTTTCACCCTTGATGTGCAGAACTGCAAAAGTGACAAGATTTTCAATTAAGTATTGATTACAAAGGAAACAATAGACTTGCAATAGATTTTCTTGTGTCAGGGACAGCACATTCATATGCAAACGAGATAACATCTAGCTGATAACAAGTGTTAACATCCCAATGTTCTCTCCATTCATAAGCAAACAAAGATAAAGTGGGTGATAACTCACAGGGTGACAGCTTGTCTGCAGTTAAAGAGCCTGAGTTATTAGGAGCTTGTCTGCATTTCAGTAGCTGGCTGTCATAACTAATGGTGGGGTTGAAATGACTCTTTCAACCTAATGGGATTATTAACCTTTCAAGAAAAAAAACCCATCACTGAAGCTTCACACTATGAAAGAGTTAACGGCTGTGTAAAGAATCTAAAGATAAAGCAAAACTGTAAGTTGATAACTGGAGTTTTCCACTTGGGGTATAATTAACCCCCCAATGCACTTGTAATGAAATTTTTCTGCATTGTGTTTCAGACAAATATGACCCCATAAGCCTGGGCGTATTGATCTTTCATTTTCCCATTCACTCCAGTAGGGGTCAGTAGTGCCCAATAATGTTCTAGTTATCAAAACAATTAATAAAAACACACAACAAACTACAACTGTGGGGCATGAAGCAGTGGGGTACATCTGAACCAATCCTTAAGGAATAAATGGAATATGAAATGGTACATATTTGCTAAAAAAAAGTTTTTTTATGATTTTTTGGGTACCTTTTACGGGATACCGTGCGACACCCATGGGCGGAGTAGTTAATGTTGTTGTTTGGTAAGATTATTAATACTAGGGGCTTGATATTAAGATTTTTCTGACACATCTCAATAAAATATCTCAAATAAGTAGAATTTGTTTCATTTCAAAACATTATAATCGAACTAACTACATCATAGATATACTCCCAGTATTTATCAGTAGCTTTGAAAGGAAATGAATTTCCTATTTGCTGCAACTTGTTGGTCAATGCAAAACTTTGCTGAGCTTACATTACTGTTGGCTTGCCCCACTAATTTTCTCCTGAAGAGAGAAGATGAAAAATACATCAGACTGAGAACTATTATTAAAAAAAATGGCTGAAAACTTCACGACAACATCCATTAAAAAGGGTCACTCTTTCAAACTGTAGCAAGGTACAGAAAGAGGAAGTTTCCCCCAGCTCCCTTACAACTTTTCAAACCAGCCAGCAGTGTGAGTGGGTGGGGGATGGGTGGAGGCCGTGGCGGCTGTGCAGCGCATGGGTGGCCCGTTACACGGATGCCCACCCACCTCCACTGATCTCCATCCATCTCCACGCACGGAGGCACCTCCATTTTTTCCAATGTCTCCATGCGTGGGGGATCAGTGAAGATCGGTAAAGGTGGGTGGAGCGCGAAAACAAGCACGCACCCCCACCCACCTGCACCAGTGGTCACACGGATGCCCCCCCTCGCCCTCACAGTCACCCACGTGGGTGGGGGAGGGTGCGTCTCGTGTGAAAAGGTCCTCAGTGTTCTCGCCAAAGTAGTCCCTCATCTCAGTATATTTTGAAACATTACAAACTCCAGCACTTCAAGCAGAAGTCATCACAAGAGGAAGTCTGTTCTCTTGGATAAGATATAGCACTGGAAGTCAGAAGATACAATTTCTGTGCTGAGCTATGCTATTGACTCATTTTATTTGTTGTCATGGCAAGTCCTTTCACTGTACTTTCCCTGCATTTACAAAATAAACCATAATCTATGTAAAAAATCCAGAGAACTACATATGAAAAATAACAAGTCACAACCAAAGATTTGGCCAGTTATTTTTAAAGAACAGAATCTACCAATTTATCTGTATCTGCCTGTCTGCCTATCACCCGTTCACTATTCCCTTTCCTCAGAGTAGTTGTAAAGTTTTTGAACATTCTGTGACCTGAATGTGACCATCTTCCTCTGAAGTTGGTATGATTCTGAATGTTCTGTGACATCCCAGCAGCTCAGCTAATTACCACAGTGGAATTGCAAGCAGGTAGACAGTTTTTAGCCTATTTGATATATATTAAAACTTCCTGTGTTCCGTAATCTTGAAAAAACCCGTCATGGAAGTAACTGTTTTTGGTGACCACCGGAAGTCAGAAAGCCCCAAACAACGTTTCACTGTTGGCCCTCCTTTTCATCTTACAGAGATGCTTTAATTCCTTGGGCTCTTCAATGCATTTCAGGATGCCTCGGAGGACCAGCTAAGTGTTTAGAATGCTGCTTCTGTTCTAAAACTTCCTCTCATTGACTTAGGTAAAACACACAAGATCTGGATGCCCCACAGATAAGTAGGTATAAACCTAAGTAGCAAGACATAGAAATAAATCAAACATCCACAATTTAGCCTTAATGTTTTCCCCCTTATGGTGATGAACTTGTGGGCCCATTGGTTCTGTTCTTGCCCCGCCTTTTATTTGGAGCCTGGAAGTCAACAGAATAGGGTGAAGTGTAAGATGATGTAGACTGTGGAGCAGACATTTTTGTTCATTGAAAAATATGTTGTTTGATACTTGTGTGTTAACAATAGGTTTGCTATGGCTGAAATCCTCTTGCTACATCTCATGCAAAGGTCAGCATAACAATGTTTGTGCAGGAGGGCTCCACAGGAGCTAGGTGAAATAAAATTCTCTCGCGGGCACAGAGTACCGGCTGAGTAGTCCCCATAGTCATGATTGCCATCCATGGCAGTATATCAAGGTGTTTCATGAATCATACATAACTGTATGGGCCTAGCTTATCTTTTAGACAGCATTTTGGTTTTTTTCAGTGTCGGCTGAAGTGAACTTAGGGTAAAAACAGACGTGATGTGAGCCTGCTATGGCCTGCCTGGGCCAGGGACTAGTCTCAGCCACATGTCTGTTCCCTGGCCACCCGGTGTTGGCCTGCTAATGCCCTGGGCTGGTTAGGTGGCCATCTCCTGGAAGATACCGGGCGCACATTCCAGGCCAAGGTTCGGGCCACAGCAGACCAATGCGTCTGTTTGACCCTGCCATACCTGCCGCAGGCGGGGTGGGTGAGTGGGGTGGCTGGCCGCCTGCACATTTGTTGTGCTCCCTGGCCTACTCAGGGTGGGGCGGGGGGAGGGACAGGGGATGGCTTGCCAGCTGTCCGGGTTGCAGGCATGTTAGTTAAGTGCCGCATGCGGACCCAGAGAGTGGTAGCCGTTGCTCCCCTGCTAGCTAAGGTTTTTACCCTTAGTGAAGGTTTTGCACTGCCTCCAAGAGACCCAGAATTTCACCCTTTGCTGAGATATATTTTAAATAAATTGTTTCTTATGATGACTTGAGAATTCGTAGCCTGAAAACAAAATATAAGTTTCCTTACAGAATTCCCCTTTTATGACAGATGGCAAAAGAGGAAAAAAAGCTTGCTTTTTTCCTGGATTGTTTTTGTGCTAGCTAAAAGATGCTGAATATTTTGTACATTAAAGAAAGCACATTTGTTACTTATGTGGACGTTCCACAGATCTAGAAAAAGCTGGGGTCAAGTTTTGAGGCTGGTCTTTACTTAAGCTAATGAGAAACACATTAAATAAGAAATAGAAAACATGAAATATAAATAAGAATTTATTTCACGTAGAGTTATTCCTTTAAGTTAAATGCTAAATTAAATAAATTAGAATGCCTAATTTCTAAGTATTAGATTTCTTAAATTTACATGTAACTTTCTTCCTCTGTTTCCGATGCAATGTTTCTAAAAGCTGACTATGAAACCATTAATCTTTAAATAGTTATAAGCCATTAATCACCTTACAAATGCATGCAATAATAAACTAGCTGGATGGCTCATGTTACATACTGGAAAATAAGATAGATCTTTAGTAGCTATGAAGTTTTCTTTGGCAAACTGCTCATAAACTTTAACTCCTATGGTTTTAAAAATAAAGTGACATCTACAGTAGCATTTAAAAAACTTGTATCAACCTAACTTGTCCAATAAAAAGTGAGCTAGATATTGCAGAATCATGCGTGTAACTCCTGTCCAGCATGAGTATTTGAGCAGGAGATGGATCTGGACTATGTGCTTTGCTATTTTTAGAATGTTATACAGGCAAAGCAAATACTCTGTGAGGGGACCCCGTGAAATGGCAGTACCCTTCAGCTGTGCTGCTTCACATTTTGGCCATGCTCCCAGGTGCCTTATGTTTAATATACTGTGAAAGAGTTACTGACTGAAAGAGAGAAACACTGTTGATTAGGAGGAATTACAAAAAAATATTGAGAAAACCATTCATTTATATAAAGGCAGAATCATTTCTGGAATATATCTGTGATTTTTAAATAAATATATTGTGAGAAATGAAAAAAAAAATACATGCATTTCTAAACCTCTGTGGAAAAAGAATTAAAGTGCTAGTGGTAGCTCAGCCAATAGCATTTCCTCATGCAAGCCTTCTCATGGAAAAGGACGAGGTTACGTGCCATGGGGACTACATGTGTAAGTGTCTGAAAGATTAGCAAGCAGTTTAATTTTTTTAAAAAGCGTAAACAACTTTATTTAGTTCTTCACAGTTAAAACATATTGCTTAGCAGTAAGATATCGTTGCAAAGTATGGGTGATTTCAGACGTTACGGGGCCCATTGGCCCCGTACCGAAATCACCCCATTCAGTCCCCGCCGGGGTCACCCCGTCACGCCGTAACAGACGTGCCGGGGGGATCCCGGCGGGGAATCTGGGAGGGGGCAGGGCTGCCCGGCGCAACGTGTGGCCACACGGCCCTGCCCCCTCCACGCTCCCGCCGCCCACCCTCCAGGGAGACGGGCGGGCGGCGGGGCCAATGCAGCCACTGCGTCGGGCCAGATTCGCCATGGCCAGACGTTACTTTTTTTTGGTCCCCGCTGGGGATCTCTTTGACCACGCTTCCTGGGACATTCCCCCCGCTAGCCCGGGAAGCGTGGTTCAAATTGACCCCATGTGCCGATTGAGCGTGGCGAACATCTGGCGGCCGCCAAACAGACGTTCGAGACACATTGACCACAGGTGGTTCACTGTGATTTCATAACGTCTGAAAATACCCTATATAAAAAAGAAATTGAAATGATACATTTGCATAAGTGCAACCCCCATGCAGTTAATTCACATTGCTCTAAACATAAGTTCATGTACATGCTATATATTCTTAATTAATAGTAATGTTAATAACTAATGTAAATCGATATCTATCATTAACATTAATATTATTTTGATATTATTATTAATATTGTAGATTATGTACAGACAGACTATGTTATGAGCCAGTGTGGTGTAATGGCACAGTCCGATGCTGTTTTGAGCTGAAACTAGCACTTAGCATTGTTTTGACTCCAATTCTTTTCAATATTATTTTTTAGTGCTGCCACCAACCAGCTGGAGAGTCATACCCTATCTAGTCTATGGAGTCTTCTTAGTATTATTATTTATTTATATAGCACAACGATGTACCTGGCACTTAGAACCAGTCCTGCATATTTCCTCCCTTGAAAATCTTCAAGCTAAGAATCAAGGAGGTTCACATGCAGCCTTCCTGCCATTTTAGGAGATTCTGAATACTGAGAAATTGTTTTTAGGCAGATAACTAATATACAGGTTCTTAAAGCCGGTTTGATTGTGCAATTCACCTGTCTGATATTGCTTTGCTTCGCTTCATTCTCCTGCGGAAGAAATTTAATAATTTTATCATAAATGCATAAGAGACTTGGAACTCATCTTCTTTTTATTCTTGTGCCAGATGTATTATTATTTTTATTATTCGTAGGCATTAGTGCTATTAGTATTTCTTCTGTGAGGAAACAGGATCTTTCAAAGTATTCTTTTCTGAAATAAATCCAGGCCAAATTATGTAGCCTGGGCTCTCAGCTGAAGAGGGAAAATAGCAGCTCTTAGTTCTCAAAGGCAGTACTTTGAATGAAAAATAAAGCTTTCTTGCAGAGCAACAGATTTCTTCATTCATAAGCATCCTGCAAGTCCCCTCAGCTTCATAAGTAGCTTTCAAAGGGGGGGAGGGATGCTGAGTAGAATATCTCAGAAGCACGTCTGTGTCCCAGCCAGTGCCAACGTGTGTACGTTTTTTTTCAGTAATGCTATTCATTTTTTTTTTTTTTTTTTAAAGTCAGTTGGATTTCATATTATATGAAATATTGCTCCACTTTTGCCATCCTATTGAAATTGTCAATCTGCGAGTGCCAAATGAACTGGTCTCCTTTCAGCCTTTGGTGGACATGTCTTCATTCGCATCGTTGGTCCTTTTCACACAGACCCTCTTAACACTGATAAAATGGGTTACATTTTATTATACATGTTGCAGATCTGCAGGTGAGCTCTATGGGTGCCCTGTAACATGTGTAATAAAATGTAAACCCCATTTTATCAGTATTAGAGTGTCTTTGTGAAAAGGGCCATCGAAACCCTGTGAGAGCACAGGGTGTTGCTTGCACACTTATGCCTCCCAAAGCAGCTAAGGACTAAATGATCCTTAAGATGGAATTAGCTTATAGAAGAGGGTTTGAGGTGTATCAGTAGAGTGGTGTATGGCAGGTTGTACTCAACCTGCTTTGTGCATAGATAAAGCACTTCAGTTCTCCATATGCAGGAACCTGTCAGTGTAGTGAACATGGGTATCTTTGTTCATACGTTAAGCCAGCAACTTTCACCAACTTTGTAGTTACTGATGATTTTTTAAAATGACCAGCTGCAGTTCTGCTACATAGACCTGTAGTGTTGCTTTTTTCAAGGAATTGTACAACACAACTTATTTTCATATAGAAGAAAATTTACTCCAAACAACATGTAAGTTAAGGCTTAAGGAAACAATAAAATTGAAGTATGATGATAAACCAGCCAGCTAGAGAGATGCCTTCATAATGTTAGCAGTAGGTATATTTCACCACATAGCTGCAGTCAGTGGGCAACTTTTAAAATGTGAGATTAACTTTAACATCAGTATTATCACTTGGATATGACCAATAGGAACTGGAAGTATTGCTTATGTATTGGGTCATGCCAAGCAGATAAAAGAAGGGACAATAAATGATAATTAATTACTAAATGTCAGTACAACTAAGATACAGCTTCTCTGTTAATATCAACAGTATTTCTGATTAACGTAGTTAATTTTCTTGGCACATCGTGATTAAGGTTAAATCAGTTTAGAATTTAATTTTAAGTGGTGCAATATAAAACACCCAGCTTTTAATGCGCTAGGAAACTAGGAGGTAAATCAACAACCACCCCCGCCCTAATTGGGACTCCTGGGGTATAGGGAGCTTTAGAAAGTAAAGGTAAGGAAAGGTTCCTCCCTTCAAGTAGCAAAAAAAGTGTGGGAGCTGCTAGTCTGAGGACTTTTTAACATGGTTCCCGCAGGATGGAGGGTCTGTGGGCATGCCGGTGCGTGCACAGTGGGTGGGGTATGCACACGGCCCCACACACATTCCCATGCACCCATCACTCATCCCCACGCATGGAGCAACTGCCATTTGCCCTGGTTGCTCCGTGCATGTTGATGAGTGGCGTGTGTGTGGGTATGCGTCTTAGACGGCAGTGTATACGCACTGCCCGCACCACATCCTTCACAAGGGGCTCTCCCACTCATGAAGATGCAGATTTCTGCATCTTCATGAGTGGGAGAGGCCCGTGTAAAGAGGGCCTGAGACGTTAGGGCTTTTGCTATAATGTGGGGAGGAACTGGAAAATCTACATAGCCCTGGAACCCTCTTCCACATAAATTTATGTGGTAGAAGACTTCACATTTCACAAATGAACAATATGTTTTTGCAGCTTTGTATGGAGTGTTGCTATATTTCATCTGAAACAAGCTTCTAAAATAGCACTGTTTACAAGAAGCCATTGACGTAGAGATTTCTCTAAAATATTTACACTCATGATAACTTCCCTTTGTAAGTAATAGTTTATTGATATTAAGTTAGCTAATTGCCAGGGTTTTGTTTTGTATACCTTACTCAACCAAAATATTCGTTAGTTTAAACTCTGAAATACCTTAGTGATGTCACTGGCAATTTTATTTGAGTAATAAATTCTAGGGGTGGGAAGTTCAGATTCACATTAGCCCAGAAGGGGCTGTTACGGATTAATCCGAACCAAACTGGAACAGCGCAACAACAGTCCTGTTTTGGTTTGGTTATAAAATATTTTTTAAAATAAAAATAAAATACTACACATGTAGCACTTGAGACCTCACATCTTCATGAATGTTAGACCCCTTGTCTCTCCCTCTGTTCCCCTTCCTAAGTCTCTCCCCCAGCTCCTGTCTCTCAGATTGTAAGCCCTAGGGGCAGGGACCGTGTCTATTTTATTACTTTGTAAAGTGCCAGGTACACTGCTGGCGCTATATAAATGTTTGTTAATAATAATAAATAATAATAATGTGAAAAATTGCTGCTGGACCATTTCACGCATGTGAGCCCTCTGTTACCGCCATTTTGGAAAAGGGCAACCATTCTGTGTATGTGCATCAGTCATTTGCACATGCAAAGACTGGCTGCCCCTTTCCAACGGAAAGCGTGCATGTGCAGAACTGTCCAGCAACCATTTTGCACATGCCCAGTAATTCATTTATTTATTTTTTTAAAAATGACTATTATTTCTTTTTAATTTAATGGCCACCGGACCATTCTGTGCATATGCACCCTTTTCCAAAATGACCGTGGAAGCGTTGCTGCCATTTTGGAAAAGGGAAGCCAGTCTGCACATGCTCAGTGGCTGTTGTTCACATGCTCAGTGACTGTTTTGCACATGCGCACCAGCCTCCCCTGCAAATCAACTAACTTAATTACATCCATGGCTCACGAACCTGTCTAGAGGTGGAACTTCCCAACATTCTATATATTGTGAGAAAGTAGGAGAGCCAGTGTAGCTGAGTGAATGAGATGTTGTACTTGGATCTCTGAGAACAGTGTTCCACTCCTGTTTTAGCCATGAACTCAGTGAGTGGCCTTAGGCAAGCCACTATATCTTGGCCTCAGTTCCACTTTTGTAAAATGGGAGTAATAACGACCTATCTCATAGGGTTGTTGTGAGGGTGAACTAGGCAAGGATGTTAGAGCACTTTGAACACAGAAAACACTATGTATAAATGGTAAAATAATAAAATTCATTGGTCCTAGCATGGGAACTCCCTACCCAGCAGTGCCAACGAGCAAAGCTGCTAGCTGGAACCTGACCCCATAGAAATAGAACTATTTTTAATTTGTGCTGAATCTCAAGACACAACACTGTCAAGCCAATGCAGTTTTATTGGACACATGCCAAATATAATGGAGTGTTAAAAAAGCTCTGTATTCACATCCTTCCTTTTTCATCTTAGTTTTGCAATATGAATTTTCCTTCAGTTTTTTTTTTTTAAAGTTGGGGAAATTCATTCAATATTCTGTCCGTCCAATAAAATCTGGCAGTGCTAAATGTGATATTTTCCAAGAACTGTGTCAAGAATAGTGCACTGTGTTGCCAGAACTATTATTATTTATACCCTGATGTCAATTTATCTGTAATTTAAGGTCTTTACTTGAAAATATTTAGCCAATATTTCAAAGAATGGGCCGGCGATGCGGGGTGGGTGCCGTGATTGGTGGGTGGTGCATGAGGGTGCATTCCCATGGACCCCCAACCACCTCCACCCATCTCTGCGCATGGAGCATTGGGCATTGGCTCCCGTTGCTCCATGCGTGGATGGTAGGTGGAGTGCAGGAGCACGCATGCACCCCCACTCACGACATTCCCACGGGCACCGACCCATGCCCCTCGCACCTGCCATGGTGTAGGGCTCTCTTCATATGAGTGCTCTTCTCCCCCCCCCCCAAATCCATATGTGACGGGAGGGGGGGCGGGGGGCACCTGTGCAAATGCCTCTGCAGATGCGGTGGGATGGGTGGGCACCCGTATGAATGGCGCCCATAGTGGAGTTCAACAGGGTGCCATTCTGTCCCCCCTCTTGTTTAACATCTATATGCAGCCGTTAGGGGAGCTCATGATGGGGTTTCAGGGCATGCAGTGTCATCAGTATGCTGATGACACTCAGCTCTACCTCTCTTTTTCCATTGACCCAGGCCATGCAGTCTCCTTATTTTCCCAGTGCCTGTCAGCTGTGGGGGCTTGGATGAGGTCGAGCCATCTGCAATTGAATCCTGACAAGATGGAGATGATGTTGG
>QEPC01007225.1:138544-171235 GCA_003113815.1 Sphenodon punctatus
AACAATATAAAACAATTTATAACAATCAACAATTAAATACTTTTAAAACAGGGCCCTGGGAAACAATATCAACATTAAAACAATAAAACAGGGTAGGGGAGAAAAATACAACCCTATCCCCCCCTCCCCAAAGGCCTGGACGAGGCGGGTGGCCACTGATGTTAGATCTTTTTTGGTGGCCGCCCCTGTGCTGTGGAATTCGCTCCCGGAGGAGGCTCGGCTCGACTGGCTCCCACTCTCCTACTGTTTCGGCGTATATGTAAGACCTGGCTGTTCCGTCAGGCTTTTGGCGAGGGGTAGGGGTGGGGCGGGGGTGGGGGTGGGGTTTTTCCCCACATATTGTATTTTTAAATTGTTTTAAAATGTTTATATTGTTTTATTGAGTGCTGTTCGCCGGCCCGGGCTGCCCTGTGGGCAGGAGGGGTGGGATATAAATTTTAAATAAATAAATTAAATAAATAAGCTCTGTTGCATCTGAACATTTTATCTAGAGAGAGCAGTTTAAAGGCCATTTTAAGGAAATGAAAAGGCTTCATTTGACTTAAGTGGCTTTTGGATCAGGGACTAATTTATTAAAATCATATGAAGAGAACCACAATTGTTTACAGATATTTATGTTGATAAGGCCAAACAATTAACTACAATGGTATGTGTTCCTATTTGAAGTAATTGGACTACTCATATAAATTAAGTACAACATAGGCATAAAATGGCCTGGGCCTTAATGAGAAGGGCAGCATATAAATTTAAATAATTTAAAGATTTACAGGATCAGAGACAGAATTATCTGCACCTTACAAGAGAGAGTTTTTAAAGGGGAAAAAGAATGTCGATAAAATGAGCTTAGATTAACTGGTCACTTTGTACTCAGTCAGAGTGAGCCCAATATGACCCATAACTCAAGTCTTAAATCATTTTCTTCAGCTCCTTATCCTTTATTGAATTGTTTTTAGATGGTCTCAGATGCTTTACAGAAGTGGGAGACAAGATTGAATTTTTAGTCTTAATACTGAAATGAAATGTAAAAGCATCTGTAGTTCTGTGTGTCTAAAGAACTGCTCCTCTATCTTTACCCTTTTCTCACTTTGTCAAGATATGGCGTATTTAAAGCCCAAAGAGTAATCCACCCCCCACAGAGATGCACAGAAAGATACTATAAATGATACAGTGTAATTATCTGGCAGACCTGTTCTTTTTGTCCATTCAAAATAAGTGATAGGTTTTCAAAGCTGGATTGAATAAAAAATCTGCATGGCTACTGTGCTATAAGATACTAGCAAGGGCCTTCTCAAATGAGATGGCCTGTCATGGTGGTCTCCCCTTAGAAACCTGACAGATTTTCTGCGCTTGTATAAAATAGCTGCAGGTGTAATGATGGCAGAGCAGATACATATTTTTTTTCTTACCCTGTTTCTTAAATCAAGGACAAAAGGACACTCAGTTAAATTCATATTTAGCAAATTTAAAATGGATAAAATAATTTCTAGAAAACATGATTTACTTGTGGAACTTGCTGTTGCAAGAGGCTAACAGCTTTACATAGGGTAATTTCAGACTTTATGAAAACACCTTTCACCACAGTGAACCCCAATGGATTCCCTGTGGTGGTGGCGTCTCCGGGAACATCTGTTTGGTCCTGACCAGATGTTCACCATGGTGAACCCCCGGCTGGGATCAAGCTTGATCATGGTTCTCGACCTCTGGCTGGCCAGAGGTCGAGAACTGTGGTTAGAGTGGCCATGATCTGAGACGGGGCCGGCGATGGCGGTTCCCCACATCTGCTCACCAGCCCTGTCCCGGAATCAGGCCCCGACCCCGGGGGCAGATGGCCGAGGGAGTGGCTGCATGTCACGCTACGCAGCCCTGCCCCCTCCCCAATCCCCCTCAGGGATCAGGCCAGCACGTTTAAAGGACAGCTGGCCTGATCACGGACCGGGATCCGAGACAGATCCCGGTCCAGGGTTCAGCGTGGTGGACCAAAAGGCCCGTCACATCTGAAATTACCCATAGACTCTTAGGACCAAATTCTGTTCTTTGTTTCAAGAGAGCAAAATTTAGCCGTAACTTGATCAGCGGTGAGTATATAAAGAGAAACAAGGCAAATCAAAGTTAAAAAACCTTGGCCTTCTTATCACTTTTAATGTTTCACATAAAGTACTGATATAATCAGTATTTAGAACCAGTTTGTGACAGATAAATTACATCTGTAATTCAGCTTTCCTATGTTAGTGCACATTCCAAAGATAATTTGCATTCAACTATCTCTAATTGTCCAATACTCTGTTAAAAGTCTTTCCTACACTGAAATGAGTCAAACAAAATCCTACAGATTTATGCAGCAATTATAATTTCAGAACTATCACTGCTGATGGGGAAAAGAAACTCCTTGGTTTGTAAACACAATGATTAAAGAGGCCAAATATAAACTAGATCTTCTAAACATTATAGGAAACAATGGATGCATTATTATTATTGACACATTATTATTTTTATTACTGTTCAAAACATGGAGAAAGATATTACCACAATCCAAAGGCTCAGGAAGTACAATTTATGTACGGACATGGCAAGGCCAATCTCAAAATGGTACATGCACTTTTATTACATGTTGATGAATGCTTTCACAGAAGAAATGAGTTTAAAGACTGACTGTAAGATGTTCATTTGTTATTCCAGAGAGGAAAATTTATTAAAGGGCTTCATGGAAGATAAAGTACAGGTGAAAACTGGAGAGGGATATCAAAGTGGTAGGAGCAAATTTAAAAGAAAACACCCTAAAACACATAAAAAAGATTTGCCAAAAACAATAATGGTGAACACTTGAAGTCCACAAGAGAGAAGAGGCTAAAGGAAAGAGTGAGAAAAAGGACCTTTTCACATGGGCGCCCCCACCCCACCGCACACGTGTGTGGGGTGGCGTCCATAGAAACGCTGCGGGTTGCTGCCGGCGATTGGGGGTTGGCCATGGAACACTGCCGGTAGTGGGTGGAGGTGCAAGCATGCTACCATGCTCCACCCATTTCCACCCATCACCTATGCAACGGGTTCCAATGCCAGGCCCTTTTCACACAGACACTAACATGGATAAAACGGGAGTTATATTTTATTATACATGTTGCAGGGCTCCTATAGAGCACACCTGCAGCCCTGCAACATGCATAATAAAATGTAACACCCATTTTATCCATGTTAGAGTGTCTGTGTGAAAAGGGCCCCAGTTGCTCCGTGCATGGAGATGGGTGGAGGTATACGCCTGTAGGAATGGGTGCACACCCATCCCCCTACCCAAAGCGGCCCATTTGAAAAGGGCAAAAGATGTGATCAAAGCAGGTATGTGAAAGGTGTGATCAGAAAGATCTGATCATAGAAGTGGGGAACAAATATTATTTGAGCAGAGGTCAAGAAAAAAAGAGAGTGCGATCTGGACAGGCCTAACAGAGGAAGTTTTGGTAGTCAAATGAGAAAATCAGACTTTGACAAAGCAGTGACAGGAGTTATCTTAAGTGACTCCAGCAAGCCCTCTCTGCTTAATTGGTGGGACTGTAATTCCAACAGCCAAGACAGTTTGCTTTAAAACATTGCCCCCTATGAGGGAAAAGGAAATGAGTTCCCCAAAGTGTAACTGAACCCCTCCCCTCTTTTACATTTAGGGACCCATTAAATGGAATCCAGTTAAACTGAAGAGCAGCTTAGAACATGATATGGTTTACTGCCCAGAGACATTTTCATGTTAATAAGCCTTTATTACACAAAGTCCAATATATTTGGAATCACAGATTGGCACAATTGTAAACATTGCAGAAAAAATGGGTATTGTTTCAAAAGAGCCCAAAGAACATGGATCTTTCTAAGTGTCTGGACCAATAAAAATGCCATGTAAAGAATTTTTTTCATAAGTGGCTTCGTGAAATCCATCATATTTTAAAATGGCTTATAGGTGCAGTGCTGCTTCCAGACTGTAAGTGATTTAATTTGAAAATTTGGCTTTCCCATTATTTTCAAATTCTTACGCAAAACTAATCACGCTTTTGTGCAACATTGGGTCATATCTTGAATTGTTCCTAATTGGATTTTGAAATTAACTGTTGCTGAGCAGGACTGGTCTTCATGGTTCCAAACTCTTTCCCCCATGACTAACATATTGTTCTTGGGTATACAGATTCCAGTGTACATTCCTGGTATCCTTATTAATTACATTGGAACACAGACAAAGAGGAGAACACAAAACAAAAAGGGGATATTTGTGCTCTTTCTCCATGGAACCGCAGGGTGGGTAGAACATTGTAAGGAAGGAAACTGAACATTCAGGAACAATGAAGATTAAAGCAGATATCAAGTTGTAATAACATTGTCAAGTTACCCTTTAAAATGCACACAAGCATTAAATCAAACAGGGTTGCAAATCAAAGTAGAACACATGCTAATTTAGGGTGAAAACAGACATCCTTAACACACTTCAGCACTGGGTTAACATTTCTTATGCGTCTTGCAGGGCTGCATAGGGTGCCAGTGTAGCTCTAGAACATGTATGTTCTATAGTTTTATATAGAAAAATAAAGTAGTGTTTAAGTGTGCTAAGCTGTATGTCTGTTTTCACCTAATGAAGATAAGGTAGAAGTTCGTTCAACACAATGAGCAAGAATAGGATTTATTAATTATTTCAGAAGTATATAGAATAAGTCGTTGTTAGACCGACAACTGCATTTTAGAAAAAAGATAAACAGGATATTGTCATATATAGTAGAAGCAAGGAATAAATAAATAAAAACAGGGCTTGCATTCAGTCTGAAATAAGGCATTTAGCTTTGGTTGTCCCTGCAGGGATAGGTGACAGCTGCCTTGCTGTGAAAGGTTAGAATGTCAGACTGAAACATGAACATAAGAAGTGCCATACTGGGTCAGACCTATGGTCCATCTAGCCCAGCATCCTGTCTCCGACAGTAGCCAATCACGGTGGCTTGAGAGAAGCACCCAACAGGTCACACTGGGGGATCAATTTCCTGTTGTTTTTTCCCCAGCTCCCATCATGTTCCCCGATCCTGTCTAATAGCTGCTAATGGACCTATCTTCCAGAAACTTGTCCAAACCTCTTAAACTCAGCTATAGTACTGGCCCTTACCACAGCCTCTGGCAGTATATTCCACAACCCAATAATAAGCTGAGTGAAAAAATATTTTCTTTAAACTTTTAAACTTGCCACCCAGGAATTTAATGGCGTGTCCCCTTGAAACAGTCTTGATTTCAAATATCATTGCACCTTGTGGGTATTTTCAGAAGTGACACTACTACGCTTAGACTTAATCTGGGGTAATGGCCACCACCCCATCCCAGAGTTAGGCCAGTACCCAGAACAGACATGATCGTGCACCTTACAACACCTTGCCCTGAACCGTGGTAGTGCTTACCACTGGCTTTTCCCCACGATTTCCCAAGATCACAACTGGTGGTAACTGTTACCATGGTTTGGGGCAAAGCGTGGTGAACATCTGGTGGCTGCCAAACAGAAGTGACAGTGGTTGTAACCCTGGGGTGGGGTTAAATGTGGTTAAGTGTGGTAGCGTTACTTCTGAAAATACCCAGTGTTTGAAGAGAATGGTATGGTTCTCTGGAAAATCATAGATTAATAACTCATTTATATAGAAAAATGAAGCTGATAAAGGGTATTTTCAGAAGTGACGCTACCACGCTTAGACTCAGTCCGGGGTAACGGCCGCCACCTCGCCCCCGCCGATACCCAGAACAGACATGACGATGCGCCTTATCACACTTTGCCCCGAACCGTGATAGCACTTACCACTGGCTGTTCCCCACGATATTCTGGGATCACAACTGGTGGTAACTGCTACCATGGTTCGGGGCAAAATGTGGTGACCATCTGGTGGCTGCCGAACAGAAGTGACAGTGGTTGTGACCCGGGGTGGGGTTAAGTGTGGTAAAGTGGGGTTAAGTGTGGTAGCGTCACTTCTGAAAATACCCCAAAATAGTTAAATGAGTCAGGAGTCGATAAAGTAGGATGTAACAGGTGGTTCATACAGATAAAAATGGAAGGATAACAGTTTATAAATAAGTATAATTTGAAAAGGGAATCCAAGTGAAACAAATTGAATGTGTTTAAGTGAGAGTTAGATGTTTTTGTGATGAGAGAAATGGCTGAAGGGCACAGTAATAAAATAAGGAGATGAGGCCGAGGTTGTAAATTTATAGGAGACATAATGGTGTTCCCATCCAACTGGCTTTTTCCTCCCTGTCTGGTAATTACTGGTATCCTCAGAATTCAGTTTGCTGACAAGCATAAAAATGTAATTGTAGGAGCACTGCATACCTCCTTTCTAGCCCTATGACATTTCTTATACAAATTGACTTAGTTACTCCGTTTCTGACATCAGACTGACATTTTTATGACTTCATTTGTACATCCCATTTCTAAATATTTTATTGCTTGAAGAAAACAAGTTATATGCAGATTTCAAATATGTCAAAAGATTGGAGATCCAAAAACTATCCACTCTATCTGGTAATCACTTATCTGTCCATTAAAAGCTAAAGTAAACCTTTCCAAACATGTTTACCAAAGATAATATACTATGATTGTATTGAACCAGTATGACATTTGTAATGGTTGGTGCTTTGTCACTTGTCAAAGCGGACACCTACATTTACTGGCAGCTACAGCTGAAAGAGGGTACCCTCAAAAATGGGTAACTCATCAAATTTCTGGCACCCAAATTGACCCACCACGCATTGAGTACCCAATTCGGGTATCCCAAGTCCCAGAATGTTGACTTCCAGTACCTATTTCATCTTTTTTGTCGATATACCAACTTTAGACACCTAATTATTGGTTTTCCATCTTGGAAAATCAATTTTTGGTCCTGAAAAACTAACGTCCAGTCTGGTAAAACTATTTTTGATCCCATTTTTTTTTTTTTTTTTAAATGATATCCAGCACTTATTAGTTTTCCGTCCTGAAAAGTCAACTTACTGTCATGTCACTTTTTAAAATTTTTGTGCTGACGTTTCCAGTTTTCTGACCCGGTACACCAATTTGTATACTGATTGGAAATCGAAAAATGGGTACTAGAAATTACCATTTTTTAAAGCTAACTGGGTACCTGATTGGTACCTGAAAATGCAGGTATTACTTGTGTGTATTAAATTAAATCTGTGTAATAAATTACCTGTTTCTGCTCTACTGACATCTAATATTGCTATAGGCCAGAGCTGTGAAAATCCACTCACCAACCCCAAACTTTTACTTGTCAGAGGCAGGTAGGTGAGCCCATTTTTATAGCTCCGGCTATAAGATGTTAAGCAATATTAGTTGTAGCTGTTGTGTGGGACAACTATTGAGATCACTGTATCAAAGAGCAATTTGTATGCAACATTAATCATTATACTTTTAAATCTTCTGTATCTTATCTGAGTGATATAGAAATACAAAAGGTTTTTTATTTAAAAAAAAATATAGAGGAGCGGGAAGAGTCTGACTTTAAATTACAGTATCCCTATGTCCAAATTATTCCTTGGACTACCTTCGCTTATGCTAGATGAAAACCTGGTTCATAGTTCTCAATATTATGAAACTATAGAAAACCACAGTTGAAAAATCGAACCTATCTTCATTCTGAAACAAGGTCTTATTTAGAATATAGTTTAGTTTGTTTAGTTTAATCAGAATTTACAACGCGCCCCCTCCTGCCCACTGGCAGTTTGGGGTGGTGTACAATATATAAATGTAGTATAAAAATAATATAAACATAGTATAGAATAAAATAATAGAAAAATACAACATAAACACAGTTAAAAATCATCAAGCAAATGAGGCCTGACAGTCCTCCCCCCCCCCCAAACTCCCCCCCACCTCACTACTGGTCTCCCTCACTGAACGCCTGGCAAAACAGCCACGTGTTACATTATCTGTGGAAAGAGTGGCAATCTGGAGAGAGCCGGATCTCCACCAGGAGGGAGTTCCACAGCTGTGGTGCAGCCACTGAGAACGTCCTCTCGAAATCTCTAAGAGGGCATTCCTGGCCAACCGCAGGGCTGATTGAGGACACGAAGGGTGAGGCGGTCCCGCAGGTATGTGGGGCCCAGGTCGTATAGGGCTTTAAAGGTAAGAACCAACACCTTGAATTAGGCCCAGAAGACTATAGGCAGCCAGTAGATGGTTCTGATTTCAACTTAACTTGAAAGAGCCATCTAAATGAGCGCAACCTCTATTACAGAGGTAGGCAAATGGTGGCTGCTTGGGCGCATGTCCATGCAGCTCCCTCAGGAGCAAGGGAAGCTGAGCCACCATTTCCACTACTGCTGCTGGCATAGCCTACTGGGGGCCATGGACAAGAGGTAGTCAGGGATCAGTTTTCTTCTTCCGAGGGCACCACAGTGGCCCCTTTTTCATCAGGGCAGGATGTGGAGCCCACACTCTCTTCCAGTGGGGCCCCAACCATGACTAACTCTAGAGCCCTGTGCATAGTGTCCACAAGGGGGCACTGTAACAAGTCACTGCAAGCTCTTGCAGGACCAGGCCTTTGGGCTGGGCCAAGGCCTTGCAGGGATGCAGCCCCAAGTAAGTGATCTGTGCGCTGGCCCTTTAACAGACCAAGTGGCTGTGGAGCCAATGGGGCTGAGTGTCTCCAACTGGCTTTGGTTCTGCAAGCCACACCAAGGGTGCTTTTAGACGATCCTGCTCACAAGTGGGATCGTTCAGTGCCGGCATCGGGCACCCGCCTTCCTCTCTACGCCGTGTCTGATGTTCAGAAGAGCATCAGACATGGCGTGGAGTGTTTGTGCGCATGCGCGCCCTTCTGCGCGTGAGCACTCGGGCAAAGAACCCGGAAGTGCGGAGTAAAGCCGGCACAGTGGCGATCCGCCTTGTAGGGGGCAGGATCGCCGGGCCGGCTTCACATGGCAGAGATCCGGCGTTCGCGCGCGCCGGGGATTTAGACGAGCGGCAACAATGGCGGCTGATAAAGGGCTCAGCCACCATTTGCGTCTCATCTAAAACCGCCCTAAGCCTTAGAAGCTTAAAAGGCTGAGGCTGGAAAGCCCACAGACTAGGCCACCAGGGAGAGGCAGGGGCTGCTGCAAGTTGGTTTTGAGGCTAGCCCCAGACAAGGGAGCTCCTCATCTTAAAGGACTTTAGGGTTTGTATAGTTACTATTTCTGGGACTATACATGTTGTAGACTGTAAATAAAGAAACATCGGTGTCTATGAATTGGGGTGTCCAGAGATGTGCTTGGCCCCAGTCCTGTGAATACTTACCCCAGAGGAGCCTGGCCTGTTACAGGCTCATTTTATCTTCCTCCTAGGCCTCCCAAATTCTAAGGCTAGTTCTAGGGGTAGTGAACCCTGAGCAGCTATTGCTGCTGCTCGAACCTGCTATACTGCTTGGTTGCCAGAGCTTTGAAGTGAAGGGGATGGGTTGCCATGATGCCCTGCTCTCAGGATCACAGATAGCTGCAATCAATATAAAGTGTCTCATAACTCTCTATGATATGAAAATTTTAGTATGCATCTCTTGGGCTTTGGAATGTTGCCCACCCCTACTTTATTGTAATGCATTCCCAGTTACCCAAGACTCTTCGATATCCAAAAACAAGGTCATGTGCCCGGGATGTTTTATTAATTCGGATGAAAAGTATCTTATTGTCTGAATTTCAATTATCTAGACTTAGACTGCAATCCTGATACCATTGAAGTCGGGGGAGGGGGAGGATATCTTTGTATGTGTTTTTTATATTTTTATTGTTGTGAGCCACCTTAAGCCTTTTGGGAAGGGCAGCATATACATTTAAATATGTACATGCATACATACATACATTCTGGTCCAAAATTGGGACCAGAAGTAGTTTTCTGGGACTGTAAGCTGTTTTCCTAAGACGGAAAACCAGTGCGGTATATTGATGTAAAAGTCGAGAAATCTTTACTGGAAGTCCATGTTCTGGGACATTGGGTACCCAAATCAGGTCTCAGTTGGGTGCTGATTGGTACCAGATGGTGGTTGGGAGGTCTATTTGGGTACTGGAAATTTGATGGGTTACCCATTTTTGTGGGTACCCTCTTTCAGCTGTAGATATACATGTGTAATTTAATGTTCATATTGCTGTAGCACTCTGTAGGCTGTGATCCAGATTGAGCCCAATTATGGTAAGATGTTGAAGCGCGTAGTTAGAGACAGTCCTTGTCTGAAATAGTTTCGGTGTAAGGCCCCAATCCTACACGCATTTACATTTAATGCATTTAGTTGATAGATAGTAGTAGTCCCATTGAATCTCATTCAATTATACAACTCAGTGGGACTACTCATGTGCATCAATAGTTGTAGCTCTGAGGCCTTTGACATTCAGATAAACAAGATTACAATACGACTATCTTTTTATTGCTTCCTATAAAAAGCAAGCAAGCAAACAAACAAACAAACAAACAGAAAGCCCTCTGCACAGGCAGAGGAATATCATTTATAGTTGCTGTTCATAGAATATTGAATATACTAGCTCCGTTTAGTCATCCTCATCTTTTAAAATGAGAAATTGAGAAGTGGGGGGAGAGTTGTAATTATATTTACTGTAAAATAAGTTTGTCGTTTTTCTTAATAAATCTGAAACTCTGTAGCTTTTCATACATTACTGATGTTACACTAGTGAGAGGTCTGTCAGAGAGGTCTTTTTAGTTTAATGCCAAGCTAGAAGGGGAAAAAATGTCTGGAGAAGATTATAGTGTTCATGCGCCGATAGTTAAATGATAGCTTTGCCACACAGGATTGCAAGAGCTGATATTGTGATAATGCTATTTTCCCCCCATGTGTTTGTTCCAACGTTCCGTACTAGCCTTTAATGAACAATAAACCAGACAAGAAATGTTGTGAGACTCCACAAGATGTATGACACTTGGGAGGAGGAGCTGATGAGGAAGCTGGGTGAATCAAACTGAAACCAGAGCAGTGGAAATAAATCAGTTAGCAATGCCCTGAAGATAGATCTTTGCTGCACTCTTTGGAGGAAGAGACAATCAAACTGAAAGCTAGTCATCAGCTAAAAAGAAAAGGGCTTTTTATGATCAAAATGACAGCAGATTAAGGCCGCATTCACATCTGTGGCGGTGGTGGTGGCAGAGAGCGTGGCGAGGGAAGACGCGGCAGCGGGGAGGAGCCGGATGACTGGAAAAGAGCCGGTGCGAACAGGGATCTGCCGTGGCTTCTCTTGCGCATGTCAAGGTGCAAAATCCTGCCCTGAAAAGCGTGAGAGAAGCCGCGGCAGATCCCTGTTCGCACCGGCTCTTCTGCTTTCTGAAAATCCAGATACGCTATTTTGACTGGCTTACTCTTTTGGTCTTGCATTAAGATCAGAACAGCACGGGTGATGGGTGGGGATACGTGCGCGCTCCCGATGCACACCCATCTCCACCCATCACCCACCCATGGAGCCATCTGGCAAACTGGAGGAGGCTCTGTGGGTGGAGATTGGTGGAGGCCATCCATGCTTTTTTATACTCTCAAAAAATTCCAGTAGATTAATGAGGCATGACTTCCCTTTGCTAAATCCATGCTGAATTTCCCCCATTATCTCGTGTTTATTAATATGTCCAGTAATTCTGTTCTTAACAACCATTCCCACCAGTTTGCCTAGCACAGATGTCAAGCTCACTGGTCTTTAGTTTCCAGGATTGCCTCTAGAGCCCTTTTAAAATATTGGTGTTACATTCGCTGCCCTCCAATTCTCGGGTGGCAGTTTTTAGTGATAGGTCACAAATTACCAATAGTAGTCTGCAATTTCAATATGACTTCGTATTGTCCTTATTGAGGAAAGCAACACAACTAACTTATGAATCCTCACAGTAGCCTTGTAAGTCATCCCCCTTTGATACAGGGAAGCTGAGGGATGTAGGTGAAGTGACTTGCACAAAGCCAAAGATGGATTCTTTGCCAGAGTTAGCATTAGAAAGCAGGAGTTATTCTGTGATGAGCCTAAAACCTTGTAATCTCACCTTTTTGAATCTCATTCAAATTTAGAGTCACCATCCGTCATCTCAGTGTGAAAAAAGACTGGGTGCATTTTTAAAAAAGTGTTTTCTCCTTTCCAGATTTATGACTGTTAAAACCACACCCATGAATGTGCTAGGGGTTCGAGACATTAATTATAAGTAAAACAACCATCTGAGACTGCACATGCTCTGCATTCTACTTACACTTGCAGCAAACCTGAGGAAGTAGACAACTAACTGTCCAATCCCCTGCAGAAACAGAATTTCAGGAAAAGAGGCAGTTCATTCTTTGACTTCTCCCTTTTCAACTTTTGAGACCATGTACTTGTTTGCAGCTCAAACCATTAAAAGGTTTAGCCTGATAACGTTCTAACACAGGAAACATCTATTATAATGGTGTCTTTGTACAGCTGTAGTTCAGCTTTTGTCAGTGTTTCAACTGTTTGCCATTGTGAAGGATGCAGTAGGGCACTGATTATGCAGGCTTGTTTCTTTGCTATTATACAGGGTTCATGGAATGGAAGGCTATTCAGGGTGCAGTCCTCCACATTAAAGTCACTGGGAGCTAAGCCTTTGACTTCAGTAATTAAGATTGCACCCTCATTCTACTTTCCTTGACTGGAGGGAGACTGGTTCCTTTTCCATGTGTGGAGGCCAGCAGTATAGCCAGCACCCCATAGGCTCTGTGTAGTAGAACTGCTGGTTGCACCATCCCTAGATTAGGAAATGCCATTGTTTTAATTCCCTTGATGAAGAGGCATCACACGTTTGGACATTCATTTTTTGGCACGTGTCTGTTTATCTTGTTTTGTTCAAATGTTTGTATCAACCAACCTTTACTTTCAATTTCTGGTTTGAAGAAACTCACAACTATTGACACTGCTGTGTTGCACATGGTCTAGTTTCAAAACCATTAATTTCTTCTGCTTTTGGTACAAAATTATTAACACATTATTACATTAAAGTTACAATAACATTAACATATTTAACTTGAGAAGCATCTGTGTGCAATGCTGTAGGCAGGGAATATCACAGAGGTTTGGACTAGATGACCTTTGAGGTGTATCATCCCTACAGTTCTACGATTCTATGACCAGATACAGTCAAAGTTGGCTCCCCCGTTTCACCTGAAATAGTCGTGAACCTTGAGCAATACTTTCATAGCATATGTTCTGAGTTTCAGATTTATACCAAAATCAGGAATGCTATCAGATTTTTGATATTTTTCTGACCAGATGTGTTCAGTGCTGGAAGCCCCAAATAGGTAGAAATTAAGGTTTGATATTTGGGTACGCATTACTTGTAGGTGGTTTTTCTGAAAAGTTATTACTGATTTTACAAGCTATGTGTTTGTTTGTTTGTTTACAGCCACAGACCAAAAAGACAATTAAAGAAGACGTATATAAATCAGTTACATCTCCACATGTTTACACATAACAGTATCACAATATATAATAAATTCAAAATTCATTGGTACAAAACATGACCAAGACAGATAATTACCAACTAGACCAAAAATAAAACCTTCCTATTACTAATATTCAAAATATCATTAAATCACTGGTAACATCCTACTAACTAACAACAATTCAATCTCTTTTCTTCCCAAGTTTTTGTATCTTACAGATGTAGGAGGCTAGAGGGCTCAAAACCTTGGGTGATTTCAGACATGACGGTGGCCCTATTGGCCCCGTCATGGAATCACCCAAATGATTCTCCGGCGGAATCAGACCGGCTCGTCAACAGATGAACCGGCAGATTCCGCCAGGGAATCGGGGAGGGGGTGGGGCTGCGTGCCACAATGTGCGGCCGCACAGCCCCACCTCCCCCCGACGCTGCTGAGGCCGCTGCCCTCTGGGAGACCTCTGGGCCTATTTGTTCAAAACGGAACCTGGAAAGTGATTCCCTATGCCTTGAATAACTAATTAGGCTTAGGTATGGAGCCTGTTCCCAGTCCGTCTTTATGTCTGTAGAGCATAGAGCACTTCAGGGATCCTTCTGCTGCCATATCTTGTTGCTTTGAAATATCAATCAATCTTTGCGTTATAATTGGTTTATCATTTGGGAAGGGTAAGAAATCATTCTAATTCCATCTATCCCCTAATCCTGCATGGAGAAGTTCTTCTCTTATCTTTAGTAACCAAAGGAAAGAAAACCCCCCACCCCCCTCCCGTCGCATCCAACCAAAACTTGCTTAGGAAGTCTCTTAGGTAGGTATCCCTTAAACTTTATCCCATAATGAATTGCCTGTATCTTAGCAGTAGTTCAAATATTATTAGACCCTGTTTCCAGGCTAAGCATGGAAGCCAGAGTTCCCTTCTGTAATGAGAGCAATCTTTTAAGAAAGGAGTTTTGAGCTTTTCCAGTGATATGCGCAGTTTTATTATCTAACCCCCAAATTTCTGCACCGTAAAGTAAAATCGCCTCGATCTTCAACTTCCCACGGTTTCCTTTGACATTTGTTAATAGAAGGACAATATCCCTCCTATTGCTTGAGCTGCCTTATTGATAATTTTCTGGCTATGGGTCACCCTGCTAAGCGTGCTGGTAAATGTAAGGCCTAAATAACAAAAGTTATTCACTGCCTCCAATGGCTGATTGTTGATAAACCATCTATTCCTCTTCCGAGTTCCAAACACCATAACCTTAGTTTTATCTACATTGATTGCCAGTTTGTTACCATGACAATAGGAGATAAAATGTTATAATAATAGTTGCAAGCCTATTCTAGTAAAGGACAGGAGTATCGCATCATCTGCATAAAGCAAGCTTCATCCACCTAGCCCGTTGCTCTGACCATGTGAAACCTCTCCTCTCTACTGGCTCCCTCTTCCTGAGCATATTCTGCACAAGCTCCTCGTTTTCACCTACAAAGCCCTTCACAACCTCGCTCCCCCCTAGCTCTCTGCCCTGATCTCCCTCCAAACCCCTACTCGAGCACTCCGCTCCTCCTCCCTCGCTGCCCTGCATGCCTGGAACTCCCTCCCTGCCCTCGTCTGCCTTGCCCCCACCCTCCATGCCTTCAAGTCCCTCCTCAAAACCCACCTCTTCTGCTCTGCACTTCCAAACTCCTGCTAAGCATCCCCACCCAGGATTATCCCCCACCTGTTATCTGCAATTTACTTCAACCAAGCCAAGAACGTGTACCTGAGCTCTCGTATCCTCATGAATGTCGCGTCCCTTGTCTCTCCCTCTGTTTTTCCCCTTCCCTGTCTCCCCTCCCCCTATCTTTAGATTGTAAGCTCTTGAAGCAGGGACCATGTCTATCTTGTTCTTTGTAAGCGCCAGGTACATTGCTGGCACTATATAAATGCTTATAATAATAATAATAATAATACTGTCTCATTGCCTAACAACTTTGGCAAATGGCAGTCTTTCTTTCTAGGTAGGGTCGTAGATTGTTTAAAAACAGATTAAATAACACTGGAGTCAGGACACAGCCTTGCCTTACTCCTTTAGTGTAGAAACTTGGGAAGAAAGCTCTCCCCATGCCCCATATTTTACACAGGCCGTAGTATCTTTATAATCTACAATTAATTTGATCAAATTTGGGTCCATTCCCATAATTTAGATCTATTAATCATATCAAAAGCTGCCTTAAGATCAATGAAAGCAGCATAAATCCTCAGTTTCTTGTTCAAATACTTATCCACCACATAATATAGGAAAAAGCATTGTGCAGTTGCACGATAATAAAAGGTATTCCAGCCTGAAAGATTTGTGGTCTTTATTTTCTCATCTGTACACTGAAGCAGAACTTTTGATTTAGAAGTTCTGTGGATTTGTGTTACACTTTTATTTTAAGTTCTTTTAATTATAGTTTTGTTTTTTCTGTCTATTTTAGCATTTAAAATATATGTATAGCATCTGCTTTGCATTGTGTTTTTTTTAAACAAAACAAAACCCTGCTACACTTATCCATTCTTCTAGATAATGAATTATTAGTATGAAAAATGAAAAACAAAATGCTTGATAGGACCCTAGCAAGAGCTTGATAGGTTAAAACGAGTTAAACTTTGTCCAAAAAACCCAAATAATGAATGCCAATAGAAAGGATCTAGGTTATTACACTAATCCCTGCTTAGGAAACTGCTAGGTTCCGTTGCCATGTGCTCCACTGATGGTTTGTTGTATTCACCTGTCCTCTCTCATTTTTATACTTTGATTGCAAGCTCTTTAGGGCAAATGCTGTTTATATGATTTGCGTGAACCGTGTATATAGTACAACAGGGCTCTAATTATTGATAAGCAAGCAATAAATCATGATGATAATCTGCACTGATTGATTTAAAGGCATAGCCCCAGGTAGACTGCAGTGCAGAACTCTATATTCAGTGTGACAAAGGCCAAAAAAATGATGGGGTGGCCATAGCCAAAAGAAAGGGGACATGACATAATCTCCTGTCAAGTGTAAATGATAAGAAGCAGTCTTGACAACTACAGCTATGCAGGAATCTGGCGGCTGGGGACCAAATGATACTTTCAAGTTATGAATAAGGTAACAGAGAAAGGTAACCCACTGATCAAGACCATCATTTAATTGATACCATATCTTCTAGCTGATTCTGCATCCCATAATACGTTCACTGTATTTTTCCTATTGACAGCCATGGGGAAAACACAGTGAATACAGCTCCCTGCCTGTGAGTATTATCTCAGTTTCATCCAGCTAAATAGCCCTTTCGGTGCCTCATTCTCCATTTGACACCAAACAAATGTGGAAGAGATGAAGGTATAAACAGACTGGAATCTGCATACCTGTAACTCCCAAACGTACATCTTCTCACTTCGGGCATTTTCACACAAGACACTCTCCACCCACCCACTACCCACCCACTATACATGTTACAGGGCACCCATAGGGCAACACTGCAGCCCTGCAACATGTATAGTGGGTGGGTATTGGGTGGAGAGTGTCTTGCCTGAAAATGCCCTAAGAGCCCTCTGGACAATTTCTTCAGTGAATACTGTACTGCAACAGGCCTCTTGGATCTAAGCTTTTTGTTCATTATAGTGAGAGGTGTTTTACTACATTTGAGTAATGTAATGCGGGAGGCAGCTGCCATCTTCATTACAGTTGCAGGTTCCTTATAACACATTATGTTATATCAAGGGTTTAATGTAGTGTACTTAACAAAGTAAAACATAATTATAACTCCTAAGCTCAAAATTTTCAGTTTAACAATATATTTAAGGCGGAATTAACATTTACTCAAGCTTTAACATCACAGCAAATTGTACGTTAAGGCATCTTTCTCCTACTCTCCAATTATATAAAATAACTTACATATAATACAATACTATTGCATATTACAAAATTACCTTTTCAGAACCAACAAATGCATCCCTTTCAACCATAAAATAATTCAACCAAAAGCCTTTAAAAATACCATTTCTATCTCCAATTACTTGATACCTCACTGATGTGTACTCAAAAATAATATAACTTACGACTTAACTGGAAAAAAAATGAATATCTTAAATAGAGATGTTAGAGGGTTATAGTTTTTCAGTGGTTTGTAAAATTTAATTTCAGTTGTCGTAAATTATTTTTGAGTAATATAACATTGAATAACATTTAAATGGCCTGAGCCCCATCCCTAAGTGAGTGCATCCCTGACTCAGGTACGCTTGGGAAGGGGGATAGCCCATTTAAAAGTGGGCCCCCAGTCACCTGGTTCCAATTGGGATCATCCATCCGGCAGGGAGAAAGTTCGAAGGAGCTTCTCTGAGCCAGCGCACCGTGGGGCGACTGTGCTGTCCCAGAGAACCTTGGTCAAATGTCCTTTTGCTGGGTGGATGATCCCTACTGGAGTTAGGTGGCTGGGGGACATTAAATGGGCTTTCACCCTTCCCTGGCCCAGTGCACCCTAGGTAGGGATGCACTCAGACTAGAAATGGGGACAGCCTATTTAAATGCCCCCTCCCCCCCCCCTGTTGCCTGGCTCCAGCAGGGATCATCTAGCCAGGGGAAAGGTTGAATGATGTTCCCAATGAGACCTATCCATTCTAGCTCTCGCCAGCCTTAATACTCCCTCTGTCCCAACTCTGTAACCCCCACCAGCCTGAACTACCCACAGTCCAACTGTTTGCCCACCCCAGCCTTACCAACCCCTGCCCCAGGTCTCTGCCTCATCTAGCAGCTTTAGCAACCCCCCTCCTCCAGCGCTCTACCCCTATATCCCCGTCTGCCTGGCTGCAGCGGGGATCATCCCGTTGGCAGGGGGAATGTTTGAGCATGGTTCCCAATCCCCTGATCCACCACCGTGGTGATTAGGACCAACCACGCATGTGTATGTCAGATTTTCTTCAGTTTACAGATAATGGTTCTCCTGGAACCTAACTTTCTTAGAAAACACTTACTTTCAAATAAGAACAACCAGATTCTAGTAGACAGTCTCCTTCAATTGCCCAAGCCATTAAAACTAATATACACAATGCAGGAACTCGGGAAAGCCAGTCAATAGGTTTTGGTCGCAAACCCGGAGGTGTTTGCCCCCAAATCTCCCACTGAATAGCATAGGTGCTGTTGAATGAATCTTGGAAGCCGACTTAACTATCGAGCCGTGGCTGCGGCTCTATAATAGTGTACATTTCTAGCTTTCATAGTTACACACAAACACCCACACTTTATCTGAGAATGCAAGGGGAAATGGCCCCAGCTCTACTGAAGAGATGCAGAGGCAGTTATACAAAGATTACTGTGTAATTTTTGGAAAAACAGGATCCATGTCTGGGAAATATATAATTGTGTTGTACAGAAAGCACACACATAATACACTCAATGTTCCTTAAACAGCTCTGTTATTAAGGTCTTTCACCTGGAGTTGTATAATGATAGTTTTGTCAGGTATAAAAAGGAACTTGTAATGTAGCAACGTCACTGGTCTGTTTCTAGCATAATAATTAATTCTCTATTTTTTAAGGGAAGGATAAATCATTTTGAGTAACATAAAAATTCATCCTGTTCCTTTTATGATCTCAGAAAATCAGGTTCTGATTTGGGGTTTTTTGGGTTGATTTTTCAGTTTTTGAAATCCTCTCCTTAGATATCGGCAGGACTAACGGTTGAATTCTGATGGCTTTACTTTATGCAAAAATCTGATCAAGATTAATGGGATTTTAGAGCAGTACTATGGAGCAATAGAGCTTAGCTCTAGAATTGGACGAAAATAAACAACATAGGATAAAATTCATGCCCATGAGGAGGACCATGCAGCAACTGAATCCTTGTCTGGGTCTGGAAACAGATGAGAAGGGGGAGCTGAAGGGTTAGGTGAGTTCAACACAGCTTTCCTGCATTCTGTTGGGTGGCTCAGGACAGCATTTCTGCATTCTATTGGGTGCTCAGGCTCCTGTTAACAAATAGAATGCTCATGATCTGCCTCCTCCATCCTGCTCTCCTTCCTCCCATCTGGAAAGGACTTCCAGATGGGAAGGGAGAGAGCTGAAGGCAAGAAGCTTTTCAGCATTCTATTGGCTGCTGACTCCTGCTCTCCAATATAATGCTAAGATATCAGCTGAGTCTGCTTCCTCCCTCCTTTTCCCACGGAGACAGCTGCTAGCCCCACACAAAGTAAGAAAGCTAGGCAGGGAACAGTGTGGCTTCCTCCTCCCTCCCTCCTTTCTTCCCCAATCTGTTCAGGACCTTAAAGGGCAACACCAACACCTTGAATTGGGCCCGGAAAACTATCGGCAGCCAATGCAGAGAGCGAAGCACTGGTGTAATGTGCTTGCCTCGACCCGTCCCAGTCAAGAGACGGGCCGCCGCATTCTGCACCAGCTGCAGCTTCTGAACCAGCACCAAGGATAGCCCCACGTGGGGCGTTACAGTAGTCCAGTCTCGAGGTAATAAAGGCATGGATGATTGTGGCCAGATCAGAGTCTGAGACATACGGCCTAAGCTGACGCACCAGATGTAACTGGTGAAATGCCCCCTTTGCCACAGCCAGCCACCTGGGCATCCAGATGGAGCTGCAGGTCCAGGAGCACCTCCAGACCTGAGAAACCAAGGGAGGACGGACCTCATCAATGATGGGGGCCATCACTCCCTTGGCTTTCCCCACAACCATCACCTCCATCTTGTCAGGATTTAATTTCAGGCGGTTCGCCCTCATCCAGTCCCCCACAGCTGACAAACAGCGGGTAAGCACCGAGACTGCCGGGCCTGAGTCAGATAAAAATGAGAGCTCTAGCTGGGTGTCATCAACATATTAATGACACCTCACCCCAAACTCCCTGACAACCTCCCCCCAAAGGCTGCATATACACATTGAAGAAGAGAGGGGATAGAATGGAACCCTGTGGAATCCCACGTGAGGCCCCAGGGGGAAGATGAAAACTCCCCCAGCACCACATGTTGGGTTATCCCAGCTAGGAAAGAGTGGAACCGTTCAAGAACAGTCCCCCCTAATCCCTGCCTGGTCCCGCAGTCTAGTCACCAACAACTCATGATCAACGGTATGAAATGCAGCCGAGAGATCTAACAGGATCAACATGGTCGAACGACCCTGGTCCAACTCACGGAAGAGGTCATCGACCAAGGCCACAAGCGCAGTCTCCGTGCCATAACCCGGACTCTGAGGGATCAAGAAAATTGACACGGTCCAAATGCTCATGAAGCTGCCGAGCCACCACCCGTTCAATAACCTTCCCTAAAAAGGGAAGGTTAGAGACTGGCCGATAGCTGGCCGGGACGCCAACGTCCAAAGATGGCTTCTTGAGCATGGACCGCACCACCTCCTCCTTGAGGCAGTCCGGCACCCTGCCCTCCCCAAGGAGGCGTTGACTATCCCCGCCAGCAACGGCCCCAATGTCTCCCGGCTAGCCTTAACCAACCAGGACGGGCATGGATCTAATTCACAATAAGTGGCTCGAACAGTCCCAAGAGCATCCCCCGCATCCAAGGGCTACACAACCTGAAACTCATCCTACAAAACAGGTCAAGAAGGGGCTTCTACTGCCTCTGACCCACCCACTGCTAAAAAAGTTGCATCAAAACTGTGGTGAATTTGAGCAATTTTATCCGCAAAAAAAAGTCCACAAACAAAGCACAGTGAGCATTTGATTATTCTAAGTCCAGGCGGAGGGAGGCTGGACTGAGCAGCCCCCTCACCACCCAGAACAGCTCAGCCGGGCGGGACTTAGTGGACGTAATGAGGGCAGCAAAGAAAACCTTCTTTGCTTTCCGCACCGCAACGGCATAGGTACGTAACCAGGCACTTTGCCGCAATCGGTCAACTTCATCATGCAAGTGATGTCACCATCGCCCTATCCACTGCCCTTCCCGCTTCATCTGCTGCGGCTCCTCCGTATACCACGGGGAGCTGTGTTGTCGGTGATTCGGAAGCAGACACCTCGGAGCCATACGGTCGAAGGCCTCCGCCAACATGGAATTCCACATGGACACGAGGCCATCATCGAGGTCAGAGGAAACATCCCCTAGAGTTATCTGGAACCTTTCTGGTTCCATAAGCCTTCGGGGGTAAACCAACCTAACTGGTTCTGCACCCTTCTGGTGGCCAACATGCCTGGAGGAGATAATGATCCATCCACAACAAGGGCACTGTTGACACCTCCCCCACTAACAGATCCCCCACCCCAAGGCCTGTGCAAAATATCATGTCCAGGGTATGTCATCCAATATGTGTGGGGACCACTACTCTCTGACAGGCCCATGATTGCCACAGCGGCCATGAACTCACGCTCTGCCCCTCCAAGACTGGCGTCAGCATGGATATTGAAGTCCCCCAGAACTATCGTCCTGGGGGACTGCAAGACCACCTCTGACACCAGCTCAGTCAGTGCGGACAGGGAAGCTGCTGTACAGGTTGGTGCCTGGTGTACCAGCAGTATCCCCATTCTGTGTTTGGCCAAATCCAACACCAGATGGAGACCCTCCACACCCATGATAGGTTGCACAGGAAATCTCCTCACAGACCAGGTATCCTTAAAAATAATGGCTACACCGCCCCCCTCCCCCCCCCTAGCCATGGCTGATGCTGTACGGAGTACCCAGCTGGAACAAGGTCAGCCAATATAGGTCCCGACTCAGTGTCCAGCCAGGTTTCCGTAACACATGCAAGGTCAGCCGCCTGGTCCAGGATCATCTCCCAGACTGTAGTTGACTTATTAGCCACTGACCTCACATTTACCAGCATCAAACCAAGGCCCAGGGTCCTCTGATCCCCGATCATGTCACTGCCTGCCTGAGGGCCAGTAAGCGGACAGATATACAACATCTGTCCTGTCTCACAGATCGAACCATAATTCCTCCGGCCCATCACGACCCTTATGGCCGCAGACCCCCCCCAACCCGGTCCTCTCTCCCAACACTCCCAGAGGCTGCCCCACCAGCCCGCTGAGGGAGATGCCCACCCCCCAATTCACCCCCTATTCTTCTCTGCTACCAGAGGACAACCCCACCCTCCAAAGGACGGTACCCCTCCCTCACACCAAGGGGGGCAGCCCTTCCCACCCTAACCCAGTCCCCTTGCCCCCTTCCCACATAAAAACAGTCCATACCCCCACCACCCCTATCCCTAGGCTGAAAGTCCTGGCTGGCGCCGCCTTAACGCTCCCTGAAAGGAGGGGGATCTGTTCTTCTGCCCCCGGGGTCTCTTGGGGCAATGTAATCTGCAAACTTTATCTAATTGTTTACATTGTTATCCAAGCGATAATAATTGCTTATCCAATGACTATTTTGTGGGTATCTGCCACTGCAATGTGATCTGCATGCTGTGCCGCTTTTGTGTATTCTAGACATATATAACTGACCCAAGTGGTATTTAGTCTTGAAGTAGCACAAAACTGAAATTGTGTGATGAATAGTAATTAAATTACCAGATTGCAGAGTATTTTATATTAATATTCCGGTTAAGTCAGGATAGCAATCTAATAATTCCGTGAGGTTTTTTTGTGTCTCTTAGGCCTATCCGTCTTACCTTGCAATCTGTTTCACTTGTTTATTATTACTTTATTGGAAAAAAGTTTCTCCAAACAGCTGTTAAAAATTTACTTTTTATTTCCATATACTTTCCTTTGCTGTATAAATTATACTAGCCTGAAAAGAGTAACTGCAGTTGACACGCTTCTATATGATTGGATGATTTTTCTAAATTAAATTTCTTGTTAGAAGTGCAGCTAGCAAGGTATTTTTCTGCATTATACAAAGCTTTTATCCCCCCCCCCCCCCACTCTCTTTCTGTAGTTGATTCCAGTAATCCTTTGGAATATGAAAGTTCTTATTTGGTCTCAGTTTGTATTCAGGTATTTTTGAGGCATTAGGGATTTTTTGTTCGTTTTCTTTCTCTTTACCTTTTATTTCTTTACCTTTTATTTCTCATGGTAAAATTAGTCCAACTATTGTCACAGATCTCATTAACACCACACCATGGCAGTTCATTTATATGACAAACAAAATTCAACTAAGTGCCCTATTCTGTCAGTTAGACGATTTGGGGGGTGGGGGGGGAGTAAAAATTGGCCTTAGTGCCAATTTCAGGGGTTCATTACATCTGCAGGCTGGGTCATCATGATCCTGATTGGTATTGGATATTGTTTACATGTCTTTGTTCCTGTCTAGGGTCAGAGGGCTATATTTAAGTCTCAAAATGGGGTTACACAAGCAAAAAGTTTGGGAACCACTACTTTTGAAAGGTAATGGCTTCTGAAGATAGAGGCTATGTGTCCACAAGACGAGCACCTGGGCCATTGTGATTATGGGGCCCACACACATGTAGAATGCATATGGACTGGAGTGCGCCAGCAAGGGGGCCCGTTCTATCTTCTACACCAGCACCTATTCACACCTAACTATGCCCCTGACAGCGTGAACAAGAGCTGTGGGATTGCTTTACCAATATGCTTCAAGCATCAGCTGGAACGACCATCTCTGGTTATTAATATTACTATTTAGACTAATATATGGCCCTTTATATCTTAATGGCTACTTTGGTTTCTATCTATTTCATCTGTATATGGCTAAGCTCCAGTACCTTTGGCTGCTAAATGAGAATCTCTTCCAAAAATAGGAGGCATGTGGTTTTGAAGTAAAATGATCTCCAAGCTTATGAGCTATGGTTGAACTTATAAAATTGTGAAGTCGTGTTTAACTAATTTGTGCTGTGGGATTATGACTATAAAGCACTATTCACTGTAAGCGTATGAATCTTAGCAGCCCTTGACTTCAGTTTCCACACACCCATTCACTTCATCTGTTCAAAACAGCCAACAATGGTGGCACAGAATGCTGTTTCATTTTTGCAGATTGTTGTGTTTTCTCTTGCAACTAACGGGCTTCCCTTGTACTTAAAATCCAAGCCAATTGGAAGGATCTTTTATGGAAAGTTTTAGAATAATTTGCCAAATTCAAACATTTGAAAAGTGGTGGCTGCTAGAAATAGAAATATGTTGCATTTTCTAAGATTTGGAAAATTGCCTCTGATCTCAGTGATTGGATGATCAGAGGACATAGTTTAAATGATATCTTTTATTGGACCAACTATTGTGGAAACTGTAACTCGGTCAATTGTCCAACCCGGTTTGTATGTGTGATTGTCATTTCACTTCCTTGTTCTTCCTCCTATTTGTGTATGTTTATTTTTTTGGTATTGGGTTATTCAGCCTATGTGTGATGTCATCATGAGTGTTTATGTCATCAAATTCATGTAGACATGTGGACACAGCTTTATGTGCTCATGTGTTTGAGTGACTACCCATTGACTCCTCCTGCAAGCTATTCCTTGAATGTTATCACTTGGAGCAGGGCACCAGGTTTTGACTAATTAATTGAATAACCTCCCTGAGCCTTTGGGGAAGGGTGGGATAAAAATTCAAATAAATAAATTAACTAAATAATGGTCTAGTCATGCAGTGCTTATTCATCCTGACCCTATTGCATTAAATGTATAAGGGATCTCAGGCAAGTAAAAGGGGTGGTGGGGAGGGAGAGCTGCAAGTATCACTCCCATCTGTGGTTGTCCTGACCTGTGGTTGTTGCATCCAATGTCTCCTGGTACCCATTTGTGGCTGTTATTGCCTAATGCAGAAATCCCTTTTTCTCACCCTGCCATTCCCTCTGAATGCTCAGACTTTCCTGCCTGTTTGTGCTGGTCATTTCCTGACACAAGCATCCTTTTCTCTACCCTGCTATGTTCCCTGCCTGCCTGAACGTCCACCACCTACTCTCATGTGTTTAGAGACGTTTGACCATTTGTTAGCCCGAGGTGTGTGCGGGGGGCGGGGATGTGCGGATGCACATCCGTTTGTCTCCCCGCCCCCTCGCTGGCACAGCCACTGTAACATTTGTTCAGCAGCTGGGTCAAGTCTGGACTGGAGGGACAGCTCCTGCCACTGCCCGGAGCAGTTTGTGACAGCAGCAGGAGCCATCACATTTGTTTTCACCTCTCATGTCCCCATTTTCTCCTCATCCCATTCTACTACCTCTCCTTGTTAGCATCACAAGAACACAGTAAATCTATTTGTAGCATTATGGGGTAAGACACTTTGACTGGGTTACTGGCATATAAAGAAGGACATAGCTATCATAGGAGCAGGCGGTACAGCTGCACTGGAGTCCAAATGCGTGGGAGGACCTTATAATGTGGAATGTGTGCATAGGCCAATGGATGATTCGCACCTGCTGAAGACTTGCTAATTACCTCAAGGAAGCCCATTCCATCTTCTGTACCAGGGCCCATTCCAAACTAGCTACTCCTCTGCCAACACAAAACAGAAATATGGTGATATCCATTAAAGGCACAGCATGGTGATACAGTCCGATTCTGTTAAAGGTACAGCATATCATTCTGATACAATACAACTAAAGGCACAAGATGGAAATACAATTTAGTTAAGGATACAGCCCATCATAGCAATATGATACAATTTAAGACACAGTATAGCATAGCAATACAATTCTAGTAAAGGCAATTCATAGCGCTATGATTTGATGAAAGGCGTAGCACAACGACACATCTTTTCATAGTCATGTGTATGAAAAATGATGTAATATATTATCTTCTCCCCGTACAGGAGAGAAAAAAAATCATCAGGTCAGTTGTTCTTCATCACATAACTTGCATCACCAGATCATTAACTCGGTAATACCTTCTAAAGCAACATTATTACTTGTCCAAAACAGTCTCTGGCCCAAAGGAACATGAAATAGGAATTCTGGTTACCCCTCTGCAGCGAGCATCTGAAAATTATGCTGTAACTTTTTCCTTATAGCAAGGTTATAATATAGCTCTTACTTTTTCTTAACTAGTTCCAGATATGATAAAACATAATGAAGTCCTAATAGAAAGAAAAGTTACATTACTTTGAGTTTTTTTTGGCTTAGAATCAAGTTTTCCCCTGCCCCCTTTCTTGGTGATTTATCTCCAATGTTTTAAGGAAGATTTGAGAGTTTTGAAAACCAAACACCCGCAATGCTCATTATTTCACTTTGACAGTCACCTTTGCAGCTTCCGTTTCAGCTCACACCAGACTGTATGCTGAGGGGGGAAAGTAATGTCCAGATATCCCTCTCAGTTCCTCCCTCCTCACCGTTAAAAAGCACCTGAAGAATTATTTATTCTCTCAGTGCTGGATTCCCGTAATGTGTTTTCTCCTACTCTCTTTACCTTCTCCTTTTTAATTGTTTTAAATGGATTTATATTTTAAATGGATTTTATATTGTTTTATTGTACTTTTATATTGCAAAGTGCTCCAAGACCCTTTTGGCAGGGGGATAAGGGAGGATGGGGTGCCATAAAAATAAATTAAACTAATGATTATTAATTATTTATTATTATTATATTTTCTAGAATGAGACCATGATTCATTGACCTTGTTCTAAATGTTATGTTTTTGTTCCATCAGATCATTTGGCTCCCTTACATGGAAAAGCTTTCATTTCCCACCAGCTCAGTCATAGAATACTTTAAGAAAGAGGAATCCAAGGTGTTAGTTTTATAGAAAGCTTTTTAAAAGCATATGTGTTTTGCAAATAATATCAGCAAAGACAATATTTTATTTTTATTGAGAGAGTAGGAGCTAAAGAAAGTGTTCAAATATCTGCAATAACATAAACTGCACTGTTTGTGTAGGCGCCACTTTCTCCTTTCACACTCTTTCATTCAAGTTTTTAATCTGTCTTTTTCTCTTGGATCCTGAATTGGGTATAGTATCCCATAAATAGCTACCTTAGAGGGCCTCATGTTCCTGTTCCCTTTTACACTTGCCTTGGTAGAATATAAAAAGAGTGTTGCAGTTGAGATGTTTTTTAGCAGCCTTCTAAGTGGCTGAGCCAGTGGGAAGCTCCCTTTTGGCTGCTAATCTGCTGGAGCTGCTTGCCGAAGAGCTCTGTTAAAGAGTTTGCTTAGCAGCAGGTTTGATTTGCTTTTGAGTATGCTGCTACTCTCACCTATGGCAATAGTCAGGCTTAGGGGCCAAATGAGACCTACAGTTAGTTTTTATGTAGCCCCTTTACAGTGCCTGACTCTAGATTCAGTTCTTGTCCCTAAACAAGGAAAAACTGAGCTCAGGGTAAGGCAGCAGAGATGAGGACATCCACACAAGGATAGGGAACAGTTCCAAGGCACAAACCCATGATCTGAACCCACCTCTTTCTGAGTGTACCCCTTTACCACTCCTACCCCCAACTTCTCTGTGGCCCTTGGAGTTTGTACTAATTTTCAAAGTGCCCCAGAAAGGGAAAAAGTGTCTTCCCCTCCCCCGAGGTAGAAGATAATTTTCCAATAACACAGCTATGAAATCCAATCGCCAACTTGGAAGAAAACACATCACTAATTGCAAATAGGGATACAAACAGTTATATTTATTTCCATTCCAAGCATAACTACTTAAATTCCCATCCCAGTCAGCACAGTACATTCCATACTTTATTATGACAACCACAAACAAACAGGATACTATATAACCAGGCGATTCAAAAGATTCAGGTTTTTCCAAATTGAGATACTCAAAGGGTACATCCTTTAAGCAACTGCATTTGAAGCTTCACATATTACATCTTTTACATAGTGGGCTTTTGTTTCCTGGTTAACCTCTGTAGACTCTGGGTATTTTCCTCTTACCACAGTCAATCCCCTGTGGTGGAGGAGAGGCCCGTAACGTCTAAAGAATTCCCGCCAGATGTTCACCCCAGTAAGCCTCTGATGGGAATTGCAACCACGATCCGGGATTGGCGGAAAGTAATGTCTGTTACCTTCCGCCGATCCCGGATCGTGGTCCCGACCACAATCCGGGATCGGGTGCAGCAGCCGGATTGGCCACCGCGCCCACCCGTCTCCTGGAGGGCGAGTGGCCGGGGAAGCGTGGGGGGGCGGGGCTGTGCGGTTGCACATCGCGCCGCACAGCCCCGCCCCGCCCTGCTCCCTCCCTGATCCCCGCGCGGAATCAGGTCGGCACGTCTAAAGGACAGCCAGCCTGATTCTGGACTGGGATCCAAAACTGATCCCGGGCCGTGGTAAAAGGGAGGCCCGTCACGTCTAAAAATACCCAGTGTAACAAAAACAGCTCTTTTACTGACAATGCAATTCCTTATTCACTTGTACATGGCGACATTCCCCACCTACATCTGCCTAACCAAACAATGGGTGAAAACAGATATGACGCTAACCACCCTTTAACCACCCTTGTTGCTTATTTATGCATGTTGCAGGGCTGTATTGGTGCCCTATGCAGCCCTGAAACATGCATAAATGACCACCAAGGGTGGTTAAAGGTGGTTAACGTCTTGTCTGTTTTCACCCAATATTACTTTAAGAAACTTCCATATGTTTGTTCCTCATTTAAAGCACAGCAGCATATCTGTTATCTCCACAAACAAAATTAAATCATTTGAGCAGATACTTGTAGATCTACTTTTAAAAGCCCATGAGACATGTTTTCTCACTTCTTTTTATCAAAGGTTTTATCAAACGTTAAGCACATGCATCTGCAACTTCTCAACCTCATGAATGTGGCCTTGACTCTCCTGATGTTCACCTCTCCTTTGACTCCCCCTCCCATGCCTCTCTTAGTTTGTAAGGACCTTGGGCTAGGGACCTGTCTATAACTAATAATTGTACAGTCCTAGGTATGCTGCTGTCACCATGTAATAATAAAAATAATCATGTTCAATGCACAGACATTTAGTTTCTTTAAAAAAATTTCATCTTTCGAATTTGTGCTGCAATTTTAGTGCATTTGTACTGACGTCAAATTTATATTTTTTACAAAAAAAACCTATTGTATTTTGTATATTTTATACAATATGTATTTTGTATATTGTATACAGATAAAATTTGTATTGAAATCAACAGAGACCTGCTGGTGCAAGTGTTTTGAGAACTGGAGTCTTAGAGCGTGATCCAACTCACATTGAAGTCAATGGCTAAATGCCCAATGACTTATATGGAGCTAGATCATGCTCTTAATCTCCGAGATCCAGCAGAGTCTAACAGCTTTATGAGAAATGTGGGCATTACAAGTAGAGATACTATTCCAGTAGCATTCATGCAACCTCTTTCCAAGTATTTTATATAATAATGTAGTAATTATTTAGTTAACTTGCGGTGATATCTAAGTTTTTAATAGCAAAGTCTTTGAAACTTTGCAGACAGAAGTAACAAGATACAGAACACAGGAGGTGAGTTGTAATTATATTGCTGTGGTATAGACAAACATAGATTTGTATCTTTATTTGCATATCACAGTTAACTGTGGATCTTTTGTTCTTGTATTTCATCACCGTTCTGTACTTTGTGTAATACCAAGTAAGGCCAAATCTTTGGTGCAAAAGTGAAAGTGTGTTTACAACAGCAGTGCTGGTTACATATGGCTTAATTAGGCAGTGCAGACATCTGTCCTATGGCTTTGTCTTTGTGAAATATTGATCCCCAAAACTGGCATTATGGTCTGGAAAACACTTAGTGGAGGAGGCCAGGCACAGCTTAAAAAAGAAAGTGTAGGAAGATAGAAAGCTTGTCAGTCAATCTATTGACTGCATGACTGAGTAATGTGCTTTCCCATTTTCAATACAGCTCTAAATAAAGTCACTAAAAATATGGTAAAAAGCATGTGAAGAGAATTTCTGAAATATTATCCATTGAAGTCTTCTGTGTTAGGCAAAGAATTTCAAAACTGGCAATAGTGAGTGCTTCATTCAAGTGCCCAAACTGGGACACCTTACAGGGTCTGCTTTTTAGAAACTTCTGGCCATGCACTCTGTTAAAAGCCTTTCAAAGCCACTAAAGTTGCTCATCTGAAAATGGAGGCATCCAGAATATTATTTGCTTTGAAAATCTTACCGGGAGTAACTATTCTAGTTAAAAGCATGGCCCATTTTTATACAACAGGTTTAATACAAGAGGTAAAATGGGTACTCCCTTGTTGAATTAGCACCACCCAACCTGACTTGAATCAAGCAGGAACAAAGCACTAACCAACTACTACCCTTTGGGGGACTTAAAGCCTACCCAAAATATGGGGAATACCTGCCAGTAAATAATTGGATACTCATTTCAGCTCTAATTTACCTTTGTTTAGGGTACATCAGCACTGTCTTCTTGTTATGTTGAATATATATATTGATATATTGTGAAGCTAAAATAAAATGAATCATAAGACTGTATTACAGTGACTATGAGGCTAGATTCTGTATTCATTTACACCAACGTAACTCCTGAATAAATCTGCTAAAGACAATGGACATCATCACTCTCGAAATTGAGGGCAGAATCTCGCACTTGGAGTTAAGTTTGCGCTTCTGCCCATGCTGGTATATCTTAGATATTCCATTGTGTATGCAGGTATCTCATGTCTTAATTGCAACATTCCATATCATTACTCCAAACTATGATAACTTGAGCTGTAAAGACAGAACAGGTCTTTGGGACCCAGTAAGGTGACTTAAAAGCAGAGGTTGAACCTTTGATCTGTATTGGTCTAAACTTGTAAATATAAATTGACTTTTATTTTTAACACTGTTTGTGGGTTCCTTTCTTGCTTTCTTCTTACATACCTTTTAAATGTTGGTGTTCCACATAAATAGCTCCATTTTATGTTGCTTGGAAAGTTCCAGGTAGTGAACAGGTTGGCTCATTATCATTGCCTGGGCTTTTGGCATGATACTTTGTAATTCCTCCTTTTAAGCCCTTACCAGATATTGTGTATAGTGTGGAGTCATTATGATGAAAAAACAGATAGGCCTCGTGAGTCACTGGGTTGTAGCCAATTTTCTTGGCTATTCGTCTACTAATTTTTTCATTCCAGTTAGAGTTTATTCTCAATACAACTAATGCTTACAAGTTTCAGCTCTAATACAACTAATACTTACAAGTTACAATATGGTAACAAAAAGCTAAATTCTGTTAGGCTGAATAAAATGAAGGGTATTTGTAACAAGTACACTCAGTGTTATGTATTTATTTGTATAAGTGCAGTGACTTAACACGTTACAAAATAATTTAATAGCGTAATTCTGAATTTGCTTTCTATCTAGTACTTTATATATTGTAAGTGAAAGCTCAGAGCAGACATTGTGTTGCTGAAAAAGAAACCCCAAGAACAAAGTATAGAAAAACAACTCCGACACATTTTTATCTGCAATGCCTGTAGCTTTCTAGGTTTAGGCTTTTTAAGTAGCTTGTTTACTAAACAGTAGTGGCCAAATGTCATTGCCATTGGCTGAAAGAGTTGTTATGTTCAGAGCTGAATGTTTTAGTCTAATTTTTTGGTATAATGGTGTCCACATCACAAATGCCGCTGTTGCTATGAGAACTACCTGAGATGTTGCGGTTAGTTTTGATGGAAAAGTGAAGGATTGGGTATGGATTCTGAACTATCACTCATTTCTCCTATTACCATTTCTTTATGTTCTTAGCCTAATCATGTGTCTGATGTGCAACTATTGTTTGCTTCATCCAAGATTAAACAAATTGGTTGGTTATTGTGTATTAACTGATATTCTTTAGCATGTGTTATGACGAAGGTAAACTAGTTGTTCATATGGATGCCTTCTAGTCTTAAAATGTATGAGGTATACGTTAAATAATGCAAATCAGCCTATTTTCATTGACACTGTGTAGGTTATTTTGTTTTGCAATAACTGGAGATCTGGCCCTATGAATCTATATTTCTTCTGTAGATGTGGACTTTAGACTTCCCAGACCTGTCATTTGCTTTTCATCAGTGCTCGTTTTTTCAACTGTAGCAATAAAAGGCAGTGCAGCTAAAAGAGCCAATCTGAATTAATTTACACTTTGAATTTGTTGAAAAATGTTGAAATAATTAACATATCTTCTATTGATGTGGACGAGAGGCTTTGCTATTGTGTAATGAACATATAAATATATTACTTTTATATGACTGCCACGAACAAAATAAAGTGACACAGAAGCTTGTGATGAGAAAAAAGACAACTTTGTTTTTTTTATAATAATAATTAGTCTCTGTGTGTAAACTATTACACACTATGGCCCTTTTCACTTGAGAGGTCCACTCGCCCATATGGGCGACTGGGTGGGCGTTCGTGTGACTGCTGGTGCTGGTGGGTGAAGTGCATGCTCCCGCGCTCCACCCACCTCCACCGATTCCCCCATACACGAAGGCACTGGAGAAAACGGAGGTGCCTTCGTGCGTCGGGGTGGGTGGGCGCCCATGTAACAGGCTGTCCACGTGCCGCACATCCACTGTGGCCTTCCCCCCCCCCCCCCCCC
>QEPC01007225.1:171416-201214 GCA_003113815.1 Sphenodon punctatus
ATTCACCCCAGAGTTCTGAAGGAACTCAAATATGAAATTGCAGACCTACTGTTAGTAATTTGTAACCTGTCACTAAAATCTGCCACTGTACCCGAGGACTGGAGGGTGGCAAATGTAACCCCGATATTTAAAAAGGAAACCAGAGGCGATCCTGGAAACTACAGACCAGTAAGCTTGATGTCTGTGCCGGGCCATCATTAAGGACAGAATTACAAGGCATGTAGACAAACATGGTTTAATGCGGACATGTCAACATGGATTTAGGAAAAGTAAGTCATACCTCACTAACCTCTTTTGAGGGTGTAAGTAAGCATGTGGACAAGGGAGATCTGGTAGATATAGTGTAGCTGGATTTCCAGAAAGCATTTGATAAGGTCCCTCATGAGAGACTCTTGAAAAAATTAAAATGTAATGGGATAGGAGGTAGTGTCTTACTATGGATCAGAAACTGGTTAAAAGATAGAAACCAAAGGGTAGAACTAAATGGTCAGTTTTCACAATGCAGAGATTTAAAAAGTGGTGTGCCTCAGGGATCTGTATTGGGCCCGGTGCTGTTTAATGTATTCATTAATGATTTGGAAAAGGGTGTTAAGAGTGAGGTGATCAGATTTGCAGATGACACCAAGTTATTCAAGGTAGTTAAAAGACGAGCGGACTGTGAGGAACTGGAACAGGATCTTACGAGACTGGGTGCCTGGGCATCTAAATGGCAAATGAGATTTAATGTGGACAAGTGCAAAGTGATGCACATAGGGAAAAATAATCCAAACTATGCGTACACAAAGCTGGGTACTAAGCTAGGAGTTATCACTCAGGAAAAGGATCTGGGGGTGGTTGTGGACACTACAATGAAATCCACAGCGCAGTGCACGGCAGCAGTCAAAATAGCAAACAGAACATTAGGAATTATTCGGAAGGGGATAGAGAATAAAACAGATGATGTCATAATGCCGCTATATAAATTAATAGTGTGACCGCACCTTGAATATTGTGTGCAGTTCTGGTCACCTCATCTCAAAAAAGACATAGCTGAACTAGAAAAGGTGCAGAGAAGGGCAACAAAAATGATCAGGGGTATGGAAGGGCTCCCGTATGAGGAGAGGCTTGGTAGGTTGGGGTTCTTCAGCTTGGAGAAGAGATATGATAGAGGTCTATAAAATCACGAGTGGTGTGGAACTAATAAACAAGGAACAGTTATTTACCCTCTCAGCTAGTACTAGAACTAGGGGACACTCCATAAAACTCATGGGTGGTAAGTTTAAATCAAATATAAGGAAGTATTTTTTCACTCAGAGTATAATTGGGTTGTGGAATTTACTGCCAGAGGCTGTGGTAAGCGCCAGTATTATAGCTGAGTTTAAAAGGGGTTTGGACATGTTTCTGGAAGATAGGTCCATTAGCAGCTATTAGCCAGATAGGATCAGGGAACATGACAGGAGCTGGGGGAAAACAACAGGGAATGGATCCCCCATTGTAACCTGTTGGGTGCGTCTCCCAAGCACCGTGATTGGCCACTGTTGGAGACAGGATGCTGGGCTAGATGGACCAGTGGTCTGACCCAGTATGGCACTTCTTACGTTCTTAATTTGCTCATTACAATTGCAATGGTAACTCTGTAGTTTCACCACTTGAAAAAGTGAGAACCCTAAAGTTGGCAAGGTTTCCATGGCTCTTGGCCCCACTGTAATGCCATGCTGATTATTTCTGCTAGGGCTAAGCTGATAAGGGGCAGGTCTGCACTAATGTGATGCTTCAATGTTTGGGTGGAAAAGTCTGCAGCTCCATGTTCGTTTATTTGAGAATTTCACATGGTTAAAATCTTTAATGCTAAAACTATGTGAACATGTATTTAGACAACACCTACATTTGGGGTCTAATGTCAGTCAACCATGACCTTTTAAATACAAAAAGCTAAGATGATGAATGTCAAGGAGGTCACATGGGTATCTATCTGTGGCATTGTTCTTTGTAGTATAAGAATTTTCTTAAAAGTCCTTTTAGCAATGACTTTCTAAACTTGTATTGTGACAATATGCTTGTTTGTAATGATCGAATACATGATCACTCAAGTATTCTTTCTGAATTAAATCTTTGAAGTCCTTATCTCACTCTTATTGTTCTGTTTTCTACACACTGTACTGTATTCCCACAGGGTCAGTCTTTCCACCAGTGTAGTACAGTTTGTTCCTATGGAACAGTACTTGAGCTGAGGGCTCACTTGGCAAAATGATAACTCTACCTCTTTGATTTTATCGTCTCATCCTCTGGCAATGCAACCAGCTATTTGACTTCTACTGCAGCTGTGTATAGCCTGGAAGTGGGGGGGGAGGGGGGTTAGGGATAACTTTTCTGGTTAGAATGCATGGATTGCTGTTCCATAACATTAAAACATGTTTGCAGTTGGGCATTCATTTCTTAATAGATTACCTTTCCTTAACTCTTCCTTAATCCTGGCCTCATTTTCTTTAATATTCTATTAAAAAATATATATGCTTTAAGATGACTAGGCATTTCTTAGTGACAAGGGACTTTCAGATTTTGCTACAGATAAGCAATAGGGTAGAATCCAGTGTTTTAATTTGCAAAATAGATATAGAGTAATTGTTTGGGATGAAGAAGCGTTATCTCTGGGTGTTAACAGACGAGACAAGTAGCCCACAATAGCCCACATCAGATGGGTGAATGCCTGACCATCTATTAAGTGGTCGCCAGATGTTAAGCTGCACATGCCATCCCCTCCAAAAACCCCACTCACAGCTTTGTCCTGCCAAATGTGGAACCTGCCGTACAGGCGAATGCTAGATAAGGTGGCTGAATACATGCCCACATGGCTGCCTCCCATCTGTTAGGGCGCGTGCAGCCTCTGCCCACATCCAGGTCCACCAGGGCCATAGAATCCTGGGAGTAGCACCTAGAGTGGTCCAGGGAACAAGCACTCCCTCTGCTCTCACTCTCACAGGCACTGTGGCTGTTTACTTTTAATACAAATAATAAAAAAGAACACAGAGAACAAAGGAGGGGCAGCTTCCTGTACCCAGGGGTCGCTGCAGCTGTACATCAGGAGAGGGGTGGGGATGGGGAATGGAACACAGCGCCCGGCTGTCTGCGCTATCCATTGCCTGCTACCTGTGAGAGGTGGCTGCATGCAGGCTCCACTGACCAACCCCGGACTCAAGTGGGCCAATCCCTCATTTATTAACAGCCTCTTCCATTTCCAACTATATTCATTAGTAAAGAACATTTAACTATTTATGGAGATTATCTTTGCTATGCTGATCAGATTTTTCTTTCTTTCTCATACTTATTTAAGTTCTGTCTTTCTATCTGAAATACCCCAATAATTCTCGTTTATTGACCCAGATTATACTTTAATGTCCCAGCTCTGTTTTTTGGATTGTGTTATTTTTCAGTTATCTTCATTCAGATACTAGGTGTTTTTACACAAGCAAGGCATGGGGGTGGGGGTGGATCTGTGGCCACAACTGAGTGACACAGCTGCGTGGCACCCACGTATGTGCATGGGGAGAGGTTCGCACAGGCAGCTCCCAGTGTGGCTACCTCAGCCACAGAGACAGCCACCACACATGTGGCTGGCCCTGCACGGAGCACTCCTGATTTTTCGGCGGTGCTTCGTGCATAGCCATGGGTAGCTCGTGCATGGCTCATGGGAGTGCACATCCCGCATGAACCACCTTCACAGCAGCAGTTGGATGTGTTGTTGGTGGGTGGCCATGCATGGACATGACTCATTTAAAAACACCCATTGTATGGACCTTCTATGTTGTATACTATTATTATTATTATTTTTATTATTATTTATTATAAGCATTTATATAGTGCAAGTGATGTACCTGGCGCTTTACAGAAAATAACATAGACACGGTCCCTGGCTGAGAGCTTACAATCTCAAGACAGGGAGAGGGGAGACAGAGAAGGAGGAACAGAGGGAGAGATAAGGGAAGCGATATTCATGAGGATGTGAGAACTCAAGTAGACTTTCTTGACTTGGTTACAGTAAATTGGGAGTTTACAGATAAAAGGCGGTGGATAATCCTGGGTGGGGATGATTAGCAGGAGTTAGGAAGGGCAGAGCGGAAGAGGTGGGTTTTGAGGAGGGGCTTGAAGTTGTGGAGGGTGGGGGCAAGGCGAACGAGGGCAGGGAGGGGAGTTCCAGGCATGCGGGGCAGCGAGGGAGAAGGGACAAAGGCGGTTGAGGGAGGTGTGGGAGGGTGAGGGAGGGGATGAAGGAGAAACGTAGTGCTCGAGCAGGGGTTCGGAGGGAGATAAGGGCAGAGAGGTAGGGGGGAGCGAGGTTGTGAATGGCTTTGTAGGTGAAGACGAGGAGCTTGTGCAGAATACCCTCAGGAAGAGGGAGCCAGTGGAGAGAGGAGAGGAAGCACATGGTCAAAGCAACGGGCTAGGTGGATGATCCTGGCAGCAGAGTTTTGAACAGCGATGAGGGAAGAGAGGTGAGAGTAGGGAAGGCCAATGACGAGGAGGTTACAATAGTCGAGGCATGAGATGACTAGGGCGTGGATGAGAGTTTTGGCAGAGGAGACAGACAGAAAAGGGCGGATCTTAGCAATGTTGTGGAGGGAGAAGCGGCAGGATTTGGCGACGGAGTCAGTGTAGGATTTGAAGGGGAGGTGCGAGTCAAAGATGAAGCCCAAGCTATGGGCTTGGGGGACAGGAGGGATGGATATTCCGTCACTGGCAATTGACAGGGAAGAGGGAGAGAAAGGACTGGGAGGGAAAAGAAGTTTGGTTTTCGCCATGTTCAGTTTGAGTTGGCATTGAGGCATCCAGGTGGAGATATCAGAGAGACAGTTGGTGAGACGAGCTTGAAAAGAATGGGAGAGGGAAGGCGTGGAGAGATAGAGTTGAGTGTCATCAGCTTATAGGTGGTATTGGAAACCGTGGGAGGCAAATGAGCTTGCCTAGGGATTGGATGTAGATAGAGAAGAGGAGAGGGCCAAGGACAGAGCCTTGGGGAACCCCAACCAAGAGGGGTAGGGAGGAGGAGGGGGAGGAGTTAGGAAGAGATACGTTGAAGGAGTGATCAGAAAGGTAGGAGGAGAAGCAGTCGAGGACAGAGTTCTGGATTCCAAGGGAGTGAAGCAAGTCAAGCAGGAGCGAGTGGTCAACAGTGTTGAAGGCAGCAGAGAGATCAAGGAGGACAAGAATAGAGAACAGATAACTCAACATTTTAAAAGTATTTCTGCTTACTATTTGATTTCCTCTCATTCTTGCTGTTTATTTGTCCAAATTCCAGTGCCACTAAGAGCATTATTTGTCGTTTAACTAGTGCAGTTGCCAAGTTCCTTTTCAAACCTTTTGATATATTATGAAAATATATAGCGTCCAACATGCTTGCCAGATTCTGTTAGTGCTAGCGTTGTGGTAAAGGCCATTTTTACACTGATGCCCCCCGCCCCCCCACGCTCTTAGTGTTTGGGAGGGTATGCAGGGCGGGTGTCTGTGTAAACAGCCGGCGGTAGATGGGGGGATGGTTGTCTGCTCGGTGTTCGTTCATGTGAACATAGCGGGATGGGTGGGGGTGCATGCATGCTCCTGCACAACACCCACCTCCATCCATCACCTACCCCCGGAGCCCTCTGGAAAACCAGAGGAGGCTCCATGGGTGGAGGTCGGTGTGTGTCCGTGTAAAAGGACACACACACACACACACCTCCACCCACCGCGGCAAAACACCCATCCCCCTACCTACCTCTGGCCATGTAAAAGTGGCCATAGTTACAATCTGTCTAGCTACATTTTGCCTACCTAATTTTGCATTCAGGTTTCATTGGATAAGATCAGCTGAGTGGATTTTTACAGCACTGTTTGCTACCCTTATGGTCTCTGTTTTGTTTTTACATTGAGGTGGGCTGTTTGTGACACTATGTACAGTCCAGCCTGTCACCTTTTTATTTATTTATTATTTGCCAGACAGTCTTTAATCCATAACAACACACTTCCTTCAGTTTTGTTTTTTGTTTACCCCTTCCATAAACTTTACGTGCTGGTGTTTTTTGTGCCAGTCATATGCTCATTTTAGCTCAGCTCAGTTAGCCCATGTCCAGTTCTCTCTCTCTCAGCACTTGCACTTCCAGTTCTGCATTCTTGTTTTAAATATTTTCCTCACTCCTACTTCTGTCTGTCCCTCACACACAAGCACACTCTCCCCACTTCTCCCTCCCTTTCTCACTCTTTTTTGTTTCTTTCTTCCAGAAATGACTAAGCTTCCTGTTATTCCACTCGGTCAGTTTTTCCCCAATATTCTTTTCATGTTGAGCAATATTTGTTTGCAACAGCTTCCCTTGGAGTTTCCCCACTGTTTCTCCTTTGTATTCCAGTGCATATACTTTCAGCAGTTATTTTTTATTACTAGCAGATGATTGTCTCCACTCCTATGCCACTTAGTTGGAAGTCCTCTAGTCATATTGAAAAAAAAAAAAACCTCAGCTGAAACTTTTTTTCCTATAAAGTCTGTCTGCCTAATAGTGTTGAGGAAAATTGAACTTCTAGTTTCCTGAAGAGAAAATGGAACTTTAAATTTTCATATCCTGGCTATTACATTCTGACTATGTGTTTTTTTGTTTCGTTTTGTGTGTAATACAAATCAGATTCCAGTGGGACTACTCATATGTGTAAAGTTACTCATGGGCATAATAGTATGTGTCCTTGTCTTCTAAGCTATAGAAGGCATTTTAACCTGGCCAACCTAATTTTGTTTCCCAGTGTGAACATCCCTCACATCATAAATGAAGTCTTACTGGAATCTATTTTTCCTTTCCTTACTGCAATATTGATTTTGGGTGAAGAGTTAGGGCGCATTCAGATGTGCACTTAATTCGCACAGCAGCAGCATCGTGCAATTTAAAGCAATGCGCACTTCCGGGTTGGTGTGAATGCACCAATTCAGCGTAATGTGAACTGTCGCGGTTTTAAAAGCTTCTCGGAGCAGCTTTTAAAACCGCACTCCGACAGTTCACATTACGCTGAATTGTGCGCACTAGGTGCATTCACACCTGCCTGGAAGTGCGTGTTGCTTTAAATCGCACGATGCCACCACTGCTGCTGTGCGAATTAAGCGCACATCTGAATGCAGCCAGAGTTTAAAAAAATTTTTTTTAAAAAAAATCCTGTTATCTTAATTATTATTAAAATCCCAACTGCAATTAGATTAAGAATCAGAATTAACTTTCATACTCATAACTTGGGGTTCATATGTCAGACCCCATATTTTGAGCTGTGTTTTATTACCTTTAGTACAGCTGTGTGGAGCTTGGTGTATAAATTGTATCCTATGTATTTTTTAAGGTTTTAGTTTAAATGCAAAATGTGAAAGAAGTGATTGAGTTTCCAATGAGGGTGTTTTTAAATGAGTAAGGCAGGCAGGGGGGTTCATGGCCACTGCGTGGCACAGCTGCAGAGCGCTCACGTGACATGCATGGGGATGGAATGTTTCACAGGGTGGCTCCCAGCATGGTTACCCTGGCCACAGAGGCAGTCTCTTCACATGTGACTGGCTCCGCATGGAGCACTCCTGATTTTTTGGCAGTGTTCTGTGGGTAGCCAGGAGTGGTTGCTGTATAGTTCACAGGAGTGCGCTCCCCCACGCACCACCTTCACACGAGTAGTTGGCCGTGTGGTCGGTGGGGGGGCTGTGCATGGCCGTGCCTTGTTGAAAAACACCCTCTGTTTCCCACCAAAACCAGACATGGTCCCATGTTTCAGGGGTGCAACTATGTTGGAGAATCATCACTAGGCCAAAAATATGGGGCTCACTCTTGCTTAACAGGTTTGCAGTGTTTAACTAAAAGTAATTTAGTTGATTTTGAGTTCTGCTACAAAATTGAAACATCCCAGGTTCTGTGAGTTTGGCTTCTTTTTAGACATTTTGTTCAGTTCTGCTCATAAGTCTTACTGTGTGTGTCATGCAAGTTATGCACATTGTTTAAATATGTGCATGAAACATGATTCTACTAGAAAATGTAAATATCAGTGCAGGCCATAAGCTGATGTGCTGTGGCCACCACAAACTCTTCATTGTGGCTTGTGTGAGGTCAGTGGCTTGAGGATTGCTCTGTATAGATATATACTAAATCTTTAGTCCAAGCAAGGCAAAGCAATGCATCCTTGAAACAGCTAGACTGGTCTGTTATGGATTCCCCTCTCCTTGGATTCAACAGTCTTGAAAGTTATAGAGCTATGATAGAAGGTTCTCACCTACCACTCCCTTCCTAGACCACAGTATGTGGGGTGGAAAAAGAACATGCAGCTTGGGCATATCCTGGAGAGTTTAGGGGATTAAGGATATACAGCAGAAGGGAAGAGTGGGACCTGTTAATTAGAGCTCAGATGAGAGCAAGTGTTCCCGTTCCTCAGGGAAATACCGACCTTTGGGGAGCGCTTGCGAGTGTTCATTGGTACTTTGTCAGTCTCTGGTGAGACTTCCACCATTGTTGATATCAGTGACTATGATTTTTCAACATTCCCTCCCTGTCAGTTTTGTCACTTTGTCATTTTTTATCATTCGTCATTTTCCATCATTTTTATCACATTCCAGAACTTTCTGGGACTTCTTTAACAGCTTTACAGCACTTTTACAACAATTTATAGCACTTCGCCTGCACTTAGCTGTCACTTTTGCATCTTTTGCATCTTCACAGCCCCTGGGGGTCCATGCTAGGCACACATTGGGGCTTGGAATCATCCCAGTAGCAGCTCTGTTCAACTTACAAAAATAATGACAAACAGCAGGAAAGCTGGTAAGTTTCCACATCATGCGAATGAAGGTGATTTGCCACGATTCAGACCTGCTGCGGATAGAGAAATGTGGTAGGGGTCAGGAAGAGAATAAATGAGAATGGAATGAAACGAAGCATTACATTAAAGTTAGACAAATATACATGATATTAGTTTTCTATTAAAGTAATTGCTGCTATAACTGCTTGGATGGTACAAGCTCATGAAGCAGGAAGTGCATTAGACAAACTCTTGCTTTTTGAAAGGTTTATAGTACCTGGAAAAAATAAATGTGCCTTAGGTGGTCAAGTAGAGGGTAATCAGCAGCTGATAAATATTTGTTTAAGTATGAAAGAAAAAGGAACGTGTAAGTCTTGTTTCTGAAGATACACCTCAGTCTGGAATCCACCCCCCCCCAAAAGGAAATATTTATTATTCTCCTCTAGAAGTGTTAACTTGATTGAAAGCTTCCTTTGTAGAGCTATGAAGCTGCTTTTGAGCTAGTTCATTTGTTGTAAACATGAAGGGAAGCCTGGATGGCTCAAGAAGCAATGGGCCAGTGGATAAGGAAGTGTTCAATATAGCCCAGATTAGTAACAAATGAATGTTCTTGCAATCCGACAGCTGCAGCCCATGTGAAATGAGCTGATGGGCCCATTCCAATCCTTAGCTATTGGATGACAAAAATCACTTACACAAATTGGCATCAATTGGCACCTTTTGTTGGCACACTCCGCCTCGCTGAATAGCGTGTGGAGATAAACGGATGAGTATAGGGAAGGCTCTTCCTTTGACAGAAACATTTTAATCTTTAGGACTCTCACTCAAGCATTTTAAAAAAGTTCTAATTTGCTTCATGTTTGTATCATCTGCTTTGATACTTCTATGGAAAGTGATATATTATCTCCACCTGGCCCAGATTCAGCAAGGTGCCTAACCACATGCCTATTTTTAATCACATGAGTAAGTCCTTTTGACTTCAGTGAAACTCTCACCAGGCGCTTACGCACAGAGTTAAACAGAGGCTCTTGGACACAGGACCCTATTAATACCACAAATAGAAAGAAAAAGATCTCTCTCTTCCCCAAGCACCTAATTCAACTTAAAGTTTGACTATTTACTAAATGAGCCTCCTATTCCTAATCAGTGTTTCCACTAAAATCAGCAAAGCCAAACCAACTAAATAAAATGGAGCTGTCAGGGGGTATAAATATAACCGTGGGAGGGGGGATAAACAAGTTATTTTTGTGTGTTAGGGATGACCGTGCATAAATGATTCATGGCTCTTCTCTGCCACACAGACGACCCCAGAGTATAAAAAAACCTTGGGTTCTGATATGTTCCCGATTTATTTACTTAGGTTTTTTCTGTTACTTTTTATTCCCTGTCATAACTGTACCAACATAATTGGCATGGCCAGAGCTGAAAAGTGTGCTGCCTTCAAATCAGCTAGGACAGCTCATGCAAGGAATCGCACTGGCAGCACCCGCTAGGATCCCATGCTTTGTAGCTGATGGCACTCTCTGCACTCTTAAAAAATGCCTAACTTTATTATTTTCAGCAAACCGCTGAAGCAAGTAGTAAATCATATGGACAGCTCGAGTTAAGATATCATTGCAACTTGGTGAATAAGCAGGGGATAGCATATTAATGTCACAACTGTGCCACCTTGGAATGAACACAGCCCAAAGTTTATGCTACATGACTGATGCATCTTCAACCCATTGATATTTTTGAAACGTATTTCATTAGTTTTTTTGTGTAACTAAGGATATCACTTTTTTCTCATGAGCATACGAGTCACTAATCTTAATGGAACCGGTTGGTGGTCGTTACATTGGAAAAATCAACTCACTTGTTTAAGAACTTATTCAGAATTAGCAAGATAACTTTAGACTCATATTCTTGAAAAATGTGGCCTGAATTTTCCTAGCGCATGCATGACTAGCAGTTAAATGAAAGGGAAAGCCATTGAAAAGTCCCATAGAATTTAGCTGAGTTTGGATGTCCTTCCTGTTTAATCTTTCAGCTAACCTATAGAAATCTATACCAAGAATATAATCAATTAAGGTCTGGACCGGGGGCAGGGAGGCACTTTTGAAACTTCTGTAGAAAGGAAGTATTTTTTAATTGTATAGGATTTTATACTCAAAGGCAATTTCGGTAGAACACATCATTTTACAGAATCATTAGTTTCTGCTGGCTTCATCCTTAAGAGGTAGGTGAAGTTTTTGATACTCTATATTTTACATCAGAGATCAAATTTTAGGTTTAATTTCCTAGGGCCCAAATGCAGTGCACAGATAGTTTTCATTTGGTCCCTTTCCAGTTCCTATATCTGACTCCTGGATCCAGTCCCCAAGCACTAAAAGCCTGAGCTCAGGGCAATGGAGCAGGAATGGAGGACGTGTGCACAAAAACGGGACAGATCCGTGGCACAGACACATGATTTGGACCCTCCTTTTCCTGAGCACACGCCGGTTTCCAACTTTGATGTAGTCCTTGCTGCTTTTACGAACTTTCAAAGTGGCCCCTGGGAGGGAAACATCTACTCATGCAGCCACACCTGGCTTACACAAACATCTTTGCACATGTTCCTCCATGACTGGATAAGAGCATTTGCCTGCACTGCATGCCAATTGGTAAGCCGCAGTCAAAAGATTCACAGCTGTATACAGCTGTCTTGGCAAGGGTTTGAATGTGCATCTGAGCGCAAACTTCAAATATGACTGGAGGTAAACCCCTCCCTTTGACTGTAAAAGGTAATAGCGCAAGTCCTTATAATTTGTTATCTGTAAATTTATAAATAGCTTTTCTCTGTGTGTGTAGTAATCAAGAATGCTTTGGCTAGCATCATGCAAGGAGCTGCCTCTACAGAGTCCGCTTCTGGCTGCTTCTATTACTGCTTTCACTTTGGCTGGTCAGGGAAAAGCTGCTGACTTGGCATCCTTTGCGATTGGCTGTGTAGCAAGCACTGAAGAAATGGGCCACGAGTATCTTCTGGACTTTTACCAGAGAAAGTGGAAGCACTGTCCTCTCTGCTGAAGGTAAGGAATTGAGCTGGCCACTGAATGTGGTTGAATTGTAGGACTTAACGAGTAAGAGTATGGGGAAAACTTGAAAGACTTCCCCAGAATAGCTTGTAGGTCATGGCTGGATTAGGGAACATCACACAAAACCCCTTCAGCAACCTCCCTTGGGCCTTTAAGTCTGCCTTTAGTACAAGAATCCCAGACTAAGTGACTATTTAATCCCCCCTGGTTAAGTTTTAGTTGCATCTAAGCAACTGCTTTTGTTCCTTCCCCAGTTTACCATAACTTGCATAGTTTGTATTTCTCCTTTATTTCTTCATGCAGAGGTACGTCTTGGTGCAAACAGGGAAGGTAATAATACTTTTAGTCACCATGAGTAGTACTTTGCTTGCCAAATGGTGTTCTTCCAGTCCATGAGAAGCAAGCTGCTATCCATGGGGAATTAGTGGTGCAGAAGCTGAAACTCTGGTGTGTTGTTCCAGTTCTTGACACCATGCCATCCCTTTGTAACTTTTGTTGCATTGTTTCTTTGAGTAAAGTTTTAAAGTAATAGGATTTTGAACTTGATCTTTCATTAGTTCATCCCTTACGATCCCTTCTTTCTCCTTCACTCCTCTTCCCTTCTTCTCCCTCTGCTTTGTAGCGTCTGTCTGCTTTCGCAGGACACTGCTTGCGCAGCCTTTGGCACCGCGGGAGCATGTGCTAATTCAAATGTAGTGCAGCTCCCGTCTCATGGGAAAGGAGGATGTGCGGCTTGCACAGCGGACAGGGTAGGATTTCAGCCTTTGGCACCGTGGGAGCATGCACTATTCAAATGTAGGACAGCTCCTGTCTTGTGGGAAAGGAGGAAGTGCAGCTCTCTTGCTGGCAAGCTTGCACATCGGACAGGGTAGGATTTCCCTGTCCGATATGCAAGCTTTGCCAGCAGGAGAGCCCCACTTCCTCCTTTCCCATGAGACAGGAGCTGTGCTACATTTGAATAGCGCATGTTCCTGTGGTGCCAAAGACTGCTCATGGGAAGGGAGATTGTGTGGGAAGGGAGCTCGTGGGAAAGCAGCCTCAGTCTCTTTTCCCTCACCTAGCTTTCCTCACTGTGAAATAGTTTCATTCCTTCGTTTCCCTCCATTCTGTCCCTTCCATTTCCACTTTTCTCGTGTTTTGCTGTCCTCCAGCTTAACTGCCTCCATTACGTTTTCTCAATAATACCAACAATTTGATCACTAAGGCCCCAAATAAGGTCAGTGCATGCAGTCCAAGCCTACTCCCTGTGCATGGTGCCCCCGTCAACGTTCCTCGCCTTCTGACTGGGCCATCACCTAACAACCTCTGCTGCACCCTGCCTCTCCCTCTGTTGGGTGGCAGCATGGTCGGGAGGTGGGGAACTTTGCTGGGGACACTCTGCATGTGCGCACTGTGTGTGTACGTGCAGGTTTAGTCTGCGTGTGTGCCTTGGATTAGGGCCTAGGTTTTTTTATGACCACAGAACACACAAAAAGTATAGGAGCTGACAAAAACAGGATGTTTCCTATGGCCTATTGCATTTCTCAGTGTGTATCGTAGCCTGGTGTGTCAAAGGCAGAGTTAGCTACTTTCTGATTCTTAATTGTAATTTGGTTTGTTCTGTCCCCTTCCCAAATTTCACATACACTCATGTGTATGCACTTTGGTACTTACACAACCCCTCAACCCCACTCTGTCTTGTACACACTATCCATTCTGCTTACACCATTTCCTAACCCAGAAACACAGGGTACAGCCACATGAGATGATTTGGACAGCCTTACCCCAATTTAGGCACCATTGTCATTCAATGCAGTGGCTCATGTGCCCAGCAGCTGCCAGATGTTCACCACACCCCAGGGCAGGCAGCAGGCTTCTACCCCCTGTATCCTCCAACAGAAGGCTGGGGACTCAGGGGATAACAACCGTACCCAAAGTGGGGTAAGGCTGCCCAAATGGTGGTACCGCACCGCTGCTCATGCGCCCGGTCCCCATCTGCCCCGTCCTGGAGAAAGGTCTGCTAGGGGGGCTTTGAGTGACAGGTGCAGTCGCCGTTCCCTTTCTGCCACATCATGGCCAGGGTTGGGCTAGGGGAAGGTGGGTGGGGCAGGACAGGGTGCCCCCGTATGTGGCTGGCATCTGATTCCCATCCTGCGGCAAGACCCATTGGAGGACTTTGAGCGGCAGGCACGGTCGCCATTCTCATGCGGCTGCATCACTGCCAGGGGCAAGATGGGGGCAGGGTTGGGCACCCCCACATATGACTGGCACATCGTCCCACTCCAGGGTTTGGTGGCGGGATCTGAAGATTGAGCTCAGAGGAGTGTGTATGCTCCTCCAGGACCCCCATGTCTCCAAGCAGCTGTTGAGCAGGTAGAAAGAGCATGAACGCTCCTCCAGGGCCCCTCCCCCTGATCAGCTGTTGGATGGGTGCGCACACAGGGCCCCCTCCTGATTAACTGTTGGGTGGGTGGGAGGAGCACGAACTCTCCTCTGCCCCTCCATCAGCTGTCTAGTGGAGTGGGCCTGATCCTGCAGCACAGCAGGAGTTCGGCTGTCCAGCCCTGTGTCGCCAGCTCCTCAGCCCACAGCAGAACAAGGTGGGACCTGTGGCAGCAGCCCGCCTGCCTGGTTTCCCCGTGACAGGGCAGACCATGGGGCCTGTTATCCCCGCTGGCCTAAATCTGGCAGCTCCAGTTGCCTGCCCCAGAGTGGGCTGGGAAATAGGGCATACCCCATCTCGTGTGGCTTTACCTACACACTACATTCTGGTTTGTCTCCTCTTGTTGGATGCAATGTGGATAAGAGATGATGACAAAAAAGGGTGAATTCATATAATATAGTCAAATATCCTCCTCACTGGTTTTACTTCTAAAATGTATTTATTCAATAGATTATATAAAATTCAGTCTTGTCTATGCTCTGTGGTAATGAGTGAAGTTTCAGTCTTGGATGTTGTGAAACCTAAGAATCCAGTATCTCGTTGTCACAGGGTTCCCACTTAGCTAAGTGCATGCAGGATCAGGCCCAGATCAGTTACACAGTCACTTCTGGGGTTTCTCATATAAGTACAATTTATCTGTACACAGTCCACAGGCCAGGCACCTAGCCTCTGGCCTGTCCCCACAACATATAGTCCATATAAGGAGTCTAGCCGCACAACAGTCCCAGGCTAGCTCTCTACGTTCACACTCACACTCACACTCACCTCAGTCAGCTTCAGGTCAGCAAGCCTCTCCAGGAGCTGTGTCCTCTTCAGCAACGCAGAACAGGACTGCCCTCCACCTTCTTTCAGCCCCCTCCTTCTTCCTGCTTACTTCTTCTCTTTATACTACAGGTCACGCCCCAAACACTCCAATTTCCTGTTTGGCAGCCATCTTGACTTCAGTTACCTGGCAGGCACCATCTTGTGGCATAGCTCTGCCACACTCTTGAATCCACACTCAAAAGGCAAAAGCCAGAACTTGCACATGCGTTGTTGAGGGAGGACATAGAAGAGCAAGAGCAGTGTTTGGCCACACTCAGATTTCTTTTGAGACATGCCCATTTACAGGAAGAGTACGGGTCCAATTTCCTGATTACTTGGCTTTGTTTCTTCTTTTGACTACTTTTGAATCTTGAGCTCATAAAGCATAGAATTATAACTTTTGAAATGAAAATAAGGACATTGTAAAGGAAGCCTGGATGTGTATTTTGGTAGCTCATAGCTAGCAGGATTTATTTCAGTATAAAACGAGGAAAGGGTTCAGAGTCTTATTTCAAGTTTCTGCTGGCACTGCAGCAATGAAATATGGCTGATAAAAAAGCCAACTCAACTGCCGGTTTGCACTCACCTCTGGGCTCTCCTCATGCAAACAGTTCATACTTCTTATTCTACTAATGCAAGTTGGCCTTTGGGATCTGTCTCTGTGGATTCACATTCTTGGCAGAATCATCAAAATTGGAACTAGAGTTGAAAGAAATAGTGGATTTGCTATTCCGGATTTATTGTTTGCATTTCAGATAGCCCTCAGAATATCCAAAGAGTATATGCAACTCAAACAGATATTTGCACTTATTCCGGTATTCCAGCATTTCAGCTATTCCAGGGGTGAGCAAAGTTTCCAAACCCAAGAGTCGCATATCAAAATCGTCATATCACAGAGAGCCACAAGACACGTTACATTGATTGTGGCTTCCCCCAATCACAGGCACAGGGCAGCATGGCTTCCCTCTCCCCCATGTCAAAGATGCAGCTCCTAGGCAGTCTGGTGGATTTGGGCAGTGGCAACCGCCTTCTGCCCTTGCTCCCATCCATGGCTCCAGGAAGCTCTGGCAGTAGCAGCAATGGTAGAAATGGCGTGTCAGCATCTCTTTCTCTTGAGGAAGCCACATGGGCCCTTTTTAAATGGATTGCGGGTGTGGGGGGGATGGGTTTGTGTGTGGCATTGTGGGCGGTGTGGGGGTGTACACAGGTGCACACCAATCCTCACTCCCTTCACATCCCCACTTAGAGTAATTGCTGTTTTGGCCAATTGCTCTGTGAGTGGGTGATGGGTGGAGGTGGGTGTGCATGCATGTTTTGTGGGAGCACGCGCACACACAGGTCCACCTGCCACAGCAGTCACATGAGTGGGCGTGTCTCGTGTAAAAAGGGCCATGGTTATGCCCTCACGCAGCCACTTCTGGCAAGACCCGCAGTACAGGTACACATGTGGCTCCCGAGCCACCTGAGCAATTCCATTTTTGTTATTGTGCACATGCAATAATGCTAAAAGTGCTGAAGTAAAATAACCGAATCTCAAAATGACTGACCTGAAGTAATCCAACCAGATAACTAAACTGTAATGACTGAAATTGATATCTGACAAAGCAGGAATGAATAATGATTTGTATCTGTTTCATTGGATCCCAACTAAGTGGATGAATTCATTGCATACAGTAACAGTCATAAATATTTGTTTCAGCTTTAACTGGAATGAGTCTTAATGGCTTAAAGGGTTTTTTTTAAAAAAAACCTCTCTTCACAGACTCTACTTTGAAATGTATAGGACTTACTTGTAGTGCTGACTGATAGGGCAAGGCAGTGAGAACCTTGTGTGAGATACTGAGCGTAGCAGAGTGTATGAGCTACAGTGTGGTTTGTGGGCTAAGTCCACAAGCATGTTCTCTAGGGCCAAACAGGACTCTGAGGCTAAGTCCTGAGGCATACTTGGAAGAACTGGGTCTAACTGCACATATACAAGGGCTATAAAAGCCAATAGCCCAGTTAGTTCAGTGTAGCCATGGGAGAAGGTTCTCCCACACTGGAACACCCAGGACAGGCAAGCAGAACCATGGAGGCAACTGGTGGAATACGGGATCCAATCCGGTGTATCTGCTATTACCTATATCCAGGTGGGGCCTGTCTCATTATTCTCTACACAGATTGTGGGCTTTCTTAAAGTCCCAAGGACTGAAAAGGGCCCCTACTAAGAATATTATACTTTGGCACTGCTGGTGGCAATAGGGCCTGGCTTGTGTGGAGGCTGGAGGCTAAGACCAAATTACACCTAATGAGTTTGAAGTTACAACAGACAGTTACTTACCCCAGGATCAGACCCACTTGTTGGCTGGACACTGGGACGACGTGGCTAGTTTGAAGGGTTTGCATGTTCAGGGGGTCCAAGCTAGCTTCCCAGTAAGGCTGCCAGTGACCTCTAGGTGCTGTGGAAGACTGCCCTGCCATGCTGAGAATCTTCGTTTCTCTTTAGACCTTGTATGAGTTTGCTTTGGTGTCCTTAAGAATACATGGCATTTGTCTGCATTAAATTAATTAGCAAGTTTCTTCTTCCGAACGTTGTGGTAAAAATTACTGTAGGACAAGTTGGTGCCTTGGGTATGTGTGGCTGTCTTTGAAGTTAGTGGGAGACTCTTGCACACCCCTCTTGGAAGATGGTATGGTTAATTAGCCAGCTCTGTTGCTCTTAAAACAGCACTTTCCTCTTTTCCTCAAAGTTCTAATGCTTTTCTACATCTGTTCATTTAAGATGACATTGCTGCAGTCTTCAGAAAATACAGAGCATTTTCAGGGGTTTACAAAACAAATTAGTCGAGAAACGTGAAAACTCATTGTTTTAAAAATCAATAAAATATGTCTAGTAAAATGTGTGTTTTATAACACAGAATTTTTAAAACCGTAATCTGAGAAGTCAGGTTTTCCCTTGTGCTTCACTGTTTCTTTAAGCAAAGGATATGGGAGGCCAGTGATTGTTGTCTGCTTTGTCCTTGACACAGTTTAAACAAGAGACTAACTTATAAAATAGTAAATACAGTTGCAGTTTGGTCCTAGGAAAACAACTCTGAGGGTCAAAGGATAAAATACAGAGGGGGAATACATGATTACTTTCTTTTGCAACATGATGTACTGCTTGACATGCAGCCGTGGGGTCACTATTCTAATACTTAAATCATGGCCAAGCTCCAAATGATCAGAGCATATCATTCAACAAGCAGCAGCATAAGGCATTGTAGATTAGCTTGATAGAAGCATAGCATCTCTAAACAGATTCTGTTCAACGGTCAGTTTGGTGAGTGCTATGAAATGCTGAAAGCAAGGCTGCACAATTTGTAAGACACAGTATTAAGCAAAGCCAAAATGGTCCGTTTGCTTGCTGTCTGTCTATGATGACAGTGTTTCCCAGTAGATAGGACTCTAGACTAGTACTCTGGACATCTAGGTTCTATTCTCAGCTTAGAGTGACCTGCTGGGCTCAGGCTCCCCATGTGTAAAATGGGGATAATGATACTTCCTTTGTGAAATGCTGAGATATACAAATTGATAGGGCTAAGAGCTGGGTATTGCGATTAATATTGACCAGCCTAAGGCTTCTATTACAATGCAGTTTCTAACCACCAAATATTGTTGCAGCTATGAATACTCAATCCTTGGCAAAATCCCCCTTTTTATTTATTACACTCAAACTCCTCACCCCTTTGATAATTTTCATTTGTCCTTTCCTTCCTTGAATGCAAAACCAATGTGAATTCAAAGTTCAATCATATACAGGACATTTCTCTGAAAGGCCCTTTTCAAACGGGCCGCAATGGGTGGGGGTGATGGGTGTGCACACGTGGTGGGTGGAGGTGGGTTCTCACGGGCACATACCCACCTCCACCCATCTCTGTGCATGGAGCAGCTGGCATTGGAGCCCATTGCTCCGTGTGTGGGTGATGGGTGGAGCGTGGAGCGCGCATGCACCTCCACCTACCTCGAGCACTGTTCCTACAGGTGTCAACCCATCCCCCCTGCACCTGCCGCGGTGTTTGCACGGGTGCCCCTCCCTCCACTGCACACGTGTGCAAGGGGTGTGTGTGTGCCCATGTGAAACGGCCCAAAGAGAGTATATGTGCGCAGACTGTGTGCTGTAATTCAGTAATAATACATATCTGCATTAAAAACATTGTCCACTGGTTTCTATGTGATTTATTCATCATTCAGAGTTTGAAGTAGTAGGTACTCAGGCAAGTGTTTTCTTTTGCACTATCTATCCAGTCATCCGATGTGGTTTTAATTAGCAATGGATGATGTAAAGTTGAAATCTAAATATCTTCCTCCTTAATGTGGGGTCATATGTAGTGGAAAAGAACCAGCCTTCATATTTGCAGTGGATTTACAGTTCATGGAATTTGTCTGCTTCCTCAATTCCTATTTAATTTTGCCACGAGCCCACATTCATTTTGCTACAAATAGTGCAGTAAGGGCCAACTTCTTTCTTTGTTGCACCAGTGCAATTCCACTGACTTCTGTTCTCATTTATATCTGTACAGCTCCACAGAATTTGGTTTTTAGCCTAGAGCTCGAATTTATTCATTTATAAGGCATGGCTCCATGTTGGGATGATGTAGAAGAGGTCTGCCCCAGAGAGTACAATACCTCCAGGAGTTTCTAAGGAAGCAAAGCCATCAGTGTCTTTCAGAAAGTGTGCCCCTCCCTTCAGAGTTCAGCCAGCTTTGCAGTTCTGTACGAAGGGGGAGGCTGTGTTGCTGCCTCCTTTTTCTTATTCCCCAACCCAATAACAGCGCTAGCCAGAGGCACCAGAGGAGATCACTGACTGCAGTTGTGCCAAGTGGGTCAAATTTCTGCTACAGATCCCTGGAAAGTTGAGTGAGTCCATTGCTTGAAGGATTGGCCATAGAATGCTCCACTGTTATCCTGCTGTCACACATGCCATGTATTGGTTGACTTCCTGGGATTTTACAAATCTTTTAGCTAAATCAAAGATCCAGATGCTAAATCTAAGATTCAGACACACCATGTAGGTTTGTGATAGCAATTGACAAATTTGGATTCCAAAATGAATGAGGGTGTTACATCGAACTAGAAGTAACTAAAAGTATTTGTGCTAGGTAATATGCCTAATCTATTTATTTTTTTTCATAGCTTTTTCAGTGAACTGTCTGGAAGAATACACAAGCAAATACGCATAATTGTTGGCTTTTTAAAAACAGTTTGAGAGGTTGTAGTCTTTTGTAACACGTAACATGCTTTCATTGAAGTGGTAGGTAGCGTGTTTGAGACCATGGGTGATTTCAGACGTTACGGGGCCTGTTGGCCCCGTACCGAAATCACCCTATTCATTCCCCGCCGCGGTCACCCCGTAACGCCACAACAGACGTGCCGGGGGGATCTCGGCGGGGAATGTGGGAGGGGACGGGGCCGCGCGGCACAACGTGCGGCCGCACGGCCCCGCCCCCTCCACGCACCCCGCCGCCCGGCCTCCAAACAGACGTTCGAGACACGGTGACCACNATGTGGGGTCATATGTAGTGGAAAAGAACCAGCCTTCATATTTGCAGTGGATTTACAGTTCATGGAATTTGTCTGCTTCCTCAATTCCTATTTAATTTTGCCACGAGCCCACATTCATTTTGCTACAAATAGTGCAGTAAGGGCCAACTTCTTTCTTTGTTGCACCAGTGCAATTCCACTGACTTCTGTTCTCATTTATATCTGTACAGCTCCACAGAATTTGGTTTTTAGCCTAGAGCTCGAATTTATTCATTTATAAGGCATGGCTCCATGTTGGGATGATGTAGAAGAGGTCTGCCCCAGAGAGTACAATACCTCCAGGAGTTTCTAAGGAAGCAAAGCCATCAGTGTCTTTCAGAAAGTGTGCCCCTCCCTTCAGAGTTCAGCCAGCTTTGCAGTTCTGTACGAAGGGGGAGGCTGTGTTGCTGCCTCCTTTTTCTTATTCCCCAACCCAATAACAGCGCTAGCCAGAGGCACCAGAGGAGATCACTGACTGCAGTTGTGCCAAGTGGGTCAAATTTCTGCTACAGATCCCTGGAAAGTTGAGTGAGTCCATTGCTTGAAGGATTGGCCATAGAATGCTCCACTGTTATCCTGCTGTCACACATGCCATGTATTGGTTGACTTCCTGGGATTTTACAAATCTTTTAGCTAAATCAAAGATCCAGATGCTAAATCTAAGATTCAGACACACCATGTAGGTTTGTGATAGCAATTGACAAATTTGGATTCCAAAATGAATGAGGGTGTTACATCGAACTAGAAGTAACTAAAAGTATTTGTGCTAGGTAATATGCCTAATCTATTTATTTTTTTTCATAGCTTTTTCAGTGAACTGTCTGGAAGAATACACAAGCAAATACGCATAATTGTTGGCTTTTTAAAAACAGTTTGAGAGGTTGTAGTCTTTTGTAACACGTAACATGCTTTCATTGAAGTGGTAGGTAGCGTGTTTGAGACCATGGGTGATTTCAGACGTTACGGGGCCTCTTGGCCCCGTACCGAAATCACCCTATTCATTCCCCGCCGCGGTCACCCCGTAACGCCACAACAGACGTGCCGCGGCCTCCAAACAGACGTTCGAGACACGGTGACCACAGGTGGGTATTCACCGTGGTTCACCGTGATCTCGTAACGTCTGAAAATACCCCATGTTGCTTTCATCTTAAAACCAACAAGTGGAACATTTGGTAAAAACACACGGGATGGTGGCCCACTTTTGTGTTTGTGTCACCAGATGTTATCCCAGGACTGCCCTGAGGTGGGTAGGCAGCTAGCCCAGGATGCGTCCTCGGAAAATCTCATAGAATGCAGCCCAGGCTAAGGGCTGCCCACACGGGACAACGCAGACTAACACATATCATCCCTGGCTCAGGGTAGGGGGCTGGTATGGCTGAGCACCATGGCTACTAGTCATGGCAGGGGGCAGGGTGATGGGAGGCGGGCATGGGTGGGGCCGGCCACCCACACATTTGTTTAGTTCCCCTTTGCACTATCCAGATATCCTATGGGGTGGGTAGGTAACTAGCCCTACGTGGGGTGTGCGAGTGGTGGGATGGCTCTCCGGTTATGGTCACGTTAGTTCAGTGCTCAAGCCGTGTCAGCTGTGGTTTCCTGCCCTGGGCCAGGGAGCTACTTCACCAGACACACATCTGTTTTTACCCAACCTGTGAATGTTTAGGTATGGGTTTTTGCAGGTGTAAGTGGCTTTGGCGGAGGGGGGGTGGTCGATTTTTTTGGCCCTGGGCCCATTCCAACTTAGCTACGTCTGGGAGTGTGCCTCTGTGCGTTTGCACCTCCTGCCCACCAGAGCCACCTTCCGAAAGGACTCCTTTGCCTAGCTGCCTCCCCTCCCTAGCTCCCAGGTTAATAGCCCTTCCCTTACACTCTCTCCTCCTTACTCTGACCCCCTCACACATGACACTTCCTGGTAACCTCTGTTAAGTAGTGTGTTAAGGACTGACATAGGAGCAGCACTTAATGACCTAATATTTTGTGGTTTGGGAGGGGGGCATAGTTTGAAGGGACAGAAGCCTGAGAAGTGCCTAGGGCAGCAAACATCCTAAGTCTGGCCCTGATTCTTTTACAAACTAAACCAAGTTATCAGCCGAGTGTATTGCTAGTACCAAGAAGCCCAAGGACTGCAAAATCGCCTGGCTCCTGTGTCAACAACTTCTTGCCCCATTATAGCAATGTGCACTTGTAGAGAAAATAGACACAATCTGGCCCAAACAGCCCAATTCTTAAAGTACTGCACCATTTCAAACTCTATAAAAAATGAATGGAGTTTGCATAGTTTAAGGATTGGGGCCTAGGTGAACAAAAAGGGCTCAATAAATATATTGTCTGTGTCTGATTTGTGTTGAACCCCTCTATTTCCCCTTCCATGAACTAATAAAAAACCACTTTAACAGTGAAAACAAAGGCAGCTGTTTCCATCTGAAAGAATATTTTTGTTCACAATAAAAAATAGGTTTACTTTATTAGATTCTTAAAGGGGGCAGTGGCACAGAGCACAAGCTGTGTTTTGATCCTCTGCAAAAAGTCCTGAAGAACAAGTTATTGCACTTCTGTGTCCAGTGAGTCCTAAGCCATAACTTGGGTTTGTTTGTCTCTTTGTCTGCTCTTTCCACAGAGGAAGAGCTGAAAAGTGAGCTGAAAGCCATTAGACTCCACAGCATAAACTTAATACAAGCATAACTCCGAAGGGGCAAAACTTACCAATGATGCCTGTGCTTTTTGCAGCTTAGTTTTTCACTTACTTTTTTGTTAAATATTGGTTGATGTTCAGTTGATGGTCTCATTTTTCTTTGCTTCAGCTCCTTTATTTTGTAAGGCATTTAGAGCCTTCAGTAAACAACACCCATTAAATATAACTACTACTTTTAATATAGTAGTACATGGCACAGTTACAATGGGCTAAATTCAGTTCTGAAGTCCTTTGAAGTTAGTGGGATAATTAAGGTCTTGCAGAAACGAGAGAAGAGGTGTGACACTGGGTGATTTCAGACGTTACGGGGCCCGTTGGCCCCGTACCGAAATCAACCCATTCGTTCCCCGCCGGGGTTACGCCATATCAGACGTGCCGGGGGGATCCCGGCGGGGGATCCGGGAGGGGACGGGGCCGCGCGGTGCAACGTGCGGCCGCACGGCCGCCAAACAGACGTTCGAGACACATTGACCACAGGTGGGTATTCACCGTGGTTCACTGTGATCTCGTAATGTCTGAAAATACCCACTGATTTCTTGTGGGGAGGGGGAGAGCATCAGCAGAGGAGGATGTGAGAGGAGAAAACAAACGTGGGTTGGGGCGACCTGGGTGAATACCACCTTTAAATACAGGCCTCCCCATATCCCCTTCAGTGATGTGACTGAGTGGAGTTACTCTAGAAATGAATTTTTGCCATAGAGGAACCTTTCCTCTCCCAGTGCTCACTTCGGAAATTAGCACACGCTCTGAAGGTTGCATAGAATTGGGGGCAGAGGGACATAGGGGATGCAGTCAGGAAGATAAGGGTCCAGAGATCATGGATCTGTGCCATGCATTTATTTCCTACCCTTGTGTTCATACCCTTCTCTCTGCTCCCTTACCCAAAGCTGTCTTTTAATGCTTATGGAGGTACCAGATTCAGAGTCGAGGTCCAGCTCCAGGAACTGGAAAAGGACTGAATAAAAACTAGCCATGGGCCACATTTGACTCCTGGACCTGAGGTTCCCGACTCCTGCTTCATAGCCTTGCTTTATTATCTACAGTTGTGAGTGACTTTGTATACTGTAATGTGACTTATAAACCTTTTAATAAGAAGCTTGAAATGGCCTCAATGTAATAACATAAGCAAAGTGCCATAAAAGGGTTAATTAAACATGTTGTGTTGCTGAAAAACACAGAGCACCAAAATGTTTTACAGCGTACCCTGAATAATTATTCAGCTGCCACAGCCCTGCATATGTGAGTGATACTTATTTGGCTGATCCAGTGGACATAGAGGCACTATTTTCCTGCATTAATGCCTGAGAGAGTGTCTTTGTCTTAGTCCCCTGACACTTCTCCCCCTTTTCCTTCATAGCTGCTGCTTTCAATTTACTTTGGAAATACAGTATGTGAGTTGTAATTAGGTAGCAAGTTTGGGATGTTATTGAAGCAATATGGTTTCAGCTCAGAAAGCTTACTTTATTGTAAAATTCTTTTCACATGTGGGTATTTAGGCACCTGAGTGGTGTTTGTTTTCCTGAGAATATGTTCAGGTCATTTTATTCGGCTGCAGTTCAGCAGCTAAAAACATATAGTGATGCATTGTACCAGTAGCCTTTTGTAAGGAAGAGAATATGTTGGATTTATTTTGTCTGCTTGGAGAGAGAAAGAAAAAAAAAGTCAGTAGTCTATCATCTGGCTTTATAGAGAAGCAGAATATGGTTTGCACTGTGGATTTTAATTTGGCCAAGTGACATTTTTTGGAAATGCATCAATTTTAGATCTCTAACGCCCCCTTCCCTCTTCTGTAACTTGAAAAGCCACTTCCCTTTGAAGAGTAAAATTATGTTAGAAGTGCTTAATATTGGGTCTGATTCTGAGAATTCTGCTTGTGTGGCGTTACCATTAACCTCCATGAGAATGGCACACTGCTCAACTTATCTGGCCTATTCCCTAATTGCCTTTGGTATTTTGGAATAAAATTAAACTTTAAAGATCCTAAGTCTTTAAACAGTTGCCTCTCTTTTGTTGCCATCCTTGGTCTGGTTCACACCAAGATCTTTACAGTACTCCAGGCAGAGATTAGTCATTTGAACTCCTCTTTGTTTTTTGCTTCTTGAAGATTTATGCTCTTGGTTTTAATTTGAATTTTAGGTTGAAGTGAAACTAGAATTTCAAAGCAAAGCCCAGTAGCCTCAAACCATGTCTACTTTCATGAGTACTACATTTCCACAAAGAACACGTTAGCCTAAATAAGACTGTAAAATGTAAGTGCTCATACAGGTCTATGGACACAAATAATATAGTTAAGTTTACAGTGAGATAATTTTTTCCCCCAAAGGGATCTAGAGTATTGCAAGGCATTTTGATATTCAGATCCGCTTAGAAAGTGAACTGATCCTACATCTCAGGATGTTTATCTGGTGTGGGAGATCAGAGAGCCAACATTAAATCTTGTCACTTTTGACTTTTTAATTCAGATCCTTAATTTTCAGTAGTATGACCATAACTTGTCAGATTGTATTTTATTTGTTTGTTTTTTAACTCAGCCATGTAGGATGAAAAGGAAGAGGTGCTCTGTCTCATTTGCCTTTGTAAAGAAAAATGCCCATGTGATTTTTGGTTTGGAGATAGCAAATCCTTTCTGTCAATTAAGCTGATCTTACTTACAGGCAGACTATGGAGTTAAATGGGTTGAAACCTTTTATTAATAGAAAATTGAACTTCACCCTCAGGCAAGAGGTGCTTTTTCTAGTCTTACCCAGATCACTGAGCATTATCATCCTGCACAGCTTTGGGGCACTTGCCAATATGACTGGGAATCTTACCCAGACATCATGATATGCTGAGCCTACACATACATCCACTTTGCCCCCTTTTTCTCCCCCTTCCCCGCCACCACCATTCTCAATATTCTTAAATATGGTTAAGCCCTGTGAATGTGTTCACACTGAAAGGACCAGTCAGTTGCCTCCTTTTCCCTCAGCTGTCTCTTCTACATCATGCTTTATTTGCAAGGACAACCAGCCACAGAAGCCATCCAGCTGTGATGGCCTTAAACATATATCTGGCTACATCTGTCTGGCAGATACACATCACTCATCTCTACCTGACATTGGTTGAAGGGAGGCCTGGCCACCAGTCATTTCTCCTGATTGGTTATCTTCCCACCTCGATTCACCAGCAAATGCAGCAAAATTCTGGAGAGGTTGGCTGAGGGAAGAACTGGGCACACCAGCTTTTTCTCTTGGTTGGTTATCTTTATGCTTTGAATCTCCACCAAGTACAGTAAAATGTTAGAGAGGTTGGCATGCCACAGTGTCTTTATCCTAGACTTAGAGGGTAAAACGTAAAGGCTTAAAACAGGTGGTGGGGCAGTTTTATTTATTTATGCAGGTGGGGGGTGGGGGGCATGAGGCTGCGGCCTCTCAATCAGGACACCTGACTATGCCATTATTCCCACTTTATGTCTTCAGCCTCTACTATTAGGGTTTGAGGAGACCTCATACTTATGTTAATTTGCAGAATACTAAGCCATTCCTTGTTGCTTTGCCCATCCAAGTGTTCATTATGCTAGTGGCAGAGTCAAAGGAGACTAGTGCTAACACCACAGGGAATAAAAAAAATATATCAGACATTGGCAAATAATGTAACACAGCCCTGTCCAAACAACAAGTATTTACAGTTCATGTCAAGAGGAAATAGAATAATAACATTAATAAGCATTTATGTAGCTGTTTTAGTTTTAAACTAGTAACACTCATTCAGATCAAAGTCTTACCATTCGAATGAGAGAGCCCAAGGCTGGCACTGCTGTTATGCAGCAGCTAAAAGTAATTATTGTAGCCATTCCCTATTGATGCATGTTAAATCATACCCTTTTCTCTCTGCAAGAGGCTGCCTGTAAGCAGGGAGAACAGTTGATCCTCCCAGCTGGGAAGTGCCATTTTCCAGTGGTGTAACCACTTGGAAGAGAGATGTTTTAAAATTCTGAGTGAGACTGCCAATTGTTCTTCTCGTAAACACAGTAGAATCCTTCAGCACATGTTTGTTTGAGATACGGTAAAAATGTGAAATTAGACTGTGCTGAAAGGGAAATTGCTCTAAATGAACCTGCAGGCTTAATACAGGTCAAGGATTTACATCTGCAACAAGCGCTATACCTTCTGTGAGTTGCTGATAGTACTGAGATGAGAGCATGTGTTCCCTTCCCATTGGGAAATACCTACCTTTCCAGAGTGTGTGCAGCCGTTCGCTGATCTCTCCCTGTTGGCCAATGATTCCTTACTTCCGCCATTGTGAGATCAGTTTTCCATTATTTCTGTCACTTTGGGGGACTCTCTGAGGTTTTTTTGGGACTTTCTGGGACTTTTCGGGATGGTCTTTTTGCATCCTTTTGTGTCAAATTGCAGAACTTTTGCACCAATTTTCTAGCACTTTTGTGTAACTTAGCCGGTATATATACCTTAAGCTGCTAAGCACAGTTGGTAGCAGCTCCGTTCATGTTGTGTTCAACCAACGAAAAAGAGTGAAAAAACCTGTAAGTTTCCTCATTGCATGAATGGAGGCGAATGACCTGTTTCTGATGGAAACAACATTTGCTGTGATTTGTCATTTCAGGTCTACTGCTGAGAGTCTTCTGCATGTGTCAGCTGAAGCTGAAAGAATTAGATATCTGTAAGGAATGAGATCTGGAGGCCTGATCCAAAATTCAGTGTAGTCAGTGTGAATCTTTCCGTTGTTCAGTTTGGGTTTGTGCCCTAGGTGAGCTGTATGCCATTATGTTTTAATAAGAAGCACAGTTCCTTTGTACCATGTTTGCATTTTCTAACATTTCTACCAACTTAGTTTGACAAGAATGGCAAGATATAGGTAGTCAAAGGCAAAACATTCCCCATTTGTATATTATGGGGTCAAGGATAATAGTGCTTTATAAGAGCTATTCAGAGAGCAGGTATAAAAGGTTCACTTTCATTTTGTCTGTAAATTCATAACTCTATTATCTGAAACTGTGATGGTGGTTCAGAGGGGAAAAAAGCATTTTCTTGAGACGAGCTTTAGCAGGAGATACAATTTAGAGGACATAGAATGAGGATACCAGGGTACGGGTTTAAAAACTATTAATTTATTTGTTTAGACTTCTATCCTGCCTTATCCCTTGAGGCTCAGAGTGGCTCACAATAAATACATAAATCAAATAGAAATATAAAATACATAATTTAAAAAAGTAACCACTCCCTCAACCTCCCTGCCCATTAAATGCCTGGCTGAATAAAAAGGTCTTACGTTGCCTCCGGAAGACATTCAAACTAGGGCTTTGGCGAACTTCCAGGGGAAGAGAGTAGGGATGGGACTACCGGATGTTCCGGTATCCGATAATGCCGGTACTGGGCGTACCGGCATTATCGGATTCAACCCGGTAATCCGGCCCGGTTACCGGATTCCGGGTACCAGATTTTTTTTTTACATTGCGGCCATTTAAATGAATGGCCGCAATGTAAAAACCCCACCAAAAACCCGCGTTTCCCTCCCCGAGTTCAGGCTGCGCGGGTGGAAGGGGGGACACCCCCCACCCACCCTGCCCAGCCTGGATTAAAAAAAAAAAATTCCCCTAAGTGACTCTCCGCCGGCAACCCAGAGCCCCCCAGCACCAGCGGCCGTCCCAGCAGCAGCCGGTAAGTATTAGACCTGATCCCTGGGGTGTGTGTGTGTGTTAACACCCCCCTCCCCAGGGATCACCCTACTTCCAACAAGTTCCCAGGATCCTACCTTCCAGTTCAGCTCCAGGTGGCGGTGGCGGTCCGGTGGCCTCAGCGCTGGCTGTGGCTGCTGGCTTCAGACACTAGTAGGCCTTCCGGGGAAACCCGGAAGTTCCCCGGAAGGCCTACAGCGTCTGAAGCCGGCAGCCACAGCCAGCACTGAGGCCGCCGGACTGCTGCTGCCACCGCCAGGGATCATAGCCAGGGATCATAGCCAGGGATCACAGCCAGCGCTGAGGCCGCAGGACTTCCGCCGCTCAAGGAACTGGAAGGTAGGATCCCGGTGGGAACTTGTTGGAAGTAGGGTGATCCCTGGGGTGGGGTGTTAAACCCCACCCCAGGGATCATACAGTAATACTTACCGGCTGCTTCTGGGATGGCCGCTGGTGCTGGGCTGGCTCTGGGTTGCCGGCGGAGACACTTTGGGGAATTTTTTAAAAAAAATCCAGGCTGGGCAGGGTGCGTGGGGGGTGTCCCCCCTTCCACCCGTGCAGCCTGGACTCGGGGAGGGAAACGCGTTTTTTTGGTGGGGTTTTTACATTGCGGCCATTCATTTGAATGGCCGCAATGTAAAAAAAAAATCTGGTACCTGGAATCCGGTAACCGGGCCGGATTACCGGGTTGAATCTGATAATGCCGGTATGCCCAGTACCGGCATTATCGGATACCGGAAAATCCGGTAGTCCCTTCCCTAGTGCCTCCATATGGTAGGATCTATGCCCTTTCCAAACCAGAGTTAAAGACATTGAAATAATATATTAGAGAAAATCTGGAAAAGGGCTTCATCCATCCCT
>QEPC01007225.1:201360-231427 GCA_003113815.1 Sphenodon punctatus
AAATAAATAAATAAATACCAGCACATTGACTTGTGACCGGAATATATAGGCAGGCAGTACAGACACTTAAGCACTGGTGTAATATGCTCCTGGCGACCCATCTCCATTAAGAGGCAGGCCACCGCATTCTTCCCAAGCTGCAGCCCCCAAACAGTCTTCAAGAGCAGCCCCACGTAGAATGCATTGCTGTAGTCCAACCTCGAGATAATGGAGGCATAGATGACGGTGGCTAAATCCACGTCAGAAAGAAAGGGACGCAGCCTTCTCACCAGATGGCAAAAGGCACTCCGTCCTGGCCACAGCCGCAACCTGACCTTCCAGGCACAGTTGAGGATCCAGGAGCACCACAAGGCTATGCACCTGAGTAGCGAGGGGAGGCGCTCACCTGCATCCAGTTCTTAGTAGCAGCCAGGCTCCAGGTAAGCACTGAGACTGCAGGATCTGGGTCAGATGAAAAAGATAAGTAAATTTGGGTGTCATCCACATATTGAAGACAACACACCCCAAATCTATGCATGATCTCACTCAGGGGCCTTAGAAGTTGCACACTGAACAGGAGGGGAGACAGGATGGAACCTTGCAGGACCCCACAAGAGAGGGGCCAGGGGGATGAAGAATCATCACCTATCCCCACCTACTAAAACATCCCCGACAGGAATGAATGGATCTACTCAGGCCCAATCCTGAGAGATGCTGGATGCCTCTTGTTCTGAAGCAGATTTGGGGAAACATTTCCCTCTCAGGGGCCACTTTTAAAACTAGTATGAGCTCTGAGGGCCTTATAGAAGTTGGAGGTGGGGTTGTTTAAGAGATGTACTCAGGGAGAGGAAGGACTAGATCATGGATGGATCTATCCCTTATCCTTGAGTGTATACCACCATCTCTGCTCCCTTAGCCCAAGTTCAGTCTTTTATTGCTTGGAGGTAGCAGCAGAATTCAGGGGCCAGATCCAGGAAATGGAAAAGAGCCAAATAAAAATTAGCCATGGGTTACATTTGGCACCTGGGCCTGAGGTTGTTCTAAAGACTTGTGGGCTTTCATTCTGGCACCTTACATTATGATATGGCCCCAGGATAACAGTACGTGTTTATTTTTCTAGTGCATTGCTGTATTTTCGTTCATTGGTTCATTTATTCATTTGTCTAGCCATCGGGCCATTGCAAACACACACAAATAAATAAATAAATGAATGAATGAATAACTTGATATCAAGTTATTCATTCACTGCTTTATTATAGCCTTTCCATTAATCTCCTTGGCTATTTTTCTATAGCCCATGATTTGCCTGGCGTGTAACATTAAGTACTAGCAAGCTGATCTTTTATGGATGCTTGACTTGCATAAACATGCAACATATCTTAAACCCCAGTACTGCAAGCATCACAATAATGAACTTTTCATCTGAATTGAGCTCCACTGACTCTGCTGGGGGTCCATATGGGGGCATGTGTCTGCCAGTAGAGAGCTGCTTGTGAGAATCATACTCCAGAGCAAACTCCTTTTGACTGCCTCTGTATAAAGTATATTGTAGCATGAAATTTGAACATTTACTACATGAATAAGTAGCAATGTAAACACACAAGTGAGGGTGTTTTCAGACGTTACGGGGCTGCTTGGCCCCGTACCGAAAACAACCCATTAATTCCCCGCCGGGGTCACCCCATCACGCCATATCAGACGTGCCGGGGGGATCCCGGCGGGGAATCTGGGAGGGGGCGGGGCCGCACGGCGCAACGTGCGGCCGCACGGCCCCGCCCCCTCCACGCACCCTGCCGCCCGCCCTCCGGGGAGACGGGCGGGCGGTGGGGCCAATGCAGCCGCCGCGTCGGGCCGGATGCGCCATGGCCCGGGATCCCGCCGGGGATCCCGGGCCGTGGCAACCGGCCAGATGTTACTTTTTGTTGGTCCCTGCTGGGGATCTTTTTGACCACGCTTCCCGGGACATTCCCCCGGCTAGCCCGGGAAGCGTGGTTCAAATTGACCCCTTGCGGGTATTGACCGTGGCGAACATCTGGCGGCCGCCAAACAGACGTTCGAGACACAGTGACCACAGGTGGGTATTCACCGTGGTTCACTGTGATCTCGTAACGTCTGAAAATACCCTGAGTTTAGTATAGTTTATAACCTAGTGGGAGAACATATATGTTACTGTGCTTGAGATTCTGCATTGTTCAGCACAAGAAAATGATGCTATCAAACGCACAGCAAGTTTTAAAAGCACCTCCTGCCAGGCAAGAAAACAAGAACTTTGCATTTTTTACTGAGATGATGCTAAGAGATTGTTGACTTTTTCTGGACTCTTTCAGAAGGAAATGATTTTGGGGGCTATTGCTGAGTCTTGTGGTTGGCATCTGTTCTTTTAAACCACCACCATTACTTAGGAGTCCAAATAAAACAATAATTGACCGTGAGATTTAAATGGCTCATATCTGAGGGCAATAAAGTGTAGTTTATTGACATTAAGTTCATTTTTTGTCATTCAAGAAACTACTTTTATTTTCTTATGAAAAAATGTATCCTGAGGTTAAGTGCATCCCGTGGGCATCAGTAGCAGTTTAGGGCAAATCAGGTTCTTGATTCTGTAAACATTTTCTTCCAAAAATAATGTTGACCACCATGAAAACTCCCATTAAAGTTCAATAGGACTATTTTCCACTAGCAAACATGGTTCCCAATAGTACTGTTTGTAGCATTAGGGTCTCGGAACATTAAGCACATTGTAAGAAATACTTAGTAATTTATATTTTCAGACACCCAAACATTAACTCAGAAAATGCTCAAATTCATACTAATGAGAGTTGTCACTAGCTGAGACAGCATGTTACATTTAAGTCTTAAAGGACACACCCTGTTAGTTGATAAAGAAGCCTCTCTCTCATTACCCGATGTCTGACTGCCTAACTTTAGAAATCTGACTTACCTGGCATTGGAATGTACATAATATTTATTCTCTCATCAATACAACACACAGCTTCTCTTATTTGAACTTCATAACAGTGCTTTAGCATTTCTTTAAATGGAACTTCTAAGTATAAAATGTATACATTTCAGCAGTTTTATTAAGAAGCATAAAGCAGTTCAGATTCAACTGTTACTTTGTCCGTGGGAAATGTTATGTTTTCTGTTCAATTTTCTTTGCTACATTAATTCAGCATACATTATCTAGCAGCTATTGATGTAGTTCCTGAAATTGCAAATATACTTTTGGTTCTTTTCAGTGGATGAAATAACTGACCTTTAATAACTTGTTTGCTTTATAATTGCCCAGTGATTTTTGTTTTGTTGTGCTATGTTGATTTAACTGGACTATGGAAGAGTCTCACTTGGGATTTTATTCTGAACTCTATCTTTACTCAGTGTATTTAAAACAAAAATGCTTTGCATATTTGAATTATAGCAATAGGGCCCAGCAGTCTCCGTGTTTACCTGATGCCTGGCTGCTGTTGTGGACTGGATGAGGGTGAGCCAATAGAGGCTGAATCCAGACAAAACTGAGGTGAAGATGGTTGGCTGACTGAGGTGATGATGGTTGGCTGGCCTTGTGGCCTGGAGGGGATTGGGACTCCTCTTACTGATGGTGTCCGACCACCTCTGGTCAGTCAGGTCTGCAGCCTTAGAATGCTTCTGGACCCCTTGATGTGCCTGGATTTGCAAGTTGTGGTGGTGGCCAGGAGTGCTTTTCACAAACCCTATCTGGTGAGGAGGTTGCAGCCTTTTCTTTCTGATTCGGATCTGGCCGCTGTCATCCATGCTTTCATCACCTAGAGGCTGGATTACTGCAATGCGCTCTATGTGAGGCTGCCCTTGATGACTGTTTGGAAGCTGCAGCTGGTGCAGAATGCAGTGGCTCGCCTCCTTTTGGGGGTGAGGCATGCTGGGAGCACATCGGTGCTCCATAGTCTGCACTGGCTCCCTATCGCTTTCTGGACACAATTCAGGGTGCTGTTTTTTGACCTTTAAAGCCCTAAACAGTCTGGGCCCCGCATATCTGAAAGATCGCCCGTCTTTCCATGTCCCATTGCAGACCCTGTGATTGGATGGAAGCGCTTCCCTGTGGGTACCATCTGTTAGTCTTGTTCATACGACGAGGGCTGGTAGGCGATGTTCTCAGTTGCTGTCCCAATGTTATGGAACTCCGTTCCCCCGGAGGTTCATTTGAGCCCAAGCCTAAGTGTCTTCTGGAGGTGGTGTATGACCTTTTTGTTTGTAAAGGCAGGCGGGGAGGGATGGTGGGTTGGTGGGTGGGTTTGGGGTAGGGCTGTGATGGGGAGTTGGATGTGGGAAATGGACAGGTGGTATTGGGTGGGTTTTGTGGCGGGTTGTGAGAGGGTTGGGGATTTTGTTTTTGTCTTTTACTGTTTTTATGGATTTTTAAATATGCTTTTATGTGTGTTTTATATGTTTATAAGCAACCCTGAACCTTTTTTTAGGGAAGGGCAGGATAAAAGTTTAAATAAATAAATAAATAATAGAATTAAATAGTAAATAATAGAAGCGGGAGAAAGAAATGAGAGTTATAGGTAGAGAAGAAAATTGATCTTCAACAACTATTTGAGAGAGAGAGAAAGAAAAAAGGAGAAAAAAAATTTGTTGTTTTCTATGAAGTGTATGTATTTGTACTGTACAGATTTAAGTTTCCTGTGCATTGTGCACCTAATGAATAAATCTGTCTTATTTTGACTTTCAAATTCTGGCAGGTATGCAGTTGGAAGTCAGAGTCACAGAGGACAATTCATAGAGGAGGAGAGATACAGAAGGGCTGTAGCAAGAGCAGCAGAGAAGTCTTTCGCACAGTGTGTTGATAAATTGTGTGTGTTTGGATGATTGAGGTGGAGGGAAAATGAGAAGACCAGTGGGAAAGACTTGCTCCAGTTCCCACTGAAGACGTAGGCTGAAAACAAATAAGAGATTAGCCCAGGAGCCTGCATGTAGGTGCCATGCTCCACTCCCCGCCCTCCCCTCTTCTGACACAGAGCTGCAGTGACCTCTGGGGACAGGAAGCTCCCCGTGCTGTCGTTTTTGTCAATTTTCTTGTTTATTTTCACTTTTTGGAGCACCTTTTTGAGATGCAAACAGTGAAAGTAAATGGGCACAGCACCTGTGAGACCGAGAACGGATGGGAGCGCTTGCTCACCAGATCGCTCTAGGTGCTCCACCCAGGGCTCTATGATCCTGGCAGACCTGTACGTGTGTGGAGGCTGGGTGCACTGTAACAGACAGGAGGTGGCCATGTGGGAGTACATTCACCAGCATTAGCCAGCATGTGCCCACGCAGTGGGCTCCACATTTTCTGGGATGACACTATGAGTAGAGGTTGTGGGGTGGTTGGGTGGGGTAGCAGGAGTGAGAAAAGATCTGGCAACCACCTAATAGATGGGAAGGTGGCCACCCATTTGATGTGGATTATTGTGTGCTACTGTCTTTTCTCTTAACACCCATAGAGAATCTTTTTTACTTCAGTAAAAGTTAGATCAGATCCTAGATGAGGAAAGTGAGGTGTAGAGAGTTACAAGGTCTGAGAGTTTAATTGGGACTATGGTCCTGATTTTTTTAATATGACTTTCTTCTGTCAAGGTCTATAGCAAAACTCTCATTGACTTCATTGGCTATGATCCCATGTCCTACGGACTATGCGCATGCGTGTGCGGACCTGCATTGCAGGCACGTTGTGCCCTGCGGAAACTATGCACAGTTTGCGTGCGCACATGCACGCGTACACAGTCCACAGGGCATGGGATCGCAGCCATTGAGAACAGAGTGAGGCTGTATTGGGATGGAAATGGATGGCAAGCTATTAGGACTCAGTGGCAGTGAATGTCAGTGGCATCCTCTTCCTTTGTACATGTGAGGAAGCAAAAGGCAACGTTTTGCATATATCGGAGAGCTGGGACTTTGGGACGCAATAAAGATGGGAGGTACAGTAGATAATTATGGTTGACTTTTTACAGAAAATAAAACATTTGAAAGCTAAAAGGAAAATAATAATCATTGCTGCTATTTAATTACCAAATATTTGTCACTGGGAATTAAGGAAACAACCTAAAATGTAGATGTGCTACATTAGTTAGTCACATAACCATAAATAATTATTAAAAATAGCTGAATGTTTTTATAGTCCATAGAAGCTCTTGTTTAAAATGATATAAGCATTCTGCTTTTGGAAATACCAAAAGACCTTCACAATTCAGTTATGAATTGATCCAATTTCATTACCTACTCTCACAACATTTTCAGCTAGCTACTTGCCACCAGTGACCCACTCCCAACACCTACGGATGTCCTTGAAAATACAGTTATGTCTTTAGGCCCTTCGGTTAACTGAAGAATACATCTAAAATGAGTATCTGCTATAAAAAGAATTTAGTCAAAACATTTTCAAGCACCAAGAATTCAAAATATGGACAATTACATAGAATTATCTCAAGAACTGCCTTCAAATTAGCATTCTTACAAAAACTCATTTTAAAGACTGAGTAAAAATCCAGGCGAGCACAGCTGTGAGCTCGGTTGCAGCATCAGAAAATTGTTTGTTGAAACAACATACAGCTAATGAGACACAGAGTTTAAAGAGGAAAATTAATTGTATGTGTAATTAAAAAGTCAAATTATCTAAAAGGCATATTTGACATTTTTTTGTAGTTAATATATGGCAGTTAATGTATCAAATATGTTCCATTAAAAAGAAGCAGTGCACTTGGCAGCTGTAATGACTTTTGCATTTATTTGGGTTCTTTGACATCATAATTTTGTGTAGGATGGTGTATCATTGCCATAAAATCTAATCAAGCTGCAGCTTACATCTTAAATGTAAGTGGGAAATAAATCCCCCCATTTAAAAAAATAAATAAATTAACAGGGGTGACTAATCCTTCTCCTTTCCCCAGATGTGAAACTCAAGCCCTGCATTATACATCTTTAAAGCGGTCTGCTAAACTTTGGAAGTATTATAGGGCATGTCAAAGTATTATAGGGCCACAGTTGTGGGCCTATAGTTATGGTGGCAGCAAACTCTCATTGAACAGCACCTGTGCTGTTCAGTGGGCGTCAGTAGAGGAAAAACCTGCGGTTGACAACCATTCTAGCTTTCCTCCAACAACACATGTGTTCTGTGACTACAAACAATGAAGGGGAGTCCAGGAGGGCTGGGCTGGGGATGTGGTGTCTCCATTTCTCACCTGCCTTTGCCTGCTAGTAGTGCTTCTGCGCAGCAGCAGACACTGGGACAGCAATCGGACTGAGAGAGAAAGCTGTTTGTTTACGAACAACTCCTCCCCCTGTAAGTGATCAGAAGGTTGTTGCCTTGTAAAGAAGGTTCTTCAAGATGGCTCCTAACATTCTCACAACTGGGTTCTGTATGCTCAACATATTCAAATAATAGACCATGTGATAGTATTGAGCTTCTCTGGTATAAAAAGCACTCTCCCCTAAGAATGACAGTTTATTCCAACCCTTTCTAGGAATATAAGAAAATTCCATGTGGGGCTGGAAGGTTTGGTGTTGTGAGAATGTTGGAAGCCATCTCGAAGAACCTTGTTTACAAGGCAACAACCATCTGTTCTTCTTCGAGTGGCTCCTCACAGGCTGTTTTTACACGGCCAGTTTGCTGGTCCATGAGCGGGGTGTGCACATGACCGCACACGCATCCCCACTCACCTGCACCCATGGAGCAACCACCGTTTTCCCCGGTTGCTCCGTTCATGGAAACGCGATGGCGTGTGTGTGTGTGTGTGTGCGTGTGTGTAGCGTGTTAGGTGTGCGCTCGCACCCCCACTCAGAAATCTGAAAATATAGTTCTGAGATTATTATGGCTGCTATTTTACTAACTCTTCTTAATGAAGTTATTGGTAACAGAAATACTGGTTGTTGTTGGGGGCAGCGTGAATTGATTATATGGAGGTCGGGGGCGCAAATGAACTGGTTATGGGTTGAGGCAGCATGAATTGATTATGGGGGCACAAATGAACTGATTGTATATAACTCTCTTTTTATGGCATAATGCGCTTATTAGGCTGCCTGCATTTTGGGTGTCTTGTGTGTTCGATAGCGGTGCCCTCAGGCCCGCCAAGTCGGGCGGCACCCCTAGGCCTGCCAGCGGGACACAGAGAGGGGGGTTCATTTGACTTCTTGGCCAGGGGCCCATTTCACCCTAGCTACGCCCCTGGTCTAGTGTGCGTGAGTGATCATTTTGAATGAGTGTGTGAGGTGAGAGCATGTGTGTGTAGTGAGTATGGATGAGTGTGTGTGTGATCAATTTGAACGAATGTATGAGATGAGAGCATATGTGTACTGTGTCAGAATGATTGTGTGTGAAATCAGTTAGAATGAGTGTGTGTGAGAGAGGTGAGAGCCCGTGTGTGAATGAGTGTGTGACCTACACGAGACACACCCACGCAGTGGCATGGATGGGTGTGTGTCGTAAGAAAGCAGTTGCTTGTGCGTTCCTATGTAACACACACCTCCACCCATCACCTCTGCACAGAGAAACCTGCAAAAAAACAGGTTGCTCCTTGTGGGGGGATGGGTGAGCGCCTGTGTGCACCTGCAGTGTTCTTGTCTCTGGGACCAGCTTATGCATTAACAAAACTATTAAGTTTCAAAAGAAGGGCAAATTACCTAGACAAAAAACCTTTCGTTTAAGAAGCTTGTTAAGTCAGCATTACAAATTATACTCAAATGTTAACATGACAGTAAATTGTATGTTAAGGCAACTTTATTAAATATCAGACCAATCTATACATTTTTCTTTTCTTATTCATTGATAAAAAAAATTATGACAACTGAAATTAATCTGTATGCATTCCTCATCACGTATAAGTATTGTTCAGTCACCATACCACACATATGCAGCTATTTCAGTTGTCATATTTTAAAAAAATTAATGAATAAGAAAAGAAAAATGTATAGATTGGTCTGATATTTAATAAAGTTACCTTAACATACAATTTACTGTCATGTTAATGTTTGAGTGTAATTTGTACAGTCGCCTTAACAAGCTTCTTAAACCAAAGGTTTTTTGTCTAGGTATATTCTAATCATCATTCATAGGGTGGAAGAGTCGCACCTCTAGAAAGAGCTGTTTTGTGCTCTGCTACATCAGATTACTTGTTACCAATGCATATAGTCCCATCAAATCTATAGGGTCCCAGCTGACTAGGGAAGACACTCCCATGTCTTTAGGAGTCAAGCTTTATAGCATCTACAGTGTTGGATGCTCCACTTTAGAGTTCCTTAACAAAATCGTGTACCCTGTGCACACCTATACCATTCACAGCATGCCTCACGTAACCTTTGCATCCTGTCCCAAAAGCAGTAACACACATTTCCAATACACTGGGTACTGACTGAGCATCTGAAAATAAGTATTTGAGAATAGGTTTGGGGGTCTATCTATGAAGAACACCTCACAGGATCAGGACAGTTCAGGTATATAAAGAGGCTTCTAATAAATGCATGTTCCTATTTTTTCATGTGTTAAAAAAGCCAGCCAAATAGTACAGAGGGAAATAAATTTGTGAAACATGAACATTTTGTTTGAGAACATTTTGTTTGTAAAGAAGGTGGGCAACTTATACCATTCTTCAAACTAACTGATGTCAGTACCATCCCAAAACAGTTATGTTCTGAACTAGATAAAGAAATTAACACATTTTGCTGCTTATATAGTTAGTTAGGGTGAAAAAAAATTAGACAGTAGCCTACGAGTCCCAGGGGGCTGATCCTGCTGGGCAGCAGGGATCTGGGATTCTGACCCATGTGAACGGTTCCTTGGTGGACCCATTACATGGAGGGACAGCAGCATGCCTGGATTCCCTGGCAGGGATGGGGGTGGGCGGTTGCTCATTTGAACTGCCCTCCCGGTCGACACGAGGAGTGGTGTCTGTAGTGGCATTCCCCAGGGTGGCTAGGGCATCCATCTCACCCACTCAAGCTCTTGTTTGATTTCACTCATAGAAATAATTTGATCAACAGAAAGGTCGTGTATATTGGCCTGACACCTAGGTTCTTTAATAGTGAAGAAGCAAACTTTAACTAGGGGAAAGGGAAGGAGAACATTAATGAGCACTGAGAGACTGTATGTTTGGGGGAAATTGTCATGAGGAATGAAGTTTTTCACCTGTAGGTCAGTAGTTCACTCACAACTGAGGCAGAAGAGACAGAAAATTATAAGTGGCTGTTTGATGGCCTCAGTCTTGTTTCTAGGGAACATACAATCAAAACACCAAGCTAGCAATCAGGAAGGGTTTGCTACAAGTTTCAGCCTAGTGACTAAGAACAGGGAGAGACATACTGCACTTTTCTCACCCAAGGTGTTCTCATCCCCTGGATTCAGAGCCATCGTAATACTGAAAAATTCTCATTAGTCCTGGAAACAGCAGTTCCAAAACATTTTCAGGCTTTGACTCAACTGAAAGACAAAAGCAATCCTAGTGATCTTGAGCTTTGGAAATCTGCATACCAACTTATGCAGACCCAGTTCTGTCCAGACCTTATTTTACAATGTGGTGATCCCACTTTAGGTCCCGACACCTAGTCTGGGAACCCCTGCCCTAGAATGTCATGGCACGGAGACATGTGATTATCATTACGCAGTGAGTAACTTGGATCCTGTTGGTTTGCTTAGAGCACTTGTAAGAAAGGGTGTTTTTCCTGCTGCTTCGAAGAAGAGGTCATACATACTTAAAATGCATGTTATGTGTGCACATTTACTCATATATGTGGGTACACATATAGATAGATTAGACAATGGGTGAAAACAAACAAGACAGTAGCCCACAATAGCCTGCGAGTCACCTGCTTGTCAGTTCAGTGGCTGCCAGATGTTCACCCGCTTCTGCCTCAGAGTGGGCGGGCAGCAGGCACTGAACGTGTCGCCCAGAGAAGGTTGGCAACATGGTTGGTGAAGGCTTGCCCAGCCAGGCTAATCCAGGCTAAAATGCACCCTCCAATATTTAGGCCCTGCCCAGCACAGCCTTAAGGCAAGGTCTGTGAACTGGGCCCAGAGGAGTGTGTTCACCCAGGCCCCCAAACAGCTGGTCAGGGGAAGGGGAAAGAGAGTGTGCTCACTTGGGCCGGAGGATCACACTCCTCCAGGCCTCCTCAATCAGGCTTTTGGGGAGGTGGAGATGTGGGGATGGGGGCTTTTCCCCACATATTGTATGTTAAATTGTTTTTTAAAAATGTATATTATTTTAATGAATGTTGTTCGTCGCCCCGGGCTGCCCTGTGGGCAGGAGGGGCGGGATATAAATTTTAAATAAATAAAATAAATAAATAAATAAAAAATAATCAGCTATTTAGCGGAAACTCCTCCTGGAGGCCCAATCACACTGCACAGCAGGGGTCCCAGAGTCCTGACCCGTGTGGAAGACTCCAGGGGCGTAGCTAGGGTGGAATGGACCCCTGGCCAAAAAGTCAAGATGGGCCCCCTCTTTGTGTCCTGCCGGTGGGTCTAGGGGCGCTGTCCGGCTTGGCGGGCCTGCGTGCTACCCCCACCCATAACAAGTTCATTCATGCCCCCGCCTCCCATATAATCAATTCACACTGCCCCCCACCCATAACCTGTTCATTTGCACCCCCGGGGCAGCGTGAATTGATTATATGGAGAGCACAAATGAACTGGTTATGGGGTGGGAGTTTAAAGACAGTATTCCTGTTAGCAATAACTTCATTAAGAAGAGTAAGTGAAATAGCAACCATAATAATCTCAGAACCATATTTGCAGATTTTTCAAGATAGAATAGATATTGCTTTACATCCTAAATTCCTACCCAAGATAGTATAAGTAAGACAGTTGTGAGAATGTGGCCTTTTTTACACGGGCCTCTCCTCCCACCCATGAACATGCAGATTTCTGCGTGTTCATGGGTGGGGGAGCCCTTTGTGAATTACGCAGCATACCCACCCACAGTGAGTGTGTGCGTGTACGTGCCTAATACACATCCCCACTCACGCCCCACTCATTCCCACGCATGGGGTTTCTCCATGGGTCCGGGTGAGTGGGGATGCATATGTGGCAGTGTGCATGCCCCGCCCACACACCAGCACGCCCACAGACCCTCCCCACCCGGCAGAGCCATGTAAAAACAGACTGTGAGGAACCACTCAAAGAGGAACAAAAGGTTCCTGCCTTGTAAACCAGGTTCTTCGAGATGGCTTCGAACATTCTAACAACACCCACCCTTCCAGCCCCACATGGAATTTTCTTATATTCCTAGAAAGGGTTGGAAGGAACTGTCATTCCTAGCGGGAGAGTGCTTTTTATACTAGAGGAGCACGAGACCATCACATAGTCTGTTATTTGAATATGGTGAGTGTGCACAACCTAGTTGTGAGAATGTTAGGAGTCATCTTGAAGTACCTTCTTTACAAGGCAACAACCTTCTGATCACTCACATGTGGAGTTGTTTGTAAACAAACAGCTTTATCTCCCAGTCCGATCGGCTGCTGCTACTGCAGAAGCACTACTAGCAGGCAGGGGCAGGTGAGGGATGGGGACCCCCCCTCATGATATGGGGGTGCCCTGCACCTGGGCCTCCTCCAGCCCAGCCTAGGGGCAGGGCTGCTGGCCTCCGGTGCCTGGTGCCTAGCAGCCCCCGACTTTATGCCGGGTTCACTCAATGGACTGCTCCTCAGCCATCCCGTGGCGTGGAAGGACTTGTGATGGCAGCCCTCACCTACCTAGATTCCCTGTAGCGGGGCTGCTATTTTGCGCTCCTTGTTGGCCCAAATGAGGCGGCTCCAGTGACCCTTCCCGGGGGGCCAGGGCATCTGGCTCACCTTGTCTCATTTGTTTTTACCCAGTGATACTGTGAACCTGTGGTACTATCAGTCAACTTCTGTCTTAGGTTTGCCAGTGTAAGGTCTCCCATTGATTTGAATGAGATTTGGATTGAACACATACATGGTTCTTAAACGTTTTAGGCTGTACCCTCTGCTTATTTTTGTCTCTAGTACTTGAGTTCACTTGTTCCCAAACACACTCTGGGCAATATGCATTTACTTATACTTATATAAAAAATCCAATATGCTACTTTCACCAAATATTAAAAATACTTGTACATTATAGATTAAAACAAACATGTTTGTTCTTGTCTCCCTTGCTCTCTCACACTCTGTCCCCCCAATCCTCTTGTTGCTGAACTGAGTAGATGATACTAGCTTTTCAACTTCTGGAACATTACTTTTTATTGGTGACTGTTAATACATAGAGAGCTGAAGGTGTGTCTAGTAGTTTTGTAAATTAATATTTTCCTGAATCCTCTTGCGTCCCACTCCACAGCACGTTTTGTGTCTAACTTACTGCTGAAATGAATAGTAGGTTTTGTCTTCACGGATATTATTTGCTTTTTCGGTTTGTCCCCAATATTCAAATGATATCTGCAACCTAAATTGATTTTTGTATTGGATGAAGACACTTGTTTTATTTTGGTTTTTTATTTGTTTTCAGCTGTTTGGTTTTTGTTGTTTGACTGTCTGGATATTCAGATATTCTTTTGTGAGGTTTTTTCATTTTTGAAATAAATAAGCATAAGCGTGATTAGCTGAAAAACCAAAAAACAGGGGGGCGGGAAATGACCCAAAATAAAAAATTGATATCCGGCAACGAGGGACCCAGATACTGGCTATTAGCCATTTTGGTGGATTTGGTTCAAATCAGGCAAAAGGGATAGATATGATATGATATTATTAGCATTATTATTTATTAAATTTCTTTGCTGTCCCCTCCTGCCTTTGCAGCTTGGGGTGGCTCAAAATATTTAAAAAATATAAATGTATATGAAAATACATACAAACATTAAAAACAACCAATAGTAAAGCTAAAATGAAAATATCCCCCCCCATACCCAACCCTGACGGGCCACTATCCGCGTAGTCTATAACCTTCCCTAAAAAGAGAAGGTTTGAGACTGGCCAATAGCTGGTCAGGGCGTCAATGGCAAGTGATTTTTTTTTAGCAGAAGCCACACCACCGCCTTCTTGAGGCTGCCCGTCACTCTGCCCTCCCTAAGGGAAGCGTTGACTATCCCCGCCAGCAACGCCCCCAACATCTCCAGGCTCGCTTTGACCAGCCAGGATGGGCATGGGTCCAGTTCACAATGAGTGGCCCGAACCGCCCCAAGGACATCCTCAACATCAGAGGACAATATTCACTGCAGATATTCCTTTCAGTGCTAGCCTAAACTACAGAAATGCATCATTTTTCTAACCATGGCCATTTTTATACGCGACGTGGTGCAGGGAGGACCAATGTGCGCCACGGCAACGGAGGCGTTGCCGGGGGGCCAGTGCACATGGTCGCACACTGATCCCCCCTGCATCCCCATCATCCCCAATTACGGAGCAACCTCCTTTTTTCCCAGTTGCTCTGTGAGTTGGGATGCGTGAGTCTCAGGTGTGTGCATCCCCCCAGCACCCAATGTCCGTGGCATACACACAGGCAGCACCCACTCATGCCCATGCAGAGGATCTGCGTGGGCATGAGTGGGACCGCCCCAAGTAAAAATGGCCCATGTCTTAACTTTACTTTCTCTACCCAATGTTTGTGAACTCTTGTCACCTTTTGCTTAATATCTAGACTGGATGCTGAAACATTGGGTAAAAACATATGTGGGCGGCACGACAGCTCTCCAGCCTGGGATGGAAAACCACAGCTTACGTAGATGGAGAGGGGCACCAAACAAACATGTCCTTAGCTGGAGATCTGTCCTGCCACCCGCAGAGCCCAAATAGTGCTGGGAGCTAAACAAACATGTGGACAACTGGACTCTCCTGCGGCCTGTCTCCAGTGCCCTGCTCCCCACCATGACTGACAGCCCTCGGCCATGGTGGTTCCTGCCCTGAGGCAGGTATGGTGGGTAGAACAAATGTGCTAACCCACGTTGGGTGACCCTTAGCTCAGGCTGTGTCCTCAGAGATTTTCTGAGGACGAAGCCAGGCTAGCTTCTACTTGCCCCAGGGCAGTCTCAGGCTAACATCTGGCCATGCCTAAACAGGTGAGTCCCGGGACAAAGTGGGCCACCGTCATGTCTGTTTTTGCCCATTATCACTGTCATTCATTTGTAGAGTACTTAGCAGAATCTTAGCTGCAGTCAAAATAATAATGAGAATAAGAAGTGATATTGTGTTGATGTATCTTTGATGGGAAAAGCTTGTGGCTTGCAGAAATTTTCTTCATTTGATCCAAAATACTTGTAACTTTAAGGCTAAAGACTGAATAAAACCAATTGGCTAGTTGTTGGTTAACTGTACTGAGTTATTCACAGGGAAAATCTAGTCAGTAGACAGAATTGTTGATAAAAGCAATCCACAGTACCTGCAGATGACTGAGCCTTGCACAGGTCTTCTTTGTTCGTAGCTTCTTGCTGGGTTGCACAGTGTGAAGCTTTAATGATAAATGGATTAAATTCTCATGTGTTTAACTTGATCTTGAGGTAAAGTTGTTGCTTCTCCTGTATTAAAATATTAGTTATACGTTTCAGGTTAAAGATTATACATAGATTAATTAGGATTGCTGTCAATAAACTTTATAGGTTGATTTTTTAAAAAAATTCAAGTACATAAACTAATAGTCTTCAAAGTAAGTTTTTATTTGGAACACTATAGTTTTCAAATGTCACTGTCACTATCCACTTGGACAGTGATAGGCACAACTTTCAAGAAAAGTATTTGTCAGTTTGACAAATAGCCATTAAATTTAAAAGTACTAGGCCACTGGAATTTCTTAGTCAGTAAAGTCTTAGAACAGGAGTTCCTAAACTGTGAGCTTGAACACTCCATATGGGGTCACATCATAAGCTAGGGATGGAGAACATTTGGCCCGTGGTCCAGTTCTGGCTCATGGCCGCACTTCATCCAGCCACCAAAGACTATCCCCAAACTACATTGCCTGTGGCCTGCCATCCTTGGCCCTTTTTACACGGATGCACTCCCCACCCGGGCCCACGTGTGCAGGTGGGGTGTGTGGCATCCGTGTGATGACCGCAGTGGATGGGCGGGCGGGGGGGCATCTGTGCTTCCACGCGCCACTCACCTCCACCCATTGCCCACGCACGGAGGCATTGGAGAGAAAGGAGGTGCGTGGAGGTGGGTGCGTGTGTGTGTAATGGACCACCCACGCATGGCACACCCACCGCAGCACCCACCCATCATAGAGAGAGAGAGTAGTCAAACTCATTACAACAATCCAGGATTTAAAATCACCCCCTGTTAATAACAAACACAACTTGAGGAACTATTTCTATCCATTGCATATTGTGTGATCATCTCCTTATAATGTACTTTTTCCTCAGGTCCTACAAAGGTTTGTTATACTGAGATTATACTTTTTGTGTGGTTATAACAGTGGTTCTCAAAATCTTTATTGCATGACTCCATTTTGAGACTGAAATATAATTCTGTGACATCAGACAGCAACAGTGACATGAAAAGTGTAGCAAATATCATTTGGATCATGACTGTATACCCCACTTTTGCTCATGAAGTACAGTTTGGGAATCTCTGGCCCTTTTCTAACAGGCACGGGTGCGTGGGGGGATGGGTGGAGGTGGGTGGAGCATGCGCATGCCCCCGTCGGCGGCATTCCCATGGACGCCCACCAATCGCCCCACACACCCCTCTGTGGCGTTTGCAGGGGCGCCTCCCACCCTACCCTCACACGGTGTGTGTGAAAACGGCCTCTGAGTGAGTGAGAGTATGAGAACTTATTCTCATAGCAATAATGTACTGTGTGGGGTACAGCTCACGTCGGACAATCTTCTGATAATATTGCAGCACCTGGGAAAATTCCCACCAGTGTCAGCATTAGCAGAACTAGGTTCTGTATTATGCTGCTTTCTGTCCTTTTGATTTAATAAATGCTACTTTGTCTCGTGATGTTAAAAAAACTTGTAGGCTGCAGAGCAGTAGGAATTAATTTCTGCATTTCCACCTAGATAAGTTCCATTATCATTATAAACCGAGTAATAAAACAAGATTTAAGATTTTTAGATGTAAGATATTACAAAAACACAAAGATATCAATACGTAGTCACTGCAGTATTTATGGCTATGAAAAAAATGCAAAAAATAATTAAAAAGTATAAAATTCAGAGCTAAATCAGTTTAATAATATAGCCAAGATTAACACTGCGCCAAAATAAAAAGTGAGATGAATTGTCTTAGCAAATTTGCAAGCTAAAGTAGTCTGCTTTTAACAAATAAAAAAATCAAAGACTTTTTTTTTGACAATCATAAATGTCACGTTTGATATCTAGATGATTTGAAATATTTCTGTCATTTGCAATATGAAATAGAATGAGGTTTTGCCTATCTCTAGGAAGCCTGCACATCCTGCTGTTTTTTCTGTCTCCTTCCCCCCCTCACATTTTTGATGGGCAATACTTAATTATAAATGCTTTTGAAACTATAGCTCTAGTACTATCAGCATTTGTACTGAAACAGGGCTTATGGATGGGGAAAAATAATATTGTGAAAAATGAAGTAAAATAAAGCAGCACTCAAGATTTTGAGCAGAACTTTTAATACTTATGAGGGTACCAACAAAACATCTTGGATGAGATTGCTCATGTTCCAGTGGATTTTAACAAAACTCCTTTGAAATTTATTTATTTATTTAATAATAATAATCTTTATTTTTATATAGTATCCCCTGCCATGGCACTTGGAGTGCTTTACAAACATCTGGCGGGTGGGAACAAACGTAACACCACCGTGGGTGGTCACACTGGGATAAGCATTGCCACCCATGGTAGCATCAAAGGGTATTTTCAGATGTTATGAGATCACGCTCAACCACAGTCAATTCCCTGTGGTGGGGAATGCCCTCATAACGTCTGTTGGGGAACAAGAAGTTCCCCCCCAGATGTTAACCACGCTCAATCCCTGCCGGGAATCTCATTCACCACGCAATCGGCTGAACCCGCGGGGCCAGCGCTGATCACGTGGTGAATGAGATTCCTGGCGGGGATGAAGGGGCCCGTCACGTCTGGACGGCGATCACGGCCTGGAATCCCCACCAGGATTCCGGGCCGTGGTCATTTTGGGCGGGGGCTGCGGCCGCATTGGCCGCGGCGCCTGCCTGTCTTCCCAGAGGGCAGGCAGTGGGGGAGCGGGGGGGGGGGGNCGCTGCGCGGCCCCGCCCTCTCCCCGATTCCCCACCAGGATCCCCCATCACGTCTGTTGGCTGTGCTGGAGTGATCCCGGAGGGGAATCTAAGGGTTGTTTCCATGACGGGGCGAATGCCGCCCCATCACGTCTGAAAATACCCACATTTGAAAACACCCAGTGATAGAATCAACTCCAGACACTTTCCTACTGGACAATATGTGCAGCGTTTGCCTCTGGGAAAAACTCCATTAGGCAAATGCTGTGCAACTTATCTAACAGGCAGTTTTGCCTCCGATCATGCGGAGGATGCAATGCTGGAAAATCGAGTTCTGCATCCTCCGCATGATCGGAGGCAAAACTGCGCGGCTTTCTTTTCCCATGAGACACAAGCTGCGCAGCATTTGCTTCCCGGAGTTTTTCCCAGAGACAAATGCTGCACATATTGCCCTGTGGGAAAGCGGTTGGAGTCTCTGCAGAGTGGATTCTGCCACTGGTTTGACAAGTTTTAGCTCATGCTGCTTGGGTGAATTTGGAACTTTAACTTTGACTTAGCAAGATACTGAGCAGATGCATGATTTTAGCATTGCAATCAGTGAGACTACTCATGTACTTAAAATTTAGTACAGTATGTGCATAGATGCTTTGCTGGATTGGTCTATAGTGCACAGAACGTTTCAGCACTGTGGACATGAAAAAGGTGAACAGGTTTGGAATGGTCATGTGAACAGTCCTGGGGTAGAGCCCCAGAGCCCTGGGGTAGAGCCCTGTTGTGCCTGTGGTAATCTCCTCTGGTCCTGTCCCAATTTGGAGTTCTTACTTGGCCCTTGGTAACATTTTTGTGAATGCTTCACCCATGGATGAGCAGGATATATTTCCATGTTTGCACTCAGCAGTGATGTAAACATGAGGTAGTTTGCCTAGAGCAGGGATGGAGGGAATTGTGTGATCACTACAGAGAAGGTTACTTTGCCTAGGGAAAAATAGGCTTGAGGTAGATATCCTCTCTTGGCCACCTGCCTTATAATTGCATTTTTTGGATACAAATAAAGTGCTGCTTGAAAGAACCTTTCCCAACCATCAATAATTAAAAAGGTAAAACCTGAGTAAGGAAAGAATATTCAAGGAAATCAGTGATAGGAAATTGGGAGGAATGTAGTATTGGATACTCAGTTGATCTAAGTATGCAAATCAAAATAGCTGATGACAGGTTTTCATAGTTAAAAGAATGTATGGATTAAGCTTGAAATAAGCTGAACAAGGCCATTCTTCAATCAGGATATCTGCACAGAAGCAAAACACTGCAGTAAATAAATAGCACCAAACTCAAGTAGTCAGAGTTAATACTGTGTCAGAGTTGATACAGTCTGCAAGTTCGCCTCATTTAATTGGTTCTCAAAGTGAAAACAGTGCATATGTTTTAAAATTATTGTCCTGTTTCACTGATACTATAAACTAAACAAAACTGCCTAACTGAGTCAGACCAATGGTCCATCTTAGCCCAGTATTGTCCAACCTGACACGGCAGCAGGGGTTTCAGATTCGGGTCCAAATCCTGGTCTTCCAGGGTCTCCTCCAGAGGCCACCCTGGCATGCTACCTGAGACCTGTCCAAGCCCCCAGCAGAGGCCTCCCCCAGGCGTGCTACCAGGGGTCCTGAAGTGGAGACGCCGGGGATTGAACCTGGGACCTTATACATGCAAATCACGCGCTCATAGTTTCATCTCATTTAACAAGTAGAAAGTCAGTTTTTTAACAAGAAGTAACATGGTTTAGATACCATCCACTAACCTGCAACGCCAAGTTTTTACTTAGTGGGTGAGGCCACACGAGATGTTAACACAACTTGGGCAACATTATCCCATTTTGGGCAACATTAACACAAGATGTAATGGATCACCCAGCCCTGTTATGGGGCGGGCAGCCAGCTTGACATGCCATGCATCCTCCAGAGAAGACCAGTGATGAATTGAATGTTAATGTTGCCCTAAATGGGATAACACTGCCCAAAATATGTTGGCTAGGCCCATGCAGCCCCGCCCCACAACAGAGTCCACTGGCACCATAGAATGGCAGGCAGAGTTAGTCATTACCCTGCGTCCACATCATGACCGGGAGCAGGATAGCAGGCGGGCCGGGAGATGGTGCGTGGGGTGGGGCTGGGTGCCTGTGCATGTGGACAGCTGTTTAGCCCACCCTGAGGCATAGCAGGACTTGAGTTAGCGGCCCACCTGCCTGGTTTTACCATGGGGCCGGGAGCAGATCATGTGGCCTGTTCTCTCCACCGGCTCAAAGCGTGGCAACTGCATTTGCCCTCCCTGTGACGGGTAGGAGATCAGGCCCAGGCTCGCCCTGTCTCATGTGGCTTTACCCAGTGTATCTTTTTTTAATCCAGTGTTTTTAATCCAGCAGTGTAAAATGAGCCTGACTTCATGCAGCCTCAAGCTTCATGTTTTAAAAACCAGTAACAGCAATTTTAATTTTTTTTTAATTGGATCACAGGCTGTTTCTTTCTTCTACTTTGGATCTCTAAATCGGTAAAAAAAGTATGCCTGCAACTCCATGGGTTTCCTTCCATTTTGCTAGTACCAGTTGCAACAGTAGAAAATGCTGCAGAACTGTGAAATATACTTAGTTCCAGTTGTGAAAAGTCTCAGGACTGTCATCATTAATGTATTATGTTGAATTCAATACTTATTTTTTTAAGAACACAAAGAATGTGTAATTCAGCCACTTAATTTAAAATTCAAGGTTTTTTTGTTTCCAGCTGAAAAAAAAGCTTTTGGCTTTTTTATATGATGATTTACGACACTATACCGCACACTGCAGACACAATTAAGGCATATAAATTTAAGTTGATTTTAAGAGCTTGGAAAACTCAGACAGACTGATGAGCAGGCTCAGGTAATTGTGGTGGAGGTTTTTTGTTTTTGTTTTGTTGATAATTTTATTGCTCTCTTTTATTTAAATATAATATTACAAGGAACACTTTCAATCAATAAAATATTAAAATTAGGAAGAAGTTAGTTCTGGTTGTCCTAAAAACAACTTAGCAGGAGTGAGTTAAAAATATGTCTTTTTTTCTTTCTTTCTGGATGCTACCTCACTTCTACCTCATGTTTTAACTCTACTGGCATATGCTGTAGGTTTAGTGAAAGCGGCGTGTGTACTTTGGACATATATAGTGTCCACTAGCCAGCATTGTACATATATACTGTCTACTCACTAGCCAGCATCAGACTCATAAAGCTGTATTTGGAAACAATTCCATTGACTTTAATTCCTTCCCTTAACAGGTTGAGTTCTCAAGCCCTAACCATAGCCCTTTTGTCTTTCCTCACCCTGTGCTGATTTGGAGTCCTTACTGAATGCTCTGCCTTGCTTCACTGCTTAGTAGGAAATTTGACTTGAGATAAGGGAAAGTCATGGCAGCATCCTAACACTCAACTCTTCAGTGGGCAACACCTGCTGCAGGCTCGTTTTATCTCAGCAGCAGTTAAGCCTTCTAACAGTTTGTTCAGGAATGAAGAGGCACCACCGTGAAAAGTCTCAGGACTGTCATCATTAATGTATTATGTTGAATTCAGTACTTTAAGAACACAAAGAATGTGGCTTCTCATAATTGGGATATCTTTCTGATACTGCGCTGCTCTTGATGAGAGGTGTCCGCTAGACTGTTCTCAGGTAAGAATGGCCATTGTAGTAACTACATGGAAATACTAGAGAGGTCACATGTCTTCAGATGACTTGTGTAACAGTGACCATTGCCTGGATTTATCACACAATTGCCTTAAATTTCACCTTGATGAATACGTGCATGCAAAGCTTGTTGCACTAGTTGAGCCCCAGTTAAGCTATTTGGGTAAATTCACCCCAGTGCACAAGGGTGAAAACAGACATGACGCTAACTCCGCTTTAACACCGCTTTAACATTTCTTATGCATGTTGCAGGACTGCATAGGGCACCAGTACAGCCCTGCAACATGCATAAGAAATGTTAAAGCGGTGTTAAAGTGGAGTTAGCGTCATGTCTGTTTTCATCCCAGGTCACCATCATTGGGAGTTGGACTAGATGACCCTTGAGGTGACTCCCAACCCTAGTCTATGATTTACCTCTGTGTACATTTTTATATCACTTCCATCATACTGAGTGTCAGATCATAATCTCACTGAACTGAGTTCTGAACTGAACATCAGTTCCACTGAGACCAAGATTTTAAGGCTTTATGCTGTTTGGATCTTGTTGTATGTGTCTTTGCAATAGTGTGAATTCTACTTAATAGCATGCATCATCTGTACCTCAGCAGGTGGTATCAGATTTAATAATGAGGGGGAAATCTCCCATCACTGAACAAAATCTATTAAGTTCTGTCTGGTTCCATGACCAAAATCACCATCTAAACTTGTTCCGTTCTTCATATTTTTATCGGAGAGAATTCCTCTTCTCTTAATGTGCCAGAGTCTTGTTCTGGTAGAACTGTCACTCAAAATAAGAGACTAATTCAGTCTCCATGCCCGTTAATTTCTTCTTTTCTCTGAAAAGACTGCCAATGAGGGAACCAATTAGTGGCAATTGTGACATTCATTTTCCTTTGAAGTGTGGATACCTGTCCGACAACCATTAGAAGATAATAACTTTCATGAGAGCAAACCATTTAGGGCCCAATTTGCTAGACCTTGCCATCCCTGCAGTTCTATCTAGTCAAGTAAAAGTTATGCCTAGGCAGGCTCAAATTTTATTTTTCTCTTACGAAAAATAATATTTTTATATTCAATTGTATTTTTATGCTGTAAAGTGCTCTGAGCACCATTTGGTGCGGGATGCTATGAAAATAATAATAATAATAATAATAATAATAATAAATAATTAATAATAAAATATACATCAGTTGACAAGTATTCTTATCTTCCCATGTTCATAAATTTGGCCTATGGGAGTCTTGGGATCAAATGGCAAAAGGTGGCAATAGGAGTATGAGGGCTAGTTCCTCACTGGTCTTCTTCCAGGCCAGGGTATTTGAGAGGAGGGGCATGAGCAGGTGAAGAAGGTCACAGGTTTTTGCACTGCTAGAACAGAAACCCCAATCTCCAAACGTTGGTGGAGACAGGCTTCTTAAGAAATATTTGGGGCTCTGGTACATCCTTATAGCTGCCCCCCTATCTCTGATCCTCTCATCATAAGTTTTGAAATAAATTTCTGAAGTTCATACTGAAGGTCCTGGAATGTCCTCCTTCACCAAACGCTTTGCCCTTCAGGGAGTGATAAGGCTGGCAAAGATGCTTGATTTGCTTCTGCTCTACAGACACTACAGCTTAGTGGGTCTGTCTGGTAGCTGTCCTGGGGGAGTGGATTCCAGACAGATGCTCAGCTTGTTCCCTGCCCCTTCAGTGTGGTTAGCTAGCTACTGTTTCAGTAGGGCTTGAGAAGGTTTGAACTGCAGAGGGAAATCCCAGGCTGAATCAACTCTGAGTATTATTAAACAACTGCCTCCCCACCCATCATGCATGTTGCAGGGCTGCATACAGTACACTTAGGTATTGGGGCCTAAGACCCAGAAGGAATGGTCTAGTACCTCTAGTGAGGAATGGCCTGGTTGCACTACTAGTGGCGTAGACTGACTGTAAGGGGAGGCTGGAGGCCAGGCCTGCAACGCACCAGGCCACTGCCCAGTGTGTTGCCTTATGCTGTGTTTGTGTTCAACTCTGTATATCTTGCATTTTTTGTACACCTGTGTGTCTGTTTTGCTTTTCGGGGGGGGGGGGCACTTTGCTGGGGGAGCGAGGCTTCGCTGGGGAGGGGGCAGCAGCCTGAGAAGGGCCTTGGGGTGAAAAATTCCTAAATCTGGCCTTTCCCCCAGTCTCTCCCGTAACCAGGTCTGCCAGCACAGTAGAGTCCCATCTGAGAGGCAGGAGCAGTAGTAATCTCTCTACTCCACATCTGCTTCTCAGCTGAGAGATACATGACAGATCTCCATCCCCTGCAGCTGCCTCTCAACTGAGAGGCTGGGAGGGAGACTGCAGGAGAGGGATATCTCTAGCACAACTCTCAGCTGAGAGGTGGCTGCAGGGTAGGGAGACTGGGGGGGGGGGGAAAGGGAGCCTCTCAGATCTAGTGGGCCTCTCAGATGAGAGGCGGGGAGGCAAACTGGGGGAGGAAGATCTCTAGCGCACCTCAGCTGAAAGGCAGCTGCGGGGGAGGGAGATCACTAGCGCTACTATGTGGAAGCTACCATAAGCACATGAATTACGGGCATTAGGTTGGACATGCTAAATGTGAGTGATAGCTACTTGGGGACTGCACGAACTTCACACGAACAGGCTATTGTTTCATTTGATTTCACCCTGTAATGCTTCATTTATTTTCAAGTGGGAGCATATCTAAAGGTTAAGGAAGTAGTTATCATGTAGTATATTATTGTGTTTGGTAAATGCTGAAATTCAATCTAATTGGGGATATAACTGCAGGTGCAGAATCAAATTAAAGATTGCATGAATAATAATGAACCAGAAATACTGCAGTCAATTAGAAAGGTGAACAATCACTTGAAGGCCATCTACAAGTCACTGTATACTTTGGATGACAATGGATAGGATAGCATAAAATGCATTACTTAGAAGTATCAGTTATTTTGTCAGAGTTAAGACAAAATGATTTTTGCCCTTAATTAACAGCAATAATATGTTGCATCATCATTTAGAGACTGCAGCTGTGCTTGTGGCAGCCATTTTAAGATTACTGAAGTTGGTTGCCATGGAACATGTGGAAAGTAAATTAGATATATCGATATTCCTTTCTCACTCTGTACCTTTATGCACTTCCCATAAAATAAAAAACTTAGTTGCATATTATTTAGTTGCAACATATAGGTCACAATCTTCCATATATTAAAGTTTGTGGCTCCATTCCATGTGACTTAAATGATGGAGAGTTTTTCCCCTAGAAAGGTGATGTAGTCAAGAAGAAGACCCCTTTGTTAATATTGTAGACCCTTTTGTGAATAATGTGGTCAAGAAGACCCCTTTGTGAACCCTTTGTTGAATATGAATTCACACTATTGCACCGTTTCCTCTGGGCTCTTTTCCTGTTTTAAATTGAATCCATACTAATAGTTATTTGCCTTATGTTTTACCTTTCATTTCTTCAGTTCTTTTTTCCCTTTACGTTTGCTCCTTTACTGGGGATTTAGGATTCAATTGTGTAGTTTCTTGATTATTAAACAATTCTCACTGAAGTCAGTGGGTAAAACCCTTGGTCCCTTTGAAGCTTGCCTCCAGTGGAGCCATATCACCCCGGGGTGCATCATCTCATACAGTGAGAATCTTATTGTATGGTATGTTTGCTGTGGTTTCAACAGATGATAACAAAAACGTTACCAACTCCACCCCCACCCTTCATTGGGTACTTTCAGACGATACGGGGCCCTTTGGCCCCGTACCGGCACCACCGGCTTCGTTCCCCGCCGGGGTCACCCCGTCACGGCCCAACAGACGTGCCGGGGGGATCCCGGCGGGGAAAGTGGGAGGGGCCGGGGCCGCGCGGCGCAACGTGCGGCCGCACGGCCCCGCCCCCTCCACGCACCCCGCCGCCCGCCCTCCGAGGAGACGGGCGGGCGGCGGGGCCAATGCGGCCGCCGCGTCCGGCCGATCGTGCCACGGCCCGGGATCCCGCCGGGGATCCCGGGCCGTGGCACGCGGCCAGACGTTACTTTTCGTTGGCCACGGCCCGGGGTCCATTTGACCACGCTTCCCGGGACCTTCCCCCGGCTAGCCCGGGAAGCGTGGTTCAAATTGACCCCATGTGCCGATTGACCGTGGCCAACATCTGGCGGCCGCCAAACAGACGTACGGGACACGGTGACCCCAGGTGGGTATTCACCGTGGTTCACCGTGTCAACGTCACGTCTGAAGACACCCATTGGCCTAAATAGGAGCTCCACTGTTCCAGGACAGGATTGGATAGTAATTTTATAACTCCTGAGAACATTCTTTCTCACTTGCTTTCTTTTCCTATACCTTCTTCGGACTGTAATTTCCGAGAATATTCCTGATATACGAATTCTAACAAAAACCATAAAGTTAAAATGTATAATTTGCCTGTCAGGATATTTGACTTCTGCACAATTTCTACTGATTTTATTATAAAGGCTGCTAATTGAGAACATTGTCCAGTAGTGAAAGCACGATCCTGCATGGTTCTGAGCACTTTTCATGAAGTGCTGATCCCACTTAACCCATGTCACTGCGCCTTGCAAGATTAGAATCCTCAGTAGTTTCAGATAACAAATTTAGCGCTGTTAGTACAGTAGAAGTTATCAGCTAGAACATCTTGTTCTTTTTTTAGTCTCCCTTGACTACTGGACAGACATGATTAGCACGTCTACATCCTGCACTTAGCTCAGTAGAAAACAAAGGCGCTCTGAGGCATTTTCTGCTGGGAAACATCTGTGCAGATTCTGCAAGCTGTTTCAGACACCGATATCTTAAGGGTTCAGCAGCAGCGTTGCAAGAAGTAATTTCCCAGATCTATTATACATTACTAGGCAGGAACACTGCAGTCAATCAGACCGATCAAGCTGACAGATCCACACTGGCAGATCTCTTATTTGTTTTGGCCAGTTAGCCTGGGGTGTCAGCTCCTGGCCAGAGGAAATAGGCTGAAAATGGGCAGGATGCGATTGTCAGGGAAATGAAATTGATCTGTCATTCATGGGGTAATTTAGATACAATTTACCAAACAAGAGGACTATGTTTAGGATGGTCCAGAATGTTGCAATGATAATTGAGAAAACAAATGAGGTCTGGAATGGCTGAAGTTTCCCTAACAAGACAGATAGACATAAATTGCCACATCTATCATTATTGACTTTTTTGTTGCCTGCAAGTCCTTTGATTTCTTGTACACCACTGGCTGGTTAATTTTAGTTGAGGAGAATTTATTTTTTTTTAATAGAAGGAAAGAAGTTGGCTCAAAATATTTCTTGTTACTGCTTTACTAACTCAGTGATTTCCTCAAGGGAACCCCATCTGCTTGACTACACAGTTGAAAATTTGAGATGAGCTCCAGAATCCAAATAAATCCTATTCAATTATTAACACTCTATTTGCTTAATTAGTGCAAACAAAGCTGAATCCACATGAAATTGTGGCAAAAAGTCAGTATTTGTAATCCAAGTAACAGGGGTCAGTTGATTTCCTAGAGTTTATTTCTGCAAGTTTGATTTTGAGAAAACTTTTATGCAATAACTGTATTTGTAGAAGAGACTGCCGACCAAAACTTGCATCCCACTATCTGCTTTTGTGGTACCCAGGTGGTTGTGCCTACAAAATGGTGTGCACATCTGTTTTAGACATAGATATTCAGAAGCTGAACCTAGATCTTCCTAAGTAATGTGCAGTACCACTCAACTTACTGCTTTTTGACATCCTTGTGCTCCAGTCAAATAGCTGGAAAAAAGGAGAGTAACTGGTACCTAGAAGTTTAGAATAGTAATTTTCATTCCCTGAAGAATTCAATTTACAGTCTGGATTTAGTTTACAGATGATAGGGTTTTTGTTAAGCACATCCAATCTGTGAATTGTGGTCTTCAGAATTAACTAAGACAGTGGGTATTTTCACATGGATGGGGCAGGGGAGGGAGGAGGGTGTACAACCCCGGAGCAAGTCCAGGGGTGCACCCCCACTTCTACCCACTTTTAGCCGCACCTGGGACCATTTTTAACAGACTCGGCAGCTGCCGGGGTCCAGGGTTCCGGGCCCAGGGACCCACACCCACAATGTTATTTTTTTAAAAATTATTTATTTATTTAAACTTATATGCTGCCCTTCCCAAATTGGCCCAGGGCAGCTTACAATTAATAAAAAAATCTTTAAAACACATACCCACCCCCCCCATTTTACCCACTCATCATTCCTGTTGCAGGGCCACATTGGCATCCCATGCAGCCTTGCAGCATGAATGATGGGTGGGGAGGCACTTGTCTAAAAACACCCTAAGACAGTGGGTATTTTCACACTGACATGGGAGTGCACAAACCCCCGGATGAGAGTGGGGCTGCAGTGGCCATCCGATGAGCAGATGAATAGCAGCCCAACCTCTGTCTGCTGTCCCAGGGTTGGACTGACTGCTCTGCTGGCAGTCCTCCAGAATGTTCCGGAGCACCGCTTGCGGGGCAGCTCCGGAGCAGGGATAGCCAGCCCTGCCTCTGCTCCACCTGAAAATCTGGAGGCCTGCCTTTAAATGGACGGTCCATCTGGGGTGAGGCAAGGCAGAGGAGCAGCTGTCCGTGTGAAAACAGTTCAGTGCATAGGATTCCGGAGGTGGAATTGTGGGTCCTGAATTTTCATCTGGAATTGCTGGGAAGTCTTGGGCAAACCACTGTCTTTTAGTTCCACATCTGTTAAATGGGGGTGACCAGGGCACCCTGGCCCTAGTGAAGTTCCTGTTTGTGTGCTCTATGGACCATAGGTTATTTGGGATAATGTATGGATGACATTCACACACAAAAATGGAAGTATGGTGTTTATCATTGCTAGCGAGCTCTGCTGAAGGAAGGAATAGCTGGTAGGTTTCAAGTGAGGTCTAAAGAGAGTCTTCTGAGCTGTGTAGGGAAATTTGCAGAGTGCCTTACTCTATCTCTGCCTCATTCCACTGATATATAGGTCTCTCATTTTAATAACAACTAAATCCACACCCATCAAAGACGTTCTCTGCTGAATGATATAGGCCTTAGTTATGCGAGGGCAATCTTAAGTGTTTATTCGAAAGATCATGCCAGCAGCTGGATGCTACAGGCATGGTACAGATGTGCTTTGATGAAAAAGTGAAAAGTTAATCCACTTCTGCTTTGGAGATGAGAGAGCTTAGAGATGGACCATGAAATCTCTCTAGAAGGCCATGATAATGGGAATATGTTGTAAAGTAATTAAATAGTAACTACAGAAGTAATTACAATGTAATATGTTTCATATACTAGTATACCACTGTGGCCCAAATTTTCAAGCTTAAGCAGCTAAAAATTTAGTACTTAAATTCCACATTCAAGCAATATGAGCATATGAAAGAAGTGTTTGTATCAAATGCCTATTTAAATGACATAGAGAGAGAATTTAGTAACCACATTTGAAAACCTGAGTTCTGTGGTTCTGATTTTTATGTCACTGGGTTTATTCTTGGTATAAAACTAGAGAGAGGATGTGGCTGCCATGCTGGTCCCTAACGTAGTTCAGATGATATCTTTTATTGGACCAATTTTTGTTGGTGAAGGTATGCAAACTTTCAAGCCACACAGGTTTCTTCATCAGGCAATGGGAAAGTCAGAACTTAAAATATAAATTAACCAAAACAAAACACTTGACAGTTTAAAAAAACGTTAAATGCACAAGAGTTTTTAAAACTAAAAAATTACCTCGCCAAAAACAGCACAAAATCATTTACAATCTAGCTTAAACTCCACAAAACATACAAAATCATTACAATTACAATTAAAAAAACATTCAAACTCCATGCATATTTAATATTTTCTCCTCATCAACATAAATGTAATAAATGTACTTAATTCCTTACTATACATACGTTTATTCATTTTTACCAATAACTAAACGTACACATTTTAAAAATTATTAAACTTTAATTTATTATCATAATTCAACAATGAACAACTTTTTCAGAGTGTATTCACTCGGTTCCTACAGAACAGCATCCTGTACAACAAATTTTATAATGTTGGGTGATTTCAGACGTTACGAGATCACGGTGAACCACACTGAACCACGCTCAACCCCCCCGCGGGGCCAAAGGGCCCGGAACGTCTGAACGGCGTGCGCCAGATGTTCATCACGCTCAATACCCACATGGGGTCAGGTTCAACCACGCTTCCCGGGCTAGCCGGGGGAAGGTCTCGGGAAGCGTGGTCAAACCAACCCCCACAGGGAACCAAGCAAAAGTAACGTCTGGACGCCAATCCCC
>QEPC01007225.1:244397-261791 GCA_003113815.1 Sphenodon punctatus
TGTTACGGAGACCTGGCTGGACACTGAGTCGGGGCCTATATTGGCTGACCTTGTTCTAGCTGGGTACTCTGTGCACCATCAGCTGTGGCTGGAGGGACGGGGGTGGGGGGCCGTGTAGCCATTATTTTTAAGGATACCTGGTCTGTGAGGAGATTTCCTGTGTGATCTATCATGGGTATGGAGGGTCTCCATCTGGTGTTTGGATTTGGCCAGAGACAGAATGGGGATACTGCTGATATAACAGGTACCCACCTATACAGCAGCTTCCCTGCCCTCACTTACTGAACTGGTGTCAGAGGTGGTCTTGCGGTCCCCCAGGACGATAGTTCTGGGGGACTTCAATATCCATGCTGACGCAAGTCTTGGAGGGGCAGAGCGTGAGTTCATGGCCACCATGGCAACCATGGGCCTGTCTCAGAGAGTAGTGGTCTCCACACATATTGGATGACATACCCTGGACGTGATATTTTGTACAAGCCTTAAGGCGGGGGATCCATTAGTGGGGGAGGTGTCAACAGTGCTCTTGTCGTGGACGGATCATTATCTCCTCCGGGCGGGTATCCTGGTGCATGCTAGCTCCTGGGAGGGTGCGGAACCAGTTAAGTTGGTTCGCACCCGAAGGCTTATGGAACCAGAAAGGTTCCAGATAGCTCTAGGGGATGTTTCCTCTGATCTCGATGGCCGCTCACTCAATGCCTAGTATCCATGTGGAATTCCGTGTTGACGGAGGCCATCGACCATATGGCTCCCAGGTGTCCGCTCCCGAATCGCCGACAATGCAGTTTCCCGTGGTACATGGTGGAGTTGTGGCAGATGAAGCAGGAAGGGCGGTGGTTAAAGCAACAGTGGCGTCATTCGCGCACTGAAGTTGACCGATTGCAGCATAGAATCTGGTTACGTACCTATTCCGTTGCAGTACAGACAGCAAAGAAGGCTTTCTTTGCTGCCCTCATTGCATCTGCTAAGTCCCGCCTGGCTGAACTGTTCTGGCTGGTGAGGGGGCTGGTTAGTCCGGCCTCCCCCCACCTGGACGTAGAACCATCAAATTCTCGCTATGATTTGTTTGTGGACTTCTTTGTGGATAAAATCTCTCAAATTCACCACAGTTTTGATGCAACTTTTTAAGCAGATAATGGGTCAGAGGTAGTAGAAACCCCTTCTTGTCCTGTTTGGTGGGATGAGTTTCGAGTCGTATCACCCACAGATGCAGGGGATGCTCTTGGGACTGTTCGAGCCACCCATTGTGAATTAGATCCATGCCCGCCCTGGCTGGTTAAGACTAGCCAGGAGACATTGGGGCCGTTGCTGGTGGGGATAGTCAACGCCTCCCTTAGGGAGGGCAGGGTGCTGGACTGCCTCAAGGAGGCGATGGTGCAGTCCCTGTTCAAGAAGCCGTCTTTGGACGCTGGCGTCCTTGCCAGCTATCCGTCGGTCTCTAACTTTCCCTTTTTAGGGAAGGTTATTGAACAGGTGGTGGCTTGACAGCTTCAGGAGCATTTGGACTGGGTCAACTTTCTTGATCCCTTGCAGTCGGGCGTTCGTCCGGGTTATGGCATGGAGACCACTTGTGGCCTTGGCCGACGACCTCTCCCGTGAGTTGGACTGGGGTCATTCGACCCTGTTGATCCTGTTAGCTCTCTCGGCTGCGTTTGACACTGTTGATCATGAGTTGCTGGTGACGCGGCTGTGGGATTGGGCAGCGATTAGTGGGATGGTTCTTGAATGGTTCTGCTCTTTCCTGGCTGGGAGAACCCAGTGTGTGGTGCTGAGGGAGTTTTCATCTTCCCCCCAGGGCCTCACATGTGGGGTTCCGCAGTGTTGTATCTTAGCCCCTCTCTTGTTCATTGTGTACATGCAGCCTTTGGGGGAGGTTGCTAGGGAGTATGGGGTGAGATGTCATCAATATGCTGATGACACCCAGCTATATCTCTCATTTTCCTCCGCCTCAGACCCGACAGTCTCAGCGCTTACCCGGTGCTTGTCCGCTGTGGGGGATTGGATGAGGGTGAGATACCTGAAATTAAATCCTGACAAGACGGAGGTGATGGTTGTGGGGAAGGCCGAGGGAGTGATGGCCCCCATCATTGATGGTGTCCGCCCTCCCTTGGTTTCTCAAGTCTGGAGTCTGGGGCTGCTCCTGGACCCGCAGCTCCGCCTGAATGTCCAGGTAGCTGCTGTGGCGAAGGGGACATTTTGCCAGTTACATCTGGTGTGTCGGCTTAGGCCATATGTTTCAGATTTGGATCTGGTCACAATTGTCCATGCCTTTATTACCTCAAGACTGGATTACTGCAATGCACTCTAGGTGGGTCACCCTTGACGTTGGTTCAGAAACTGCAGCTGGTGAAGAATGCAGCGGCCCATCTCGTGACTGGGACGGGCCGATGCGAGCATATTACACCGGTGCTTCGCTCTCGGCCCTGGCTGCCGATAGTTTTCCGGGCCCATTCAAGGTGTTGTTGTTGACCTTTAAAGCCCTAAACGACTTGCGTCTCACCTACCTGCAGGACTGCCTCACTCTCCGGGTCCTGGTTCGGCTCCTGCAGTCGGCTGGGGGTGCCCTCCTCAGGGTCCTCGCTTGCCCGGCTCTGGGCTCCAGGAGAGGGGAGCAGAGTGGAGCCGAGAGCCAGGAAGTGAGGCGCTGTGTGACTGACATGCGGACACAGACATTCTGACAGGTTATGCGGGTCATTTCAAACCCGCACTTATAAAGGTAGGTTTTGGCCGCTTGTCAATGCACTTAAAAAAACAACTGCAAGGACGGTTAAAGAAGCACATAGAGTCTTTTACACTTCAAGGAAATATGCGGGGAAAAGAAAAAAGCGCTGGTTTGCTGTACGTGGGAATGTGCTCTGAGAGGTTTAATCCTAAATGCAGTCTATAACTGCCCCATGCTGAGAGTGTTTCTTGTTCATAGTCAACATCAAGTTTTTGCAGGGATCAAGAGAGAAAGCTTTGTGCTTGATTTATCAGACTAGTTCACCTCTGTACTAACAACACACTCAAGTAGCAGAATGAAAGAGGATTTATTTAATCTGTTTTAGTGAACAGTAGGTGTAATGTATAACGGAATGGACAAATATCAGTGTGAAATTATGTGACCTTAAACCCACTTGGCTGGAGGGAGAAAAATCTAGTTTTAAGTGAAACTATTTGGAGAGCTTCCTCTTTTCACTTCAGAGAAATCAAGTAGAGCCCAGTTGTACCAGTGCAAAATTAATATTGGCCAAGATCTCCTGAATACCTAATTTTTGTTCTGCTATCATGTCTATATACATTTATTGTAAAATCTATAAACTTTGCATTGTTTATTTTCATCTCCCTTCAGCTGAAATCGATTAGAGTGAATTGCATTTTGTGCTGACCCGCCTACACAATTAGTACACAGTTTGAGTGTCTTGCATTTAGACTAACTGCAATAAAATTGTATTTGGGATAAATGTCAATTGTACAAACAGATAACTGCAGTAAAATTGTATTTGAGATAAATGTCAATTGTACAAACAGAGAAAAGCCACAATTTGGGTTAACATGCAAGTGATATGATAAGACAGTTAATCAGGCAAGGAGACGTACAGGTACTGCAAATAAAGGTGGCATGGTAGAGAGAGATGGGAAGTAACGGGTTATGTAAGTAAAATAGTTAAGAGGTCTCTGACAGTGTGGTGTGGACAAAGAGCAGTAACCTGTGATGGGTCCAGGGGAAATAAGAAGTCAAAATAGTGAGTAAAAAGGCATCATGAATGAAAAGTTATTTTACATTCTTTAGTGCTCATGAAAGGTGTTGGATTAAAAACACAATAAAACATTAAAAATCCCTTACGAAACCCCGCCCTCACCCCCAAACCTTTCTACCCCAACCCCCATCCCCGAGTGACAAATCCTTTACCAAAAAGGTCTTATACTGCCTCTAGAACTTGCTCAGGCTTGGGCTCCGATGAATCCCTGAGGGAAGGAAGTTCCACAATACTGGAGCAGCAACAGAGAACACCTCTCTGGGGGCTCTTGTCATGTGAGCAAGCTTGGAAGGATGTATCCACAAGAGGGCGCTCCCAACTGACCGCAGGGTCACAGTAAAGTATGGTAGAAAAGATGGTCTTTCAGATATGTGGGGCCCAGGCCATTTAGGGCTTTAAAGGCCAAAACCAGCAGTGTCAATTGTGCCTAGAAAGCTATAGAAACAGCTTGCACTGTAAAGCTACAGTTTGCTTTACAGTGCAAACTGTCAAGTACAGGTGTAATGTGCTCACAGCAACACACTCTTGAAAGGAACCAAGCCGCTGCATTCTGCACCAGCTGCAGATTCTGAACAGTATTAAGGGCAACCCCACATAGAGCACATTGCAGTAATCTAGCCTTGAGGTAATGAAGGCATGAATGATGGTGGCCAGATCTGATTCAGAAAGAAAGGGATACAGCCTTCTATGGACTCTCAGTCCAGTTATTCGGACTCTGGGAGCAGTCTATTGCATGGCCAGCAGGAGGCAGCACCAGACTTTCAGCTGGGCATGCGCAGGGATGTTGCTCCCTCACTTCCCCAGTTGGAAGTCTGCCTCCGGCCAAAGAGGAGTTGCAGTGGGTGCTCCCCACCAGTACAGACCCCAGTTTCTTTGCCGTTTTCTTTCTTTTTTTCCTGTGTTTCAAAGTTTAAACGGTGAGAGGCTTCTGCCTCTTATATTGTGCCTGCAGCTGCCAACAACAGCGGCTTTGGTACCACCACCCCCGGATCGGCCCCCCCGGGTACGGACCAGGGCAGAGCTGGTGCGGGGGATCGACCCCCATGGTATGCCCCCGCCCCGCCTCGGGGTACCCGCTAGAATGGCTGAGATGGCCTAAACATGGAGGAACACCACGTGCCGAGCCGTGGCACAGCAGGAGAGCCGCGGCGGGGAAACTGAAACAGAAACCACCGCCATCCCCGCCGCGGCTTCAGCGCCCTGCCCCCAGTTCCGGTGCTCCACTGAGCTGAAGAGGGCCACGTGGAGGCAGCCTCTTCTGCCTCCAGACAAGTGTCCAGCAAAAGCACTCCCCCCCCACCCCCACCCCACACCTAAACTGTCATTTAAGGGATCTTCAAGGGCCTCGGGCAAAGGGAAGCATAGGAGCTCCCACAAACCCCCACAAAAGAGACTCATTAGACAACTTATCGGCTCGTCCTCAGAGGAGGACGAAGGGGGTTCCCCCCTCCTCCCCCCTCCCCCCCCCATTGGGAGGAGGGCGAAATCCTGTCAAAGGAGGAATCAGAGGTGGACTTTTCCCCTCCTCGCAAATAAAAGGGGTGTCCGGACCAGAACCCCACTGGTCACTATCCAGACCTCCGAGGAGGATTCAGATCAGTCTCCCGGCACCCACTCCTCCCCGTCCAGGGACCCTTCTGAGTGGAGTGAGATCCTGTCCAAGGGGCCAAAGGAGTTGAGCAGGGAGTTGCCTTCTGCCCAAGGGCCAAAACTCTTAAGACGAGCAGAACGGGTACTTAGAATTACCCCCAGGACCCTGAAGAAGAGGGAATCCGACTCTTCTTCTTCTGAGGAAGGATCCAATAGGGACTACATCCCCAAGCTTGTCACAACATCCAAGGGCGCCACTCGTATGATCTTTTGAGAAGATCATACGAGCCCAATGAAAGCACCCCACTAAAACCCTAAAGCTTTCCAGGGTGCAGCAGTCTCTGTACTCCTTTTCTAAGCACAGTGACTCAATCTTTAGGACCCCTCAGGTGGACGCCATGGAGGCCTCTTTGGCTTGCCAGTCTGTTTTCCCTTCTGAAGGGAATCTTTTGCCCAAGGACCCCACCGACAAGAGGGTGGAGACCGGTCTCAGAAAGAGCTAAGAGGCCCTCGCCAACATCCTACAAATGGCTACTACAGCCTCCTATGTTTCCAGGGCTATTTTGAAATGCTTCCAACTGAGTAAGGACCCCGAAAGCTGGCTAATAACGTGACCTTAGCGCATGCCTTTCTAGTAGACTCGTCCATGAATATGGTCACTTGGGCAGCCAAAGGGATGACAACCAACGTAGCAGCCAGACTCAGGCTTTGCCTACACTCCTGGCGGTCAGACCCACATGCTAAGAATCTGCTAGTAAATAGCACATTTAAAGGTGGCAAGCTATTCGTCTCTTCTTTGGATAAAGCACTAACAGAGGCTTCGAACAAGGAGAAAAAGCATTCGCTTCACCAGGTTCAGTCTGCTAAAAGCTTTTTTCACCCTTTTCAACGTTTTCACAGGGCACAAGACGAAATTACATTCCTGCCACCACCTGGTCTTTCCGATCACACGGCACAAACCAGTAAGGACGCGGATCCAGGTCTCACAGATTCCTGACCCAGACGCATTACCCCAAACAATCCGGGTCACCCAATCGTAAACAAGATTCCTGACTGCTCTGAGCCCTGTTCCCCAAGCTCTACCCTCCTCAGTACCCGCCTCCAACTATTCTTGAGCAGATGGGAGGACGCAACTATGGATGCCTGGGTCCTGCAAACAGTGTGGAGGGGATATGCGATCGAACTTAAGTACACACTCAGAGAGTCCTTTCGCATCTCCCCTTGCTCTCGCGACTCATTCAAACAGGACGTGATGTGTCGCGAGATCTCCAGATTCCTGCAGATTGGGGTGATAGAACCCGTACCAACACCAGAAAGGGGAAGAGGTCTATATTCCATCCTCTTCGTCGTCGAGAAAAGGAACGGAGAGTGGAGGGGAGTTCTTGACCTAAAATGCCTCAACAAGGCGGTAAGAGCGCAGAGGTTCATGATGGAAACCCTCACTTTCATCACCCTAGCCCTGACAGCGGGAGATTGACTTACATCTTTGGACCTCTGAGATGCTTATCTACACGTGCCCGTCCTCCCAGCACACAGATGGTGGCTCCGCTTTTGCTACCAGAACCAGCACTGGCAGTATCGTGCCCTGTCCTTTGGCCTCGCTGCATCCCCTCGAACGTTTACCAAAGTGCTCATACCACTCATAGCAAACCTTCGCCTAGAGGGCATCGCCATTTTTCCGTATCTGGACGATCTCCTCATAAGGGCTCCGATGAAGGATCTCACCCTCCGTCACCTCCGGCGCTCAATCGAGTACCTGTCATACCATGGCTTCCTCGTCAACGCAGACAAGAGCCACCTCACTCCCACTCAGCGACTGGAACATCTTCGACACGGTCAGGGACAGGGTGTTCATCTCACCACAGCATCAACACAAGATCTGGACACTGATGACGCTAGTTCGATCTCGACCTCGCATGCCCCTCTAACACTAGCTTCTCTCTTGGGCCTCATGATATCCTGTACTCGTCATCTTCAGTGGATGCGTTTTCATTCCCGCCGTCTACAACAGTTCCTCCGACCGAGGAAGCAGACACTTCTTATATCAGGCACGCTGGCCTCCCTCTCTGTTAACCCGGATGTCTTGACCTTGCTAGATTGGTGGGAAAACCCACTCCGCTTCAGTCAGGGAGTCCCACTCATAGTTCCCGACCGAGTGCAATTCACAACAGACACCAGTCTCCTCGGCTGGGGGGCCCGCTTGAACATGGAGACTGCCCAAGGCACCTGGTCAGTCAGGAACCTTTCTCACAGCATGAACTGACTAGAGCTAAAAGCCATTCGTCTAGCCCTGATGCACTTTTCCCAGCACTAACGGGACACCATGTGATAGTCTTCACCGACAACATGACCGCCAAGGTGTATAGCAACAATCAGGGGGGATTCCACTCTCCCTTGCTACATGCGGAAGCTGCGCGCCTCCTGCGCTGGGCGGAAACTTGTCTTCTGTCACTGTCAGCGTTACACATAAGAGGTGTGTACAATGTGGAAGTGGACTGGCTCAGTCGCAAACAGCTAGACCCGGGAGAATGGTCCCTCAGTCCCTCGCCCTTCCGACTAATTGTCTCCTGATACGGGCAGCCCATTTGTGACCTCTTTGCATCCCCTTCCAACGCCAAAACTGTGGATTTCTTCAACCAGGACCCTCATCCCAGAACCGAAGCTCACGATGCACTCAGCCAACAATGGCCCCCGGGGATGCTATACGCTTTCCCCCCATTTCCCCTTCTCAGCAAGGTGTTACACAGGTGCAAGCAACAAAGATCCATGGTCATCCTAGTGGCCCCTTACTGGCCTTGCAGACCCTGGTTTCAGGATCTTCTTCACCTCTCAGCAAGGGAGCATGAGAGCCTTCCCACCTCGACAGATCTGTTGTCCCAGGACTCTCTGTTTTACTAACAGCTTCAGTTCCTGAAGCTGACAGCTTGGCTCTTGAGACCCTAGCCCTTTGGCACCTGGGATACTCTGATACCATCATTACAACGCTGCTGGCTTCTAAACACAGGTCCACACAGCGTGTCCAGTGTACTTGGAGGGTGTTTGTGAAGTGGTGTCATGCGCATAGGGTTCCTTCCCAGTCCCCCTCTATTGCCTACATCCTGTAATTCCTGCAAGAGGGTCTAGACAAGGGGCTCAGACCTAACACTTCGGCTAGGCAGCTTGCTGCAACGTCCCTGCGCATGCCCAGCTGAAAGTCTGGTGCTGCCTCCTGCTGGCCATGCAGTAGACTGCTCCCAGAGTCCAAATAACCTCCCATCGAGTCCACAGAAGGACAGTTCCCAAGGTAAGGAACCCAATTGTCCGTTCTCACCAAATGGAGCTGGTGAAAAGCACTCCTGACCAGTGCAGCATCCTGATGTTTTAGGCTCAGCAAGGGCCCAGAAGCACTCTAAGGCTGAGAACTTGGGTAACTAAAGGGAGACGGACCCCCTCAATGACATGGGTCCCAATCCCCTTCAGTCACAAGGTCGGCCAACCATCAACCCTTCAGTTTTGTCTGAATTCAACCTCAGTCGGGTCACCCTCATCCAGTCTCCAACTGTTGGATAAGCACTGAGACTACAGGACCTGGGTTGGATGAAAAACAGAAGTAGAGCTGGGTGTCAAGCATACTGATGGCACTTCAACATACTGATGGCACTTCGCTCCAAGCCTCCTAATGATCTCGCCCAGCAGTCTCAGATTGAACAAGAGGGAAGACGGAATGGAGCCCTGCAGGACACCACAGAGGACCTCCCGAGGGGAGGATGAACAATCTCCCATCACCACCCACTGGGTCCTCTCTGACAGGAATGAACAGAACCACTGAGCAGTTATTCTGAATTTGCATTTGTGTAGCTGACAGCAGAATTTGGCTCTTTTAAATATCAAGTAGTTCAATTGTAACATATCAAAGGTGGGCAAAATTCCCAACCCCAAGGGTCATGCACCAAAATCTTCATATGACTGGGAGCCACCATATAAGCATGCATGTGAACTCAAACCTCTCCTGCTCTGTGATTGGCTGACAGAGCTACTGCTTTGTGGTCTTGGCTGCTGAAATTTTGAGGAGCTGCTGAAATTCAGCTGCTCAGTCTCGGGTGCAAGACACAAGACCATAAGGCATCACAGGGCATAGGACCAGCCCTGGCTGAGAGCCACATTTGAACAGTCCAAGAGCTGCATGCGGCTCCTGAACCAGTTTGCCTACCCCTGTGCTGTATGTTTTAAACTGTTTTATTATAAGAAATGCACTGTATAATCTAAGTTTGTACGTTCAAAGACTTCTTGAAAATTGCATGGTCTGAAGCAAAACCGTGTACAAGAAAACCTTCCGGTGCACAATTATTGTATATATACATGTGTTTCTTTTCACTTGCAAACTAGAATTGAGCACTTGCTTCTTATATTGGGATTGTATTTTGAGAGAGTCTGCAAATGCTTGCATTAATTTAATATATTCAACATTCTGAGAATTTTAAAATTTAATTTATAACTAGCCACCTGCTGTTTATAGAAACAACCAAATGTAGGTCCTTTTCTAACGGGCGCAGGTGCGTGGGGGGATGAATGAGTAGGCGGTGCGTTCCTATTGACCCCCACCCATCTCCATTCACAGAGCAATTGGCATTGGCGCCCGTTGCTCCGTGCGTGGGTGATGGGTGGAGGTGGGTGGAGTGCGGGAGCGCGCACGAACCCCCACCCATCACCTGCAGTGTTTCCATGGGTGCCCACCCATCCCCTCTGCACCCGCCATGGTGTTTGCATGGGAGACACACACCCCCCAGGTGTGTGAGGGGGGCGTCCGTGTGAAAACGGCCCGTGGGGTGGAAATTAACTCCTCTTGCTGGTGCACGCATAGAGTCCATTAGAAATGTTATACTAAGAGTTAAAAAAAGAACCCCCTCTCCCCAATATAACACAAAAACAGAGCAATGAAATAATTAAGAGCTATTAGAAAGAGGTTGAAATAGCCTTTTAGATTAAGAAAAATAAACTTAACTATGACCGTTACAGCTGTCATTCAGTACTGCTGGCTAACAAAGCAAAATGGTTGTAGTTAATTTTGTGTTAATATTTTTCCACAGAGATCATTGAGTATCCACCAAAAAAATAACATCTGGAACAATTTTAATTCCCCATCTACTACAGTTTTTTTCAAGCAAAATCTTTCTGTTTTAAAAGCAATTTGAAAAATCACCGTAACCCATCGTGCGGGTATACTCCAATAAAAAAGGCCTTGCTTCTGATACCTTAACTTGCACTCTGTTCCCCAGACAATGTTACTGAAATAAATGCCCATTGAGTAAGGTGCTATTCAGCATACTGCTATCAGACTCTTTCCCTGCGGTATTAGAATTTTGCAGGGTTTAAAATCTATTTCATATACATAGTTCTTCTTTAGCCAGAAAAGAGTTGCTTTAGGAGATTTATCATGCTTTAGAGCCAGGATGCTCAACATACAGCTTGGGGGCCAAATGAGTCCTGTGGCCCTCAGGCAATTAGGCTATTTACTATTGTCTGTAGCCTCCAGAGCACTAGAGAGCTGCTGCTGCTGACAGCACTAGAAAGGAAACTCCCCACAAGGTGTTCTGCTTTGGTATTTGAGCAGCAAGAACAGGGTTCTCTTGGGATGATGGCAGCCAAGAAGGGGGAAAACTCTTAGCAGACACTGGCAGCTTTCCAAGGTTTTTGGTGGCTGTTCGGTGTCTCCCTGGAAGCCAGTTATGGTAACAGCCAGATATGGGACCAGTTTCAGTGATACTGTGGTTCCCCAAGAGTTGGTTACTGCAACAGCATGGTCTGCTGGGAACTGGCTCTGGCAATAGTAGCCATGGCTGCAGCAGCAATGGTATTTGCAGGTGTTGGGGTGGAGAGAAGGAGGCTGCTAAATCGTTTATGAGAGTAAGAGTGTATGAGGGTGCAATCTGCCATAGGGTGAAATGAAATAAATTCAATGCAATTAAATTTGGGCCAGGAGACTTGAGCTACTGGGTGAGAGAGCAGGACAGATGTGCACCCCGGGGCAAACCAGTTAATTTTGGCCCATCTGATTGCTTTAGTTGAGCATCCCTGCTTTAAATTCATAGGTGAAAACAAGACAGCAGCCAGCTGGATCCCCTGGCTATCTTGTGGAGTGGCACCGCAGCCACCATTCATTGGGCTGGCATCTAGAGAAGAACAAACATGCACCCCTTCCCCATGGTGGATCTGGACAGCCATCTCACTTTCCCCATGCCACAGGTTGGGCCAAAGAACCGAACACACACACAGGCAGACGTTCATTCCTGTTCCTGCTCCTGCCCCGTCCACCCACCATCCACTGCCCCTCCCAGTGTCCCACCTCCTGCCACACGGCGGGACTGCGCAGGACCTGATGGGAGGGCACACACCAGTCTGGATTAGCCTGACTTGGCCAGCCTTAGCCTGCGCTGTGTCCACCACCTTCTCAGGATGACGCGTTGGGTAGCAGCTGGCCGGATGTCCTGTGGCAGGAATGGGCAAACATCTGGCAGCCACCTAACAAATGCGTAGGTGAATTCCGGGCTAATGTAGGACAACGTCTAATCTGTTTTCACCCACAGACATGCCCATTGACTCAGTGCAAACAGAAATTTAGGCAAATAAAATCAAGCCAAGACAAGTAAAATAGATTCGGATAAGTTTGTTTGTATAACTTATTTTAAACAATGTGGTAAATGTATACTTGGTAGACCTGGGATATTAGGATAACCATTGAAACAATGCAACAGACAGATTTCCTTTGTTTAAGAGGAAAGAAAATAGTGTTCAGTTGTAGTCTCTGAGCCCTGTCATCCATAATGAGAATCCTGTTAGAGTGCTATTCAGTGACCCAAACCAGATGTACATCAGTACAGGTTGTTTTTGCTATTTGCAGGCAAGCTGCAGATTTTATATGGTGTCCACTTTTCAATCTTTGGTTTTACTGCTCTGAGATCTCTTCTGGCAGGAGGCACTTATGCTTGCTAAAACAGACATTCTTCTGTACTGGATCAAAAATATTTTACTCTGTACAACTCCAGTGCAGTGGTTTACTGTTCTTTATGGTATTCGTACTCATAAAAAAAAAAAAATGTATGTAGCAGCATGCTAGTCTGCTTTCCGCCCCCTCCCCCCCCATCTCAGTTATTGTTAGCAAACTTGGACTGTAGTCCTGAAGCACTTATTCTTGCGTAGTCCAATTCAGTCTTGATACCTGTTTGAACACATTTTTATGAATTCTGGGTGAGAAGTTACTGCAAATTTTTGAATGTCAATGCATTCAGATTACAGAGGGAGGAAACACCATACTAGGCTGTCAAGAAATATCACAACTATATTTCTGTTATCAACAGAGCTCCGCAGCAATAATATGGAGTCTTTTATGGACTTGCACGATGGATCTAAGCAGTCCTCTGTATCCTCAGTCCCATGAGCCATATGGGTTGGACAGAGGTCTTTAGTATGTCCCCATGAGCAGTAACAAACAGGTCATTTACCCTGCCGTGACTAGAGTGTCACTTTAATTCCTGCTTGACTTTCTGTTGCTGCACAGGAGTGTTTCATGTGGACAGCTTTGCTTTCCATCATTTTAAAGTTACTATGCAGGAAACAAGATATTTGTTCCACAACAAATAATTTTGGATCAAGTGAGGGGATGCCTGCTATGCAGCAAATTGATACTGTTACAGATTAGTGCAAACCACATGAAGCACTGTTCCATAGCAACGGACAGACCTGGTGAAGGGGGAAAAATAGCAACCTCCAAACTCCGGGGGTCCCTCCAAAACTACAAGCATTTCCTCTCTTACCATACATTAAAATAGGAGTAAAATAATAATTGCAAGTAATTAAAATCCCAGTATGCTCTCCCAAAATTGATCTCAAAACTTACGATGGGAGGTAGAGAGGCCTCAGCTACCAGGATGTACCAGGGTCCCAAGTTTCTTTTAATGGGCCCGGCAATGGGCTCATTTTGTACTCAAAGGCAGGTCTCTGATCTCCTGAATGGTCTCACACATTCGCCATGTCCTTGTTATGGGTGTGGAGAGGAACATGTATGAATTTATGTAGCGGGAGCTCACATGTGATGCCAGATACGTGGGGAGCCACAGGCCCTTCCTAGGGAAAAGGCCTTGGATTATTGGCAGCAACCCTAGCTTAGAAAAGACTGGGAATGCTGCTGGAAGGCCGGGATTTTTCTCCCACCTTGTGGTGAGGGTGAAACTGATCTGCTCCCTTCCACATGGCATAACAGCATGGAACAAGACCGTCCTGGTCTCTTGGTCCACACATTGTGGATGGTATGTGTGAATTAAAATCTGGGGCTAAAGCTCTGGTTGTTAATGGTACTGGTATTACAGCAGCTATCATAACATGTGCAGCCACACCTGAAGAAGGTAGGGGTTGCATTTTAATATTATTACTTTGTTGAGGGGGATCTTCATGATATAGACCTCTTTCTGATTTTGTGTACACAGGAGAGAATCAGGAGTAACTTCCAAGAGTTACATCAGCGTGGGCAAGTTCACAATTAGTAGCTGTGCTGAGTCAAGCCTACCTAGCCTAAAATATGTAGTTCAGGAAATAGATTTGGGAAATAGATTAATAGACTTAAAATCTTTCCTCCTCATTTTTCCTGCAAAACAAGGTACCAGATGAATTATTTTTTTCCTAGGGGTTTTATAGGGGTGGGACACCAGGGAGAATACTGGATTTACTGGTATTGGATCTCCCTGGTACCGGATTTACCGGTATTGGCATACCGGATTTTAACATTGGCCGCGTTACCGTTTTTTTTTTACATTGTGGCTATTGACTTCAATGGCCGCAATGTAAAAAATCCGGTAAAGCGGCCAATGTTAAAAATCCAGTATGCCGGTACAGGTAAACATCGGTTTTATCGAATTAAGCCAGTACACCTAAATACCGGCAATATTGGTTCTCGGGAGAACTGGAATTCCCACCCCTACCATAGATAGATATTTTCCATTGTTATTGACTCATTAATTTCCTTGGTTTGGGTTAACATTGTTTCTGCCCAATGGAAGGCTTCCAGTGGAAGCTTGTCTGTCCCCGAGTCCTCCTTCCGCTGACAATGCAAGACCTAGCTATTCCGCCAGACTTTTGGTGGAGGAAGATGGGTAAGGGTGAGCAATGGGGTTGGGGTTTTGTGTTTCTGCTCCAGTAGTTTTATGATGTATTGTTTTATTAATTTTATACTTGTTTATATTGATATTTATATGTTTGTATTTATATGCTTTTATGATTTTTTGTTAGCTGCCCTGAGCCGCCTGAGGAGGGGTGGGTTGCAGGATATTGAATAAATAAATCCAGCCTTGAGCCAGCCATGCCAGATGAACAGGAAAAATAAAATAAAATTAAAATTAAGATCTGTTATGATGATTGCCTGCTAAAGGCCACAGCTATCTTGTATCCATGTAGCATGCAGCTATAAGGTTTTTTTTCCTTGGCAAGCTGTGACCTGCAATCCTAGAAGCACATTGTAGTAGTATGCAGAACCAAAGAGAATCATACCTGTGAGAGTTTCCCATGGAAACCAGCCATCCAATTTCTAATATAAAAACAAACAAGCAAAGATGCCACTGAAGCATCTGCGTTTTCCATAGTAGTAATTCTGCATCATGGTGCAGTCTGAGGGTGATTTCAGACTTGACGGGGTGCCTATTGGCCCCGTCATGGAATCACCTTTTGATTCCCCGCTGGAATCAAAACATCATGTCCAACAGACGTGCCAGCTAATTCTGGCAGGGAATCTGGGGTGGGGCGGGGTTGCACGGCGCAACGTGCAGCCACACAGCCCCACCCACCCCACAGTCCCCCAGCCGCCTGCCCTCCTGGAGACGGGCGGGTGCAGCGGCCAATCCGGCTGCTGCACCCGATTCCGACCGGGGGTCTGGGCCACAGCCCGGAATCGACGGCCGTAACAGACGTTACCATCCACTGATTCCAGGCCGTGGTTCAATTAACCATGCTTTCTAGGATGGTGCCCGGACCATCTTCGAAAGCGTGGTTATTTTTCTCACCGCCGGTGGTTCACCGTGGTGAACACCTGGCGGCGAGCAACCAGATGTTATGGGACCATCCACCACCACGAGGGATTCACCGTGGTTGAATGTGGTAACGTAACGTCTGAAAATACCCTGAGTAGTATTATGCTGGTTAGTTTAATAATACAAGTAATGCAAGTTAAATGCATACAGTTTCATGTAATCTGGCACTGCTAGTATTAGCATCTATATGCATGTTTTAACAATGCAGCCTTTTAAGTACCCAAGATTTATTTGTCGGATTTTTTATTCTAATAACCTAACAGCAGAAATGGTACATGAACTCTTTGTTGGATGCTTAATGCCATTAAAGATGTTTAGGCATTTTAGTAAGACTTGAAAACTATTTACAAGGATTAAAACATGTTTGCATAGGCTGTTTAAAATGGTATATCCATTAAAGCAATCAGAGGTTTGGCAATTGATTTAATTGACAGCAGAAATAACCTCAGATGCTGTAAAATCACAGGGGGTAGGAATAGGCTAGTTGTGGTAGTTTATTTATTTATTTAAAAGATTTATTACCCCGCCCCTCCTGCCACAGGCAGCTCGGGGCGGCTTACAATCATAAAATCATAAAACATCAATTAAAACAGTTCATAAAAGGAGGAACAAATACCCAACCACGCCCCGACCCCATCACCCATCTCCCCCGCCAAATGCCTGGCGAAACAGCCAGGTCTTACAACTTTTTTGAAAGGAGGGGAGATCTGGGGCCAGCCGAACCCCCACCAGAAGGGAGTTCCACAGTTGTGGTGCGGCCACCGGAATGCCTTCCCCTGTGTGGCCCCCCAGAAAACCTGGGAAACCTTGAGCAGGACAACAAGAGATGACAGCCGGGACTAATCCAGGACATGGGGAGTGAGGTAGTCCCGCAGATAGATTGGTGATTCGATTATGATGAATGTAGATAGCTGGGTTGCTGGTGGCCGCGAGGACTGCATGGTAACTTGCCTGGTGCAAAGGTAGTGGACTGTACACGTTGCCTAGACAGAATTCTAGGGAGTGCTGGGGAGGAGCTGGTTGTCATGGTACATGTGGGTATCAGTGACATATGAAAAAGTAGCAGGGAGGTTCTGGAGGCTAAATTTAGGCTTCTGGGTAGGAGATTGAAGTCCAGGACCTCCACGGTAGCATTCTCAGAAATGCTTCCAGTTCCACGCGCAGGACCCCAGAGGCAGGCTGAGCTCCAGAGTCTCAATACATGCATGAGATGATATGCAGGGAAGAGGGCTTTAGATTTATTAAGAACTGGGAAGGGAGAACCTATACCAATGGGATGGGCTTCAGCTTAACCAAAGGGAAACCGGGCTGCTGGTGCTAAACATTAAAAAAGAGATAGAGCAGTCTTTAAACTAAAAACTGGGGGAAAGCCGATAGGTGCTGAGCAGCACGTGGGTCAGACTGAGACAGCTACAAAAGATGCCGTTATTTCAGGCGAATTAGAGTATCCTAATATAGAAGACAGGAACAATCTTCAGGGACCTCAGGTGGAAATCAGTTTGCAACAGTCAAACTCTATTGATCCCAAAATAACTAAAACAGCTACTTACAATACGCAGATTAAAAATAAAAATGATACATTTAAATGTCTATATACAAATGCTAGAAGTCTAAAAAGTAAGATGGAAGAATTAGAGTGTATTATGTTAAATGAGGATATAGACATCATAGGAATCTCAGAGACCTGGGTCCTTTTTACACAGATGTTCTAACACCTATAAAATAGCTTCAGTGCTACTAGGCCTTCCGGGGAAACCCGGAAGTTCACTGGAAGGCCTAGTAGCGCTGAAGTCGGCAGCCACAGCCAGCGCTGAAGCCGTCGGATCGCCGCCGCCGCCCGGAGCGCAAGGTAGGCGATCCCTGGGTGGGGAGGTAGGGTGATCCCTGGGGTGGGGGGGTGTTAAACCACCCCCCACCCCAGGGATCACCCTAGTCCCTGCTGGTGCGGGCTCTGGGTCGCCGGCAGCGGCCCGGAGCCCACACTAGTAGGGAGTGGGACTTTTGTAAAAAAAAAA
>QEPC01007225.1:262698-305599 GCA_003113815.1 Sphenodon punctatus
AAAATAATCCAAACTATGAGTACACAATGCTGGGTACTAAGCTAGGAGTTGCCACTCAGGAAAAGGATCTGGGAGTGATTGAGGACAATACACTGAAAGCCTCAGCCCAGTGTGCAGCAGTAGTCAAAAAAGCAAACAGAATGTTAGGAGTTATTCTCAGAGGGATGTCAAAATGCCTCTCTACAAATCGATAGTGTGACCACACCTGGAATATTGTGTGTGGTTCTGGTTGCCCGATCTCAAAAAGACATAGCTGAACTAGAAAAGGTACAGAGAAGGGCAATGAGAATGATAAAGGGTACGGAACAAGTTCCGTACAAAAAGAAGCTTGACAAGCTGGGTCTCTTTAGCTTAGAGAAGAGAAGACTCAGAGGGGACATGATAGAGGTTTATAAAATCTTGAGTGGTATGGAACGTGTAGATAGGGAACGGTTATTTATCCTCTCAAATAGTACTAGAACTAGGGGACACTCCATGAAACTAGCTGCCGGCAGATTTAAAACAAATAAAAGTAAGTGCTTTTTCACTCAATGCATAATTAACTTATGGAATTTGTTGCCAGAGGATGTTGTCAAGGCCAGTAGTATAGCTGGGTTTAAAAAAGGACTGGATAAGTTCTTAGAGAATAGGTTCATGAATGGCTATTAACCAAGTAGCTTACGGGATGAACTTCTTACTGTTGGGAGCTAGAAGTGAACAATGGGGAATGGATTGCCCATTGTGAGTGTTGGTTCTTCTTCCATGTGATCGAGATTGGCCACAGTCAGGGGACAGGATGATGGACTTGATGGACCATTGGTCTGACTCAGTATGGCACTACTTACGTTCTTAAAATCACATCAGCGTTTAAGAAAAAATGCTTTGGCAAAATGCTGAGATGCCTTTCAGTAGAGCTATTCCAGATTTTCACCAGTAAAAGTGAAAACAGTAGTTGGCCCAGAGTGTTGTTTATATATTGCAAATAGAGATTTACTTCTGTTGTTTATAGACAAAAAGGTCATAACTGACAGGACAAAAACGTAATTATTGTACATGGGTATACATCTGTTAATTTCAACTATGGCAAAACGTATCTGATGGGTATCTCGCCCAATGTTTCCTACACTACATATAGTACATTTTCCTGTTTTATTGCGTGTTAAAATGTAAGTGGCTGAACTATACGCATATCCCACTCACTTCATCTATAGTATATATTAAAGCTTGTTGCTAAGGCAACAACTTTTAATTGGAGAATTATTGTGCCAGCAGCTTGTTATTTTTGAGTATCTGAGGAATCATTAAAAGAAGATAGGTTTCATATAAAGATTGGTCATGGTCAAGGATCTGTTTTGCTGAATAATTCTATTTGGGGGTGTTTCACATTGCTGCAGAACAAAACTGGAAAGGGATGACTCTGGAGTAAATGGTTTCAGGATTTTGCCCTTAGGTTGCAATACTGAAGCTTACAAGGTTGTTAGTGCCATGGAAGTCAGTTGGATTTATGAGTTTGTAAGTAGTTTAAGGATTTTGGCCAAAGAGCACAGTTCTGCAAGATTCTTAATTTGGTACGTTATTGAGTGGAATAGTGCTGGTGAGATTATTTGCATAAGACTTGAAGGATCTGATCCTGTGTTTCAAAGTCTGTCCACCAACCTGTGCCATGTCTAAAAAAACCCACAGAATTGGTGTAGACAGTTCAGACTGTTCTCTAAAATTGCGTGAATAGGTAGCTGTGTTGTTCCGTATGGGCAGAGAGGCTGAGTCTATTACCTTAGGGGTAGAACAAGCATTTATTCAAATAATGTTTCCGCTCTTAATAAATAGCATATTTGTGCTTTTGATTCTCCTGTGTCTTTGAATATCTATGAAGATATTTTAATGGCACAACGTTGGTTGATTTATGAAAAACTAGATGTTTTCCCATTTGCTTTTTATAAGCATTAGTTCTTTATAAACATGGGGCAAAATGGTATAGCAAGTATTCTGTACCTCTAGTTATGCTACTTGACTGGTATAAAAATGGCATAAATAAACAGACCTAGCAGGCTGCCGCAGTTTAATTTTAAGTCTTTCTCGGATGATACAGCGGTGAGATTTGTTCTCTCATATATTTAAAGTGTGTGTGTGTGTATATATATATATGAAGAGGTAAATACTAATGAATGGTAGCAGAAAAAGGAAATATTTAACACTGGATAGTCAGGATTATCCGAATTATCCTCCTTTTAAAAGAAATGATCCAAACATTTTAAGATTTCAAAGCATATGCTGCACTAGCTTGCAGTGTTCGTTTATTTATTTATTTATTTATTTATTTATTTATTAATTAATTATTTAAAAAATATTTTAATTAACTTTTAACAAACCACTATTTCACATTCTCAATTCTTAAGTCTTACAATTTGATTGCTTGTACGCCTCCTCACCTCCCCCGCCCCCCAACTTGCCGAGTCCAGTGCCACCTTGTTTCTTAGATATAAAAGTCAAACAAGTATGCGTTTTCCAGTGTTCGTTTATTTTAGCTACTTTTATATCACTGGAGAAGCATAATCTTGCAAAGTGCTTGCAGTAGTGTTATGTGCTACATGCTCTCCCCAGTGTTTAAAAAATGATACCCAATAACTTTGATCTTTTGAAATAATAACATGTTTCATATAAAACTAGGTCTTCTAGAATCTGATCGAAGAGTTAAAGCTATGCAACTTCACTATAAAATCCCAAAGAGAAAGCAAGTGTCTGAGGCCTTATTTGTATATTTTAATAACCACATTTATCTTAATGATTAAAAATGAGACATTATCTTCATTTGACCAAGGTTAAGGAGAGTCAGGAAAAAAAAGGCACGTGTTTCTAGTTGTATAGCAAGGGATGGACATTCTAGAGACATCGGAGAAGGAAGAGGCTTGTTTTAGGACATCTAGTCATTTCCCTGCTAATGGAGATTTGTTCCCGTTGATACATGTCTCATTTGTTGTCCATTCTCCTAGGCCCTAGGGCTTTCACCACTTCCCTTGGCAGATGATTCCTCAGCCTAATACGTCCAGTATCAGGATATTTCCCGATTTTCCTAACATTTATCCTAAAATTCCTTTCTCAGAACTTCATTTCCTTGTTCCAAATTATTTCATCTACCATACCAAGGATGCTTCTTCTTTAGAACCTTTTGCATGGAACACAGCAGATATATCATGATAGAAGTGAGCTCCCTTACCACCTTGTTTTCTGAACCTGATACAAGCCTTACACGGCTGGGAAGGCAGTACAAGATAACAAAAACTGTTACTGTACCACCCCAAACAGTACTATTGGAGGGTATGTATGGCTTGGGTCCCACCTAGCTGCAGGACTGCTTTACTCCCCATGCCCTTGATCAGCCCCTGCGGTCATCCGGGTTCGCCCTTCTCGAGGTCCCCCGGGTTTTCCGGGGGCTACTATGGAGAGGGTGTTCTCGGTGGCCACTATGGCTGTCGAACTCCCTGTTGCCCAGATCTTCCCTCCTTTAGGCGTAAATGCAAGACTTGCCTGTTCCGCCAGTCTTTTGGCGAGGGGGATGGGTGAGGGTGGGTTTTACTTTTGTATGGGAGGGGGGTTAAGTTAGCGTTTTATTTATGTATATTTTATGGTTTTTTGATATTTTTAATTATGGGGAGGTTATGCTCCCTTTTATCCCTGTCTTGGCTCTCTTTCTGTAGGGCTCTGTGATAGGTTTTTTTAATGTGCCGCCCCTGGCTGCCTTTGGCAGGAATGGGTTAAGAAGTGTTTTTAAATAAATAAATAAATCTCCTGGAGGAGAGATCCTTATGGAAGTGTAGGATATTATCATTCGCAAGTAGGTGTGGTGCCTTTGCAGAAGAGATTATCTGCATGTTCATAATTTCTCCTCTTTTGCATGTGAACAAAGCATAGCATCTAGGTAAGATTTACTAGGTCATGCATATATACTTCTGCATGGTAGAATCCACCACCACCACACGATCCTGTACTCCATACTACAGTGCTCTTCTGGGCTTCTGTCTCAGCCTTTGGTATGGAATAGCTACTGGTGCTTTTCCATGGGTACAGCCACACAAGCTGCATCGAGCATAATCCCTGCGTGCCCCGTGCTGGGCAATTGCTGCCACCACACTTTGGGGCCAGAGCAGGTAGTAGGGCAGATGGTTGCTGCCCTCCCAACGAGATAGTGCCCGCCTCTCAAAGCCCTGTGGCAGAGCTCGCCACATGGCGGGGCAGACAGGGACCAATCCTATGAGCAGCAGCATGCTACCGCACATTGGACAGCCGTACGCCTCTTTGGGTAAGACTGCTATGCCTTGCATCCTTGACCTTTTTCCAAAGATGCAGGATGTAGCAGCCGGCTCCCCACACTGCAGTGTGGGGGAAACATCTGGCAGCTGCTGGGCACACGATGCACTGCATCTTAAGGCAACAGTGACCAAATTGGGGTAAGGATGCCCAAACTGCAGTAGGCATATCATGTGGCTGTACCCCATGGGTATTTTTAGATGTGATGGACTTTTCGCCTGCCACACTTAAACCCACCCCTGGGTGAGACCCCTCACCCTGGGGTGGAGTCTGCCCAGCTGCCAAACAAACGTTCAGGTGGCCAGGGTGGGGGATGTGTAGATGTGGGTCAGCGTGGCCCCTCCTGACGAGTGGGTGTGGCGGCCTATGAGGCCGTCGTGCCCACCTGGAACTGCTCCAGCCACGGGCTGGAGTTAGGTGGAGCAAGCCATCAGACGTGAGAGCCCGCTTTACCACAGTCCTGGGTCACCTACCCTGGACCGCGGCAGAGCTTAACATGGGATGTGCACTTGCCAGGAGCCCAATGCACATCCTGTGTTAGCCCTGCCATGGGGTTAACTTCTGCTCCTGCCCGTGGCAAACATCTGGAGGGGCAGGAGTAGATGTGATAACCTGGCACGTAGCCACGCTGGGTTAGGTGTGGCCACTGGCTGGGGGTGTCACCTTTGAAAATACCCCGTTTTCAAACCATAAACTATGGTTGCCACTGGCTGGATCAGTACAAACTCAGGTTCAGTTGAGCCATTTTCACCATATTTGGAGCGGTTTTAGAACTCACCTTATTTGCTTGGCAGGATGCAAAAGGCTCTTCATATGTTACTCATCTCTTGTTCCCTTCCAAGCATGGCTGCCAGGAAGGTGCAAGGGGGGACAGTTTGCATGACATCACAATGCTTGGAAAGGGGTTGTGGTCACAAAAAGGGATGGTGACTCCCTTTGCCCCCTCCCCCTTTCTGACATGACTATGCCCCTTTTCCAAGTGTCAGGACATCATGATGCTTGAGAAGTGGCTTGGTCACATCAGAAAGGGATGGGGTGAAACAATTCTGCCAATGCCCTTGCTTTCCAGTGCAGGAGAAGGAGAAAGAGCAGGTGGGGCAGTTTGCCCATGGCCTCAGACTTGAGGCAACCCTTTTCTTTGCCACATAAAATATGAATACATGAATGGCCCCAGGAACAGAGACCCAGAAAGAAGGAGGAGGATTCCTATGACAATTTGCCCAGGGATTAAAACCTCTCTTTGGCTCTATCCCTTCCACAGTCAGACAAGGGAGAAGAGGAAGATATGAAGCATGACAAATTTAACACGGGGTCTCAACCACTGAGGGAATTTCATTTACTGAAGCCGGCACACTCTGTTTAAGGGTGTTGCACATTCAGTTTTCATTCTGCCTGGGGAAGATGTTGGGTGACATTATGTGCGGTCACTTTTTGTGCATACTGCATACAATGATTAAACGATAGGTTTCTTCTTTGCTAAGGTATCTGGAGAGATGGCACAGTTATACAGGTCTGTAACATAAGACTATAACTACTAATTCACAGCATGTGTGGCTTAGGAATGCTCTTTTAGGAATGGTTGACTTAGGAACCAGCCTGAGTCACTTCTGGAATAGGACAGGGTATAAATATAAAATAATGATAATTTCAATTCCACGATACCCCACAAGGGAACAAGTGACTAGTGTGCCAGACTGAGAGCTGGGAGTCCTGAGTTCAAATCCTGACCTTGCTGAGTGGTATCACTTTGGCCCTTTTCCCACAGACACTCTAACACTGGTAAAATGGATGTTACATTTTATTATACATGTTGCAGGGCACCCATAGAGCACACCTGCAGCCCTGCAACATGTATAATAAAATGTAACACCCATTTTATCAGTGTTAGAGGGTCTGTGGGAAAAGGGCCAAGCTCTGTTTTCTCACTGGTAGCAGCAATTGTCCAGGTTAGCAGCTGACTACTTTTGACTATTGCAACTGGAAGGCAGATGTCATTTGACCCATTTTCCTGCTAGGCAGATGGACCAATTTCGGAGAGAGATACCTAGCAACCTATACCTATGCTACTTTAATTGTTATCAGAATACTATAAAGATTGAAAACAACAAAGAGTTAACTCGGACAACTTCTGTTATTTGATTAATAAAAAAAAATATGACTGAGGAAAAAAACAAAACCCCGGCTATCAGACTTGGTAGACTTGAGTAAAACTTTCATTTGTGACTTCATTGGCTGTTTAAAGAACTGCGGTGTGTTTTCTGAGCCAGGTTCTGCAACAGCTTCTGTTGGCATCTCTATTTTCTAAATTATGTTTGTTTCTTCTGAGCCATCCATAATGCTCATTATACAACTTTAGAACTGCTTTGGCATTATACATTTTGAGTTTAAGGTCAAATCTGTACAAAACTGTAGGCTCAGTTTCTGATCTGAAGGCCCAGGGCAAGAATAGGGCTTCTTTGAAGGGGGGACACAGTGTAAAATTTCCTAGTTTACTAAGGAGCCTGGAGCCATGGGCATATCCTCCAGAGTGGATTGGTTAAGTGGAAGAGGCCATCGACACCCAGTCAGATAGAAAACCTCTTTGGTAGCTAACACACTGAAATTAATTCATCTGGAGTGGTAGTCAGTTTACACCTCCACTACCTGTGGCTGATGGGATTGTAGCAGCAGTATTCACCACTCTAGCACAGCTATTTCCAAGGGTGCAGGTCGATATTGGTACAGATAGTTTGTACCCAGAGGAGTGAATGAGCTGTGATAACAACTTGTTAATTAGGGCTCAGTTTTGAGTTCGCAGACAACGCTTGCCAAGAAAGTTGTGATAAGAAGCCACAATCATTAGCATGCTCTGTTTTTCCTATTTGTATTTTGAGCATTAAGTACATGGTTAACTGTTTGCCATATGCCTCTAAAGTGGTGTGTTTGAATTGCACATACCTTATCCAGTTACTGAAAATAGTAGATCATTGTTTTGTTGTCTTTAAAGGTGTTTTTAAAAAGGTTGAAGCTATAGTTTTCAAATCTGGGTGCCTGAGTTTAGGAACCTTATTAGATATTTCTGTTTAAATGCCTAAATCCTATCCTATATCTATGGCCCTTTTCACAAGAGGAGATGCCCTCCCCCTCGCCCATGTGGGTGACTGGGTGGGTGAGGGCAGGGGGTGTCGGTGTGACCACCACTGCGGGTGTGTGGGGTTGTGTGCGCGTGCCCGTGCCCGTACTCCACCCATCTCCACCGATCCCCCACGCATGGAGGCATTGGAGAAAACAGAGGTGCCTCCATGCGTGGAGATGGGTGGCATTCATGTAACAGGCCGCCCACATGTTGCACACTCACCACGACCTCCACTCATCCCCCCTGCACCACCGGCCCATTTGAAAAGGGCCTATATCCAACTTGTTTTCGTCCATTTACATCTCTATAGGAATTCTGCCATGAACACAAGTCGACATCACACCATTCTTCTCTAGTCCATGCACATTGTTTCCATTGTTGACTGAAGAGTTTCATCACTGGATTGGCCCAGCGAGTTTTTAGCCTACCAGGAGGACATTTTCGGTCTATGGGGACTGAAATGCCATGTGAAAATGCCTAAATAATTTGATAAATTAATTGTGGGCACCCCGACTTGTAAATCTTGAACCAACCTCTTTAGGTTTGTGTGAACTATGCTGAGAACCAGTGTAGCCTAGACTCAGAGGATAATGCCCTGACCTTGAATCTAGGAGACTATGGTTCATCCCATCCATGAGCTCATTGAGTGGCCTTGTGCAAGTCTCACAGCCTTAGTTCTCCATCTGTAAAAGAGGAATAATAATGACCTGCCTCACAGGATTTTGGGGAGGGTGATTTGTATAGGGATTGCAAAGTACTTTGAACACTGAAAGTGCTGTGTAAATGATAATAATACTTGTCATTAAGACGTAGTAAAGGAAAGAGAGAGGAAAATAAAACAAGCATCTCCTAAGGTTTAAGATCCGTGATATGTGTGCCACATTTATCTGTGATAAAACTGATGCAGTCTGAAATGATTTATTAAAATCATGTAGTAGGAGCAGGACATTTGGGTGTTATTAATTTCTAAATCAAACTGAGCCTGCGGCTTTGCCTGGCTTCAGCAATGATGTTGCAGATACAATCTCACTGGCTTTAATATTGTCTCAGTGAAAATGAAGAAGTCTTTATAACTGGTCTTTGAAGGTTTTTTTCAGGAGACGATTTGCCAAAGTGGCCTTTAGGCTAAATGTGGGCTGTGCTTGAGGCTGTTAATGTAGGTGTGATAATGTACAGCATGTTTCACAGAATCTTTAGTGCTGCAAAATTTTGTTTGTAGTTAGCATTGGTGCACAGAGAGCCTTGCAAAACACTAAGTAGAGGACACTATAAATAAGGTATTGTTGATGTTGACTGAAATATAACTCAAAGAGTAGGAAAAAAATTAGAACCCATATCACAAAAAACCTCAAATACAATTGGCATTCTTGTTGGCAGTATTAGAACAGAATTCTTTTGGCCATAAAACGTGAAAATCTGTGTCTAAAATGTAATATGCTTCTTGGTAAATAGGTCGTGTGCTGCATATTAGAGAGCACTGTACAATAAGGGAGGAAGGAGAAAGTGTGAGAATCATGATTCTTGTACCAGTTTGTTAGTATTGGTATCAGCCCTTTGCCTTGGTATAAGTCTCATTCACTTCCAAGGGACTCTCACTGGCTCAAAAAGCTAGTGCTAAGCAGTTTGAGTATCATTCTCAAAATAGGAAGAAGCGATCCGCAGAACATATTCAACCTTTTTCTTGGACTTTTGTGTGTAAAATGTTTGGAAATCCAGATGCAGAAGCAAAACTAGCAGTTACTTACCCAGTGATCAAACCCTACAGAACTTGGCAGAATCACACAAGCTATATTTTGTGTTTCTTCCCCCAGTGAGGAACTATTATTTATTTATTTATATTTATTTTCCACATTTTTATGCTGCTTCCTGCTGCTTGCGCATCTCAGGGCAGCTAACGATATCTCAAAATAAAACACACAAAAACATTAAAATAACCCATGCAGAGAAAAAAACCCAACCCCCCCCACCCATCTCCCCCATCAAAGACCTGGCAGAACAGCCAGGTCTTACACGTCTATGGAAAGAGGGGAGGCCTAAGGACAGGTGGACCTCCAATGGGAGGGAGTTCCACAGCCACGGTGTGGCCACTGAGAACTCCCTTCCCATAGTTGGGACCAAATTATGGGACCAGTTTGACTGTGTTTTCTTCCTTACCGTGGTTGTGCACCTCTCTTTCCAGCTGTTTATAGCATCCTACAAATTGACACTTAATATTTACTGAGACCCTTGCTTGGAAATTCCAATTCATAATATTTGACATCTCTCTTTTTCTTTCTTCATCTGGGCTCAGCCCTGATTCTTCTGATGCTAGTAGGGAGCCTACCCATTATGCTGCAAATACTTTGAATGGCAGAAAGTGAGACCTGTGCCAGTGAAGTATTTGTTGAAAAGGTATAATGCTGTTGCAACTCAGGATGTGATTGAGTTGTTTTCCCTGGGTGTACTGACTGAGTTTGGGTAACCATATTGTGGCATACAGTGCAGGGTGAACTTTTTATCCCATCTTCTGGGATCATGTACTGATATTGAGAGTACAGTAGATGATGGCCGCAGCTTTCTGTGAGCTAGGAGGAACAATATTGGATTCTGCTGAGATTGCCTAGCACACTTTTCCTCTGAACCAGAGCTATTTTTAAAACACTGCTTTAAGGTGTAGATTGCCTAATTATGAATTCTTCAGAGGTGCCTGCTTACTGCCTTGAAACAAAAGCCAGATTCTTCAGCCATGTGTTGTCCACACTGCAGACTAAAACAGTGACTAAACATTTTTAAAGCAGAGCTGTGCATAATAGGGAGCAGTGTCTAGTTCTAGGCAAACAAAGTTTTTTTAATATTCAGTGAGCCTATTTCTAAAAAAAATCCAGTGCAGATTAAATTACAGGGCTATAAATCAAAAGACCTAAGTCATCATCCCAGCTATTTGCCAAGCCTAACAGGGCATTCTGAGGCCAAAGGAATGTTTACAGATTCTCTTTTTGTCAAGCATTCTAGAAATATGTGGTATAAATAGGCAGGGTTGGTGTGTGAAATAAATGGGAGGTGCAGAAGCTTTATTTTCTACGCCCAAAAAATGGGGTATTTGTTTATTTTGAATATTGATGTATTCCAGGTGTTGGAGACTTTTATACTAGTGGTGTATCCACATCTAAATCAGAGCAAGTGCTCCTGAAACCGCTCCAAGAACACAGTTAATAACTTAGGTTTAACAACAGAAAAAGAACCAAAAACCTTTCTATCATATAAATATTATTAAGAAACTTTAGTTAGTTTGTTAGGTGCGGGCTTTCTCCATGGCCAACAGACAGGCTTACAAATAATTAAAAAAAAAAAAATCCACAAATTTGTGAACTCTGTGAAAATAGATAGAGCAAACTATATAAAGTTATACAGCAAAATGCGCTCAAAGCCCTAACCCAACACAGATGACTCTAAGTTCAGGGATTTCAAAAATTAAATCCCCCAAAATTATTTTACCGTTAGAGCACTCTTAGCCTAACCTAACCTGGCAGGCAATATTCAAAATTGCTTGAGTTCTCACTTGTACAGATCTACATAAATAAGTCTACATTTATATTAAAATATTCAAAGTATGGCAAAGAATTCAACCAAAAAAACCACCCTACGAAAATGACACCAACATTCCCCATATTTCGTCATCAATTAAACAAATTTAATAAATTTAGTTTATTCAAGTCCAGCATCCGAGGGCTGTTTTAAGGCAATTCTCCGTCTCTGGGTCAAAAGAAAATATAGAGACAGAACCTTAAGATTATCTACGTTGTCAGAAGTCAACATCTCAAGTATGCCTTGAGGTATGGGCGGTAGGATTCCCTCAGGAAAAAGCAGGACAAGCCATGCCAATCTTAGATCTTCATACAGAGGGCAGTCATATATCACATGCTGTAGGGTCTCAATTTAATCCGAGCAGAGGCAATGTCTGTCCTCCATTACCATTTTTTCTATATGACCCTGCTTTACTGCCGAGTCGAACAACTGGATCCGAATGTGTCATCATTCTACGCAATTTAAAGTCAGTTAGAAGGAACAAATATGATTCTAACTGGAAAACCATTTTCACTCTAGAGTATCAGGGGGCTATTTTTATCTGAAGCAATTTTGCAATCCTCCTGTGCAGTCATATCCCATACCCTCACCTTGAGCAGCTTGTCCAACTGTAAGACATCTATATTGGCACAATACTCTGATGAAAGTCCTAATATATGCAGAGCTCTTGAGACCTCTTTCCACCATTTATATTTTCTGCTTCCATCATGTGCAACCTGCTCCCTCCAACACAGATACGAGAGTCTTGTTGCCTCAAGACAACGGATCTTATTCCAGAAGCATAGCACTTTGGAGAGCGCAATTGCACATACAGGGAGCATCCCTGTTTTGGAATTCAGAATTACTATAGGCGTACAGTTTGGAAGACCCAAAACTTCCCTAATAAACTTGTTCTGCACAGTTTCCAGGTTTTTGACAGAATGTAATAAAGAAACTTCCGTTCCATAGGTAAGTTGGGCCAATACCTTAGTTTTAAATACCGGTATGGCTGACTTAATTAGTACATACCTAGATAACCTATATAATTTCATAATACCTGCCGTTGTGCCAGTGGCTTTTGTAATTAGCATTTTAACATGCTTCGTCCAGGTAACTCGGTTTGTAAAAATCAGTCCCAGGTAGGTATAACCTGAGACCTGGGGCAGCACATTTCCACTGAGTTTCCAAACACACCTTACCTGAGGGCAGCCAAAACATATAACCTGAGATTTAGAAGGATTCACCATCATTTTATTTTTGGTACAGTATTCATATAATTGGTGAAGACTACTCTGTAAACTCTTCTTTGTTTGAGACAGGAGAAGCACGTCAGCTGCATATAATAGACATGCTACCGCTCTGCCGGATATTTGTGGTGCAACTACTGCAATTCTGGAAATCCTGTCAATCAGGTCATTGATAAAAAGGTTAAAGAGCACTGGAACTAACAAGCAACCTTGACGCACACCTGTCTGGATAAGAAATGGGTTGGAGAGGTGACCGTCATAATCCAGTCTTATCTGTGCTTGAGTACCAGTATGAATCTTAATTATCAATTCCAGCAAATCCTGGTTAATACCTATCCTGGCTAATTTTGACCACAGAATAGGTTGGTCCACTACATCAAATGCTTTTGAAAAATCTATAAAAGCCACAAAATGTTTACCGCCTCTAATGTATGTATATTTATCTATTAAGTGTGATAGTACAAAGCAGTAATCTAGCACAGAGCGACTTTATCTAAAACCTGCTTGTTCTTCAGGGAGTATATGGTTCTCATTAATCCATTCAAGTAAGAGTCCCAATATATGTCAGCTATAGATTTTGCTAGCAATTGGTAGGAGGCTTATAGGTCTATAACTGGAAGGATCAGATTTACATCCCTACTTATAGATGGGAACTATAACAGAGGTATTCCATGCCTCAGGAAAAAGTTTAGATGTACTAAAAAAAGAAAATAATTTTGCTATCAAATTCTTTAATTATTTCTGGAGGCATATGATCAATTCCAGAAGCCTTCCCATTTTTCAAGGCTGAAATATACATCCAAATCTGATCTGTTCTAATAGTCAGTGATAGAGTAGGTGCATCGTCCTCAGTGCTAACAGGTGGACAGGGAACATCAATCTCAATTTGTTTATTAGAGGTACTTGCAAAATAATTTCCATAGTAATGGACCCATTTTTCTTCACTGATATGGGGAACTAAATGAGACCCTCTATTTTTGAGGGCTCCATTCATAAGTTTCCCAAATTTCAAATGTCTCCATTGTAGCTGCTATCTGAAGATCTGCCCATATTCTATTTTGATAACTATCCTTCTTATCTATCAGTGTCTTTCTGTATGACTTTTTCACCAGAATATATTCTTCCCACATATTGGGAAATTTATATATTTTTCAAGTTCTCTTAAGGCAACTGAGATGACACTTTGCTTGCCTACACTCCTCATCATACCATCTAGTTGAAAAGTAGGTCTCATGAGCTCTAGCTAACTTTAGTGACAGCCGTCTCCAGGTCTGCCAGTATTTCCTCATATTTCTTTAGGGTAGTTTCATCCAACTCATTTTCAATTATTTCGTGTCTCAGGGCAATTAGATCTGGACTAAATAGCAACTTTGCCACTTTCATATAAATATCTGGCGACCATTTGAGTTGTTGAGTCCTGGGGCTCCTGTCTGGACTTACTCAGGGCGAGCTTCTCTAGGTGTACAAGAGGCAGCTCCTTCACTGTGTCTACCACTAAGGGATCATGGAAACTCTCTGTTCTTGTACCAACCTTAAAGTTGGCAACAACAGAGATCGAAAATTGAAATTATCAGAAAATCTAGAATACTCACCCCCATTTTAGATTCATAGGTGAAATAACCAAATAAATTGCCTTCAGTACGACCATTATAAATTATAAGGTTATGGCGCCCCAGAAGTTCCATCAGATGCTCTCCTGCTTCATTTACTTTCAAGTCTTTGGATACTCTAGTTGGAACTCCCACTAGCTCTAGCTGTAACTCTTCATAATATATGGCCTCTTGGGTACCAACCCTTGCATTTAGATCTCCCACCCAGATAAGATTAGCTGCTGGATAGCTAGACTCAGTCTGTTCCAAGAGGTCATCAAGTAATTTCCAAATATCTGCATTATAAAATGGGGAAAATTTGGGTGGGACATAAGTATTCAGGAATACAAAAAATGTATCTTGCATGTTACACCAGACCATAGCCAGTACATCCTCTGTAGGGGTGGGCAAGATCTTAAAAGAGCCTTGCAACTCAGGTGAAAACAGAGTTGCAATTCCCCCAGAATATCTACCCCTATTCTTTATCCGCTTTCCAGATTTTACAGACGACTGTTATCCTAACATTTCCAGGGGACTATCATCCTTACCCAACCAAGTTTCCTGGCGACATATGATTTGATATCTTTTTAGGTACTCAAACCAATCCTTATCTTTCAATGTATCCTTTAACCCTTCTATATTCCATGAGATCAGTGGAATTGAGGGGGGATCTCCTAACTCTAGTCAATCCACTAGATCCATGGGTCCCACAGGGGGAGCATCTACAGGTCTTGTCTCAGATTTTCTAAAGAAAATGCTCTCGCTCTCTCTCATTTAAACCAGTCCATAGCGTGTCCCATTCCTCTGGCTGCCCTGTCATATCTTTAAGTACCCATACGTTGGCTGCATCCTCTATTTTAGAAAAACTCTCCGGGGACAGAATTATTTATTTTATTTATTTTATCAATTTATATCCCGCCCCTCCTGAAAACAGCTCGGGGCGGCTAACAATTTTAAAAACATAAAAAATACAATCATACAAAATTTAAAACAATCATAATATTAACAATAAACAGGGCTAGGCACATGATAAAACAATAAATAAGGGTAGGAGGAGATTAAAAACCCCTAACCCCCCTCCCCAAAGGCCTGGGCGAACAGTCAGGTTTTGCAAACTCGATGGAATGTTAAAAGGCTTGGGGCCAGGCGAGTTTCCTCCGGGAGGGAATTCCAAAGGCACAGCCCGGCCACCGAGAATGCCCTCTCCATTGTGGCCCCCCGCTTAACATGGGGGACCTCCAAGAAGGCACCCCCGGCAGACCGAAGGAGCCGCTCTGGGGCACAGAGGTCATGAGAATATCTTCCTTCTCCACGTGTATAACCCTCCAATCTTCTTTAGCCGAATTCATAAAGTCGTTTTCTTCCTTGTAGACCCCACTACCACATAATATGGCCCTAGCGAGGGTATTTTCTACTCTCTGGATAAAAATGCCTGAGGATTTTAAGTTTCTGCGAGCTCCCCATATCTGTTCTACAGTACTGATATGGGAAAAAGTAACTTCCCAGTGTAGAAACCGATGTCTATTGCAGAGTGGGCGAGAGGAGAGAAAGTCCTCCTGGGCTAAATTCAGATTAATAAACAACTTGATTAAATATATTAATCTTTGTGGGCATAATTTAGAGCCCCCTAAAAGGCAATTAAATGACCTATTTTCCTTAAAATTAAAGGTCAGAGTGGGGGCCCATGATAGAAAAACTTTTCCAAATTCAGGATTCTGCTGACATACCCAGTTGTGTTAGTATAACTGCCTTGCAACTGGGCATGGCCCCATCTCTTTTTTGCAGGAATTCATAAACCTCCCAGGTTTGGTTTCTCTAAGGGTGAAAACAGGCATGATGTTTACTCCACTTTAACATAATTTTAACATTTCTTATGCATGTTGCAAGGCTGTATGGGAGCCCTGTGTAGCCCTTAAACATGCATAAGAAATGTTAAAGCAGAGTTAAAGTGGAGTTAGTATCATGTCTGTTTTCACGCTAAGTATGGGTCAAAACAGCTGCACCAGTGGCAAGGTGGCTTCCTGTCCTGGGGTGGAAAAGCATGGCCACCATTCCCCAGGTCAGCTACCAGAACAGAACAGAAATGCCTGCGACCCCTGGCAGCTAGAGCCATTCTACCACCCCCATGCCCCTAGAGCGTGGGAACGCAACAAATGTGCGGCCGGCCAGCTCTGTTCCCAGCGCCCCATCCCTCACCATGACGGGCAGCCATAGCAACTAGCCATGGTGCACAGCTGTGGCGGACCTTGCCCTGTGGCCAGGATAAGTGTGGCCAAACAGACACACAGGCCTGCATTGGTTTGCATTGACCCACATGGGTGGCCTGTCGTCCAGGATGGTTCTTCGAGACTTTCTGAAGGACACATCCCGACCCAGCCACCTACCCACCCTGAGGCATACACGGCCCAACATCTGCCTGCATGAGAACAGATGAGCATGTGTCTTGGAAGCTAAAAGTGCTTACAAGAAATTGATCACCTTCAAGAAGCAGGAACACCAGAGTTGGTGTTGGGATTTGCTCCTTTCAGCTGTGGTGAGGAAAGATGAAAAAACTTTTTGGCACTTGGTGTCTGGGTCAACCAAGCCCAGGCAACCACGTACAGAAGCCTTTATCGATGCGTTGGGTTGGGAGGGTTTTTTTAGATTCAAGTTTGCATTAGACCTCCCCCCTTATTAGTTGATGAGCCTGATGCCTTGAGGCTCACTGCTCCTTCTGGGAACCTTTTGAGTCCCTATAGGGCTACACCTCTTTTGGTCTCTGGCTATATAATGAAACTAAGATCGAGTGAAGTTCCAGGTCCAGATTATTTTTCCGTTAATAATTTAAATCAGATACGTTTTTCTGGGCCTTTGTATTATCAGATCTTTTTAATGCAATCATTGTGAGCAAATCTTTGCCCCCAGAATGGAAACAGAATATATTTATTCCAGTCTTTATAAAGGGAGATCAATCTTGTTCTGATGCCTATAGACTAGTTAGCGTACTGTGTGTTCCAGCTAAGCTCTTTCGGAATCATCTTCTTAGCTTTATAGGTGAGTGGATTTCTGATGATAACATCTTGGGTGAGGAACAGGCGGGCTTTCATGAAAGGTACTCCTGCATTGATCAGCTCTTTGTATTATACGATCTAACTTCCTCATTTTTAAAGAAGCAGCGTAGACTGTTTTGTGCATTCATGGATTTGAAGCCTTCAACTCCATTGATAGGCCGTATGAGTCGGACTTGAATCTGGCCATGGTCATCCATGCTTTTATTACCTCGAGACTGGATTACTACAACGCGCTTTATGTGGGGCTACCCTTGGTGCTGGTTTGGAAGCTGCAGCTGGTGAAGAATGCGATGGCCCATTTCTTGACAGGGATGGGCCGATGCAAGCATATTACACCAGTGCTTCGCTCTCTGTACTGGCTGCCGGTAGGTTTCTGGGCCCAATTCAAAGTGTTGGTGTTGACCTTTAAAGCCCCTAAATGGCTTGGGCCCCGCCTATCTGCAGGACCGTCTCACCCTCCAGGTCCTGGAACAACCCCTGTGGTCAGCTGGGGGCACCCTCCTCGAGTTCCCCCAGGTTTCCTGGGTGTCCACTATAAGGAGGGCATTCTCTGTGGCTGCGCTGCGGCTGTGGAACTCTCTCCCGTCATAGATCCGCTTGACTGCCGGCCTCCCCTCTTACACAGACAACGTAAGACCTGGCTCTTCCGCCAGGCCATTCCTGAGGGAGATGGGGTGGGTGGGTGGGTTGGGTTGGGGGGGGGGGGGGACAGGGTTTTATATTATTTTTTTTCTAATTGTAATGTTGTTTATTTTTATGTTTTAAAATGTTTTTAAAACGTTGTGAGCTGCCTCGAGATGCCTGAGGCAGGAGGTGGCAGCATATAAATTTTAAGATAAATAAGATAAATACTGTGAACCAAATTAGCCTTGCTGGGTATGGCCCCCATTTTAATTAATGCCCTCAGGATCTATCATGAGGATTATTCCGCCAGGGTCCGGTTTGGACCCTTGGGCGAGTCTACTTCCCTTTTTCCTGTAAATTGGGGTGCGAGGCAGGGGTGTGTCTTGGCACCTGTTCTTTTCAATATATTTTTAAATGACCTGCGCCCTTTTCTTTTGCGACCTCATTGTCATCTTCAAAAGATATTATGTCTAGAGATTCCTATTCTTTTTGCAGACTATGCGGTCCTGCTTTCCTATTCTAGGATTGGCTTGCAACGGGCAATTAATACTTTCAATAATTACTGCTTGCACAATAATCTTGAAATTAATTCAGGCAAATCAAAGGTTTTGGTATTTGGTAAGGGGAGGACATTTAGATGGTTTATTGGCTCACAACCTATGGAAATTGTCAGGTCATTTACTTATTTGGGCCGGACTTTTTCTTTTACCTTATCATGGGTGGATCATTCTCTTAGAGTCTCCAGGAAGGCTACCCAGGTGGTTGGGGGTATTTTGACTTTTTATAATAGATTTAGGAGGAAGAGCTTTGTGGAGACCTTAAAGATTGGATGGGCTAAATTGAATTCAACTCTGCTTTATGGCTCTGAAATTTGGCGGCATGATCCAAGAGCCTGTGAATCTATAGAGAAGATTCAAGCTAATTTCCTTAGGAAATTACTTGTGAAGCAGGCTTCAACTCCCAGGGCCTTGGTCCGTACAGAAATGGGAACAGTTAATTTGGCTGCAGTTGCCAGATCACGCCCTGCTCTGTACTGGGAAAAAATGAGATCTTATCTCCCTGGTCACTTCCCTAAGCAGGCTCTGTTGGAGGCTGAACAATTGGAGTTTTATTTTGATCTTTGGTTTATGCTACTAAGAATTCTCTCCAGTCTTCTGGACTTGGTTATCTCTTGGTTGATGGTTCTAGCTATAGTCAGATCCTTAAAATCTTGATCTTGCTATAGTCAAATCCTTAAAATCTGTACCTCTATATCATCTTTTCCATTTTGACTTTGTTCCTGCTAAATATCTTTCAGTGATATCTTTGGCAGGTCAGCGTGAGTCTTTAACTAAACTATGGTTTAATCAGGCTGATTCTGTGGAACTAAGGGGGAGATGGGGGAAGTTTCCCCCTTAGCAGAGGTGCTGTCCATGTGATTGAAGATATAATTCACCTGTTACGGGACTTCTCTTTTTATTCCGCTTTAAGAGCAAGATTATTTTTTCCTATTCTCTTTTCTAACCCCCACATAGCTGAGCATTTCTCTTCTTTTGAAAAGATGGTTTGGATCATACAGCAGACCTCGTCTCTTATTTTATTTTCATTGGCAAGTTTTGTGTTAGGGGCTAGGAAAATATGTAAGACCTTTTTTGTTGAATGCTGATTTTTTTTTTATATACCAAGGGTGCTTTATTGGTCTTTTGTCTTATAATATTCTATGCTTTATATTCATATTGGGGGGGATGTGTTATTTCCCCCTTCCTTTTATTTATTTATTTAATTTATTTATTTAAAACTTATATCCCGCCCCTCCTGCCCAAAGGCAGCTTGGGGCGGTGAACAACACAAAAGATATCACAATAAAACATTTAAAAACAAATCAACAAATTTTAAAAACAAATCATAAAACTCACCCTCTCCCAAACCCTACTCCCCACCCTCACCAAAAGCCTGGCGGAACAGCCAGGTCTTACACAAAAGTCAAAATGACAGGAGGGTGGGGGCGGGTGAGGAGGGTGGGGGCCAGTGATATTCTATTTTAATTGTTTTTAATTATTGTAAGCCGCCCCGAGATGCCTGTGGCAGGAAAGGCGGGGCAATAAATCTTTAAAATAAATAAATATTTTGTGATGCTGGTACATACTTTGGTTATTTTATATGTTGTTTATTGGTATTTGGCTTTTTGTCGTAAATAAAGAAAGAATTAGATGAGCAGGTGAGTCCTGGGCCCGGGTGGGTTATAGCGGGCCAACTCAGGCCACCGTCTTGTCTGTTTTCACCCTATGTCTTTGTTCTTGCCTGGCCTTTTGGGGCATTTCCCGTCTAGCTATGCTTCTCCCAGTATGACTAGTATCTCTCTTCTACAGTGGTTTCCTTTAGTGAGTGGTAGGTAATGGAAACCAACATCAGTGAGTTGAGTTATCTCTGTATTTTGATTTATGACTAATAAGTAAGCAAGCTAATAAGAATCAAGAGCCTGTCTTTAATACACTCAGCTCTGCATGCTTGCCAACTTCCCTAAGCATCTCTCTAGTTCGTCTTTTTTAAAAAAACATTCATTAGGAAATTATGCAAGGCCAATTAAAGAGACAAGTGGGTCAGCAGTGCCACATTTGCACTTACAGCGATCCTACCATAGTTACCTCTGGCAGTTCATACACTTTCACCTCTGTTGCTGAGATTCCTTTTTCTAGTGGTATGAATAATAACGTTTGCCCTATTGTAGTTAATGCCTTTGCAGCTGCACCTAGTTCTTTTTTATTGCTATCCCAGAACCAAGTCTTTTAGTACTTTTGTATTGCTAGCAGTGCCAGGCAGTATTTATGCAGCATTCTGCCGCTTCTGTTCAGGAAGCACAGTAACGTCTGTTTTCACTTCCCTCTCTGGATAGCACTAACACTGCTTGCTATATTGTGTGCAAATTCAGATGAAAGCCATGCTTAGAAGGATGTGCACGGAGGGCCTTATTCTGCTCCCACTGAAGTTTATGGCAAATCTCCCCCTGACTTAGGATCAGGCTGCTAACAGGCAGAAAGTAAATGATGGATGAGACATAAGTACCTTTGTGTGTCAAGGATTTAGCATGTCATTGGGTTTTATACCATTTCTACTGAATACCAGCCACACCTCCCAGGAGGTGAGCTGTGGAGAGATATGTCAGCTTCTTGGCCAGGTGCTAGCTATTTATTGGTGTGAAAATGGCACCTCCGTAGAATGTTGTTGAGTCCCTGGTGAGAAAAATAAAGTGAAATGATTTAAAATGTGTAAAAAGACTTGTTAACACAATGGAAAATTTTCAACAATATACATAAAATATTTCCACTTGAAACTCCCAGTAACAGTTCTTTGCACATCAGTATAAATCAGGCTTGTAAACTCCAGACATGTTGTCAATAACTTCAAGATGGACCTGTTCCAAATCGTACTCAAATCAACATGAGACTTTCTACTGAGTTCACTGTGCAATTTATGCGCACAGCCCGATCCTGGGAAGTGCCAAATGCTCTCAATACAAATTCTGGTGGGAGATAAAAATCAGACTTTTATGGCCCAAGGCAGCAGCAGAGCTTCTTGCCTGGCATAATATTCCAAATACATCAAGGCTGATACCATGTGTATAGCCTGGCATGATAGAGTTTGCTTTTGTCACAGTGATAAAGGAAAGATGCTTCTAAGCTAGGTGAAATTAGAAATATTTAACAAAAAATACAATTTATTTATTTACTTACTTACATGAATTTATAACCCACCCTATCCCAAAGACATGAAGTATGTAACAAGAGATTGAAAAAACATAAATGTATAAATAAATAAAAAATATTCCCCCCTAAAAACCGGACCATGGTGTGTAAAGCGGCCTAACACACGTTACGGCACACCTTGAACCCAGTTGGGCAGCCATTCCCAGGTGGTGTTGGCACTTAGCCTGGACTGAGCCTGGGCTATGACTTGGGATTTGCCCAACTCAAGGAACGGCCCGGGCTAACATCTGGCAGCAGTTTTTAGTGTTAAGATAGCCCACATTTCCATGTGGGTCAAAGCATGGCGATGCAGGCTATTGTAACATCTGAAAACATCCAATGTCCAAGAATGAAATTGCAAACATATAGGGGAAAAAACTCCTCTGGAGAGGCCGGGTGGTAATCTCTTGTGCTGGGCATTTATTTCTAATCCCAGTTACCTAGTTTTGCCAAGACCCGGCAGTTTACAATATTGCAGACATAATGCTTCCCTAATTTAATGACACTCAGACTGGTTGTTTAGCAGAGTCTGGGCTTTCAGCCTAAATGTTGTTGATATGATAGCAGGAGAAAAACATCATGTGATAGCCGTCTGCGCTTCCCCTCTCACTTTCACATTCCTTCTTATTAAGATACAGTGTTGCCATGGCTGACATTACCATGACTCACAATATCTCCATATTTTTCATCTCTCTCCAATACATATTTATGAATAGTATGCAAAGAAAACCTAATTGCAATATCGAACATAGGCGCTATCTTTGAAGCACTGTTTCCAGGAGTCAACCACTTTGAGTGTTATAAAGTGGTGTAATAATAAGGGCAATTATACTTTGGTATAAGGGAGCCAAATTACATAATGAGATACAGTAGCCTTATGGCTTTATGCAAGATGAAATAATGGTGCTTTAATAGCAAATGCTATCCCACATGACCTAATCTTTAACCACACATACTGTATTACATGAGCAATCTAAAATGGGAGTACATTAGATTAATGTATTGGAGCACTTTTTTGTGGTTACTATGTTTACTAGTTGCCTAACACTAATTTAACCTTTTCCGTATCCTGTGAAGAATGATGCATGATTAGATATGTTGCCTTGCTAATGTACGTGAAATGTGATACCTTTTAAAAATAGCATGCCATCAATTAGAGAAGAGCTGTCCTTCCCCGTCTTAAACATGTTTGGTGTTTTCTTGTGTTATTTTTCAGTGCCAGGATTGTAGAGTTGTCACACATGACTTCAGATGTATTATAACTTAGAATAATGGTTTACATAGAGATGAAACAGAAAAGAGAGTACATTTAAAAAAAACCTGTTTATAACATCCTGAATCAGGAGAACTTAGTTGAATATCTGTGACTAGGAACTCAGCATGGTAGCAAGGTGTTAAAGGGTTAGTAACCAAGCCAACAGAGGAACATGCATTCTGAGTGTTTACATGACTCAAACTCTTACATCATCACACTTGCCTTCATGCAGCAACCCCAACAACTTGCCTGCTTGACTAAGAGACCTGGGAAGAGATCTGGGAGCTCTTCCTCAGCTCCTCATCATTCACTGGGTAAAAACAGATGTGCTGGTGATGCGGTGGCTCCCCAACCTGGTCCGGGGTGAGAAGTCCCCTTCGCCACCAAATGGCGGCGACGGGGCATTTGTTGCGTTCCCCCCCTTCCTGGGAGGAGACGCAGAGAAGCGGGAAAGAGGCCGCTGCGGGGAGGCTTGTTAGAAAGCCTTCCCCGCTGTCTAGTGGAGTTGCCATGGCAACTGTCCTGGAGGAGGTTGCGCAAGTGCACCTCGGTGGACTGGGAGCCCGCCCCTGTTAGAAGGGGCGGGTCTCCTGTAGCCGCGTGGAGCGGCTACAGGGAGCGGCATTCAGAAAAGGGAGGCAGTGAAGTAACCCCACCCTCCTCCCCTCGAGCACTGTGGATTCATTCTGGTTGCCACTAGTGGAACCGAGGAGGAATTTTGACGGGCAGCCTAATTTGTGAGGACCGTGTATTTCGCCTCCTTAACAGTGTTTGAGTAGGCTTAATAGGTTAATTTGTATTAGAATGTTTGGCTAAGATAAATAATTAAATAAGTTAAATATAACATCAGGAATCGAATTAAGTTAATTTGGTAATAAGGGGACATTGATCCGGCCTAAGGGAATTGGCGAACGAATAAGAGTTACTTAAGCATTAGGTTATAAAACAATTGTTGCATTCAGCAGGGGTCCAGTATGCCATCATAGGATTAATAGGTAAGGTAGGAAGAAAAATAGAGTCATCTCCCTAAGAGATGGGGAAAGGACAAACAGTGTAATGCAGGGCACAGCATGCACTGGCGTCACTTCCCTGGGAGCGAGGTCTTAGCGGGCTCTGTAAAGACATGCACTGTCTTCGGGCCTTGCGGGCACTTAACTCCTTACTCGACCCACAGTTGGGCTAGGCACCCCCCTTCGGCCACATCACGTCGAAGGAGGGGATGTTCTTGCTTATGGGACTGCCAACAGAGGGCACATCTGGGCAGTACCTTGTTAAGGAGTTTTAATAAGTTACATTAGAGTTGGCATACTGGCCCGGAATTGCTTGAGGCAATTTGCCCACCGACCACCAGGTGCATTTATGGAAATAAACGAATGCGGCCAGATTTGAAACCAAATACTGTCTCTGTGTCTCATTGGGGTGCGTTGACAAACCACAGCTGACACGTTTGGGGAGGGGCACCAAAAAAACGTGCCTGTGGTCGGAGAGCTGTCCTGCCACCCTCACAGCCCAGGTAGGGTGGGGAGCTCAACAAATACGTGGGCGGCCCTGCTCCCAGCCCCCTGCCCTGCACCATGACAGACAGCTATGGGGACCCCTGCCCTGAGGTGGGTATGTTGAGGCTGAACACATGCTAGCCTGCTTTGGCTCACATGGGCGGCCCTTAGCCTAGGCTGTGTCCTTGCAGATTTTCCGAGGGCGCAGCCTGGGCTAGTCGCCTACCCGCCCAGTGGCAGTCCTAGTCACTAACATCTGGCGGTGTGTAAACAGACGTGCTGGTGGGTCACAGGCCAAAGTGAGCCACTGTCATATCTGTTTTTATCCATTGTCATCAACAACACAGCTTTTTCAGAGGAACATGTTAGAGTATACTATAAGATAAGCTCAGAGTGTGCACCTCCTTACTTACATTTGAGAAACGAATGTTAACATTACTAATGACCAATGTAAACCTAATTCTGTTCTGCACCCAATAATGGCAGTCTGTTTTGTTTTATAGGCATCTGAATTCTATGTTGCTAATGCATGAAACTTGCCATTCTGGCAATCAAGTCACACACACCAGTGTTTTTTTTCTTTTTACGATTATTAGCCTAGCACAGCCACATTTTTGTGTTTGGGTTACTCAAACTATTCACCTAAATGAGACTTTTGGTGAAGAGGGGAGAAGTATTTTTTTTGTAAATTAATGTGAAAATTGAGGACATAACATTTTGATTTAATTGAGAATTGATATTAAACAGGTATGATTAAATGAAGTCTTTGCTGCTGTCTCTGTGGAAATGTGTTTGGAGATCTAATTACCAGAAATATAATAGAAAGTCATTTCTGTTTTCCATGTTCTTCTTGACAAAATTTTAAAAAGTCCTGCGGGTACTATCGGTGTAGCTCAAGGTTGGATCCCACAAGATGCTAAACAACCTTAGATCCCATGAAGATCAAAAAGAGTTGAATTTGCTCATTATTTCACAGGGAGGCACTAAAAAACTTGCAGGATTTGAGACATGTTCGTTTCTTTGTGTGGAGTTCATCCCTTAAAAACCAACCTCATCTGAAATGGACAGGAGTAAGGAAGTTCTACTAAAAAAGAAATAGGAGACCAGTCTGTATTTCATTGTTGTTGTAAATCATATTTTTCTTGATTCTCATACTAGAAAGAGTGCTTTTGTTGTAGTTTCAAATTACTAATTTGTCAGTCATTAGGCTTCATTTCCACACCCATATGAGTGTAAAATGTCATTTCTCAGCACCTATAATGTGTTGGGTTTTTTTAATCTGAAAGTTACCATTAAGAACCAAGAACGTGGGTTTTAATACAAAAGACATCAGGGGAAAGTGAAACATGTTCCAAAGATACTTGTAATTTTATAGCTTTTGATGGCCTATGTTAAATGAAATAGAAAAAGCAAAGGTCTGATCTAAGAGCAGGTCTTGAATGGAGCCAGGGCCTAGACTGTCCTTTTCCTTCCTATTTCCTCAAGGACTCTGCTAAATACACAACGTTAAAATGTCATTCAAGAACAGATTTTTCAACAAATGGAGGTTTAGTGAAATGATTCTGCAGAAAACACACACACACACACACACACACACACACACACACACACACTTTGCAGCTCTTGATCCTAATCCTGACACATAACCATTGTATGTCAACCAAGGACTCACATTTAATGCTGCCTTCTAGGTAAAGCAATTTCTTTTTAGAGAAATAGACAAGGTTATCTCTAATTGTCAAGACTGAATGAAAATTGTTTTCATGATTATGTCTCCTAGTTTCAGATTAGGATTTCATCCTGAAAGAGAGAGTCCTTTCTGATTTCGAATCTGGGCTGCAGTATGTCTCAGAGATCAGGCAGTCTCATTAAATATACATTTAAAGAGCATGACTGAAATCCAGAGCCCACTGAAGTAAGTGGGTGAGGGCTGAACTCCAAACTCTATGTGCCATATTCTAAAATACCAAGATAAGTTTCCCCCTCTATTCAAATCTTCCCTGTATCAGTACTCTACACACAAGCACACAGTCCTTAACTTAATACTTTAGCCTTGTGCACTCTCTTTCTAGCAACAGCCACCCAAGAGGAAAAAATCCCTGTCTTTCAATTATGTGTTGTTAAACCTTCTAATCAATGAAGATTTCAGGCAGAGAATGTATCTACACAGTACATCCATTGTGGCATAAAATCTATATAACTCATGCATAACACCTCAAACCATGATAACAAAATTTTAATTGGCTAATATCACAACTAAAAAAAATAATAGATTTTTGGTCCACACATAGATGGATAGATGGATGCACAATCAGGAGACATGAGTTTCTGAGTTATAAGGATATAAGGAGCTGCCAAACTGAGTCAGACAATGGTCCATCTTAGCCCAGTATTGACACAACCTGACACTGCAGCAAGGTTTCAAATCTAGCTCTCTAAGATCTCCGGGAGAGGCCTAACCCAGGCATGCTACCCAAGACCCTCCAGAATCCCCGGCAGAGGCCTCAGCCAAGCGTGCTAAAAGAGATCCGGGTGAATTGGAGATGCCGGGAATTGAACCTTATACATGCACTCTACCACCTGAGCCATTACCCAGCCCACAATAAGAGAGAGTTCCCCTCATCCAGACAGATCTGTACCTTCTTGCCATGGAGAGAATTTTGTTCTTGTACTGCAGCATACTTGTCCCACTATACCTCACCCTGCCAGAGAAGGCTAGGTGTGTGCATGTCATTTTTGTTATTACAATAACGATAACAAAAATTGTCGATTTCATTATCTTTATTGCAATAACAAAAATGACAAATAATAACAAAAATAGAAATGAAAACAATATTTTGTTTTTTAAATAAAGGGAAAAACTGAAAAACATATTTCCGGTTATAATGTTTTTGTTTCTTATTCATTTCTGACAAAACATGGGCAGATTGTACCCCCAATGGAGGGCACTATGTGTGCCACTTTTCGAAATGGTTAGATAAAGGGAACCGATTGTAGAAGCAATTGAATGTTGTGATTTTAAGAAAAGCTCCATACACATTCATAGCTACAACTTCTTTATCTTCCATCCAATTTGCATGACACCTGTGAATAGCATAGCATAGCATAGCATTTTTAGTTATACCCTGCACTCTCTTGCAAACCAACTCGAGGCGGCTCACATCATAACAAAATACATTTCTGGGTTTTTCATCCCATGCAGGGGACCCAGCACAGCAAAAATAACAAAAATTCACAGATCATCATCATATCACAAATCCCCCCTCCCCATACTGATGTTCTCATTCCACCAACTCCTACACAATCAGACAATTGGTCCCATGAACTAATCCTTCTATTCCCTGCTGCCACCAGGGGATATTTCACCCAACTCCACCCCTCTCTCACCAGGGGGAGTCAGCTGGACCCTCCACTTCATCAGCAAATAACATAACCCCCCAAACAATACAGACACTCACAGGATCTCTCACCTCAGCCTCATGACCCGGCCAAAGGGCACGGTCAAAGGGCAGGCCCCTTTGAACGTGCCCCTTCAACACGCGCCCCCAGCACGCGCCTCTGGCTGCTCCTGGTGTTATGGGGAGCGGCCTGGAAGTTGACATCTCCGAGCCCCGCCCCCACAAGGGTAGGGGGGAAGGAGAGAGAATCCCATGGCCCCCAGGTCTCAGCAACGGGCCCCCCGTCCCCACAACCAAGTACCGTCTCTGTCCTTGATGGTGGGGGAGGGTTGAAAGGAGCTGCCGCCATCTGCTCCCTCTCGGCTGGCTGCCCTTGGCTCCCGCACGCCGCTGGTATCTGACCTCCCTCCGGCTGCTCCTGGTTAATATTATGTCCCTCCACAAGCTTAACATACCTGCCAGTTTTCAGAAAGGTTGTATGAAGGGTCCTGATGGTATAAGACATTAAATTGAAAATACATTTCCAGATGTAACATTTGTATATTCCATCCTGTTTAGAGGATATTTGGCAGGAATGTATCGCATACCTTCCCTGTCATCTCTGCTAAACTACAGGACAATTTGATAAAGGGACCCAATTTTATAAGCAGTTGAAATTGTCCCCTTGAAGACCATTATTCAGATAGATAGCAGCACATGCAGTGCCAGTCAGAGGCAGGCACCTGGCATGGCAGGGGGAGAGAGGCTGTAGGAGGGAGGATGTGGAACAACCCAAAAGACTGACAGACACATTCACTGGCTAATTACTGCATGCTTCTAGCTTTACAGGACCAATTGGTAGTGGCTTCGAGGCGGGTATAGGGGGTGGCCCTGAGGCAGGCATAGAAGGGACATAACTGGGACTTTGGGGATAGCATCCCAGCAATCAGGAGACATAGTTTACACACCCAGGCTGTCCAATTATCATCACAATCACATCCTGCAGCACTGTGACAGAGGACATAAGAGAATCTCTGTTGGCTCTTTCCTAAACAGATGCTTCTGACTTCCCAGTAACAAGTGGGGAGAGATGTTGTGCAGGCATATAAAATTGGGACCCTTTATCACATCTCTCTAATATTTGGCAGAGATGATCATGAAACTGTTATATAGATCCCCGCCAAATTTCATGTACACTGGTTGGACTACAAAGATGTTACAATCAGACATACATTTATAAGTTAATTGCTTATGCCACCAGGACCCTTTATCCAATCCTTCTGAACATTTGCAGAGATAGTAAATATGGGAAGGGGTATAAACTTGCCAAGTTGCATCTACATTAAATGTGAGGCAAAGACATCACACCTAAGAATGTATATGAAGATTTTTGCAACATAAAATAAGTCAACTGCTTCTAGATTTGGATTCCTTTATCCAAACCTTTTGGAATTTGGTATACATAATGCCTTCCATTGGAGGTATAATCACCCCAAGTTTCAGCAAAATATAGTGAAACACAAAAAAGTGACAGCGGAAATGTGTTTTTCATTGAAACCAATAGAAAACGAAAACAACAATTTGATATTTATGAAAACGAAAACACAGATTTAAATAATGAAAATGAAAAATGAAAACAACATGGGCCCCTGGTGCACATCTCTACAGAGAACTCACCATCCATGATAATTTTTCAAGAAGAACTTGCAAGCATATTTGTGGAAGGGACTTTATTATCATGCTTTTGTTTATGTTTAGCACATTCATCTGCATGCCCTGTTTCCACTATGATTGTAATAAGTTAGTAGCTCTGCTTATCCATGTTTGTTCTAGCATAACAATCTAATAAGGATTGACTCCTGATGGAAACTGTATTTCTTTCATGGAAATATTCTAAATAATTATAAGCAGGTGTTCTGAAAAAAAACCAAAAATACATTTGTATGCAGTGTTCTTTACAGCATGACTGCTTTGCTACTGATACTAAACAAGATACTAAGAATTATGTAAAATCCCATTATCAGCCATACTGTCCTATGCAAAGCTCATTAAAATGCCAATTGGCAAGCTGGGAAAATGAGGGTCATGCATGTTGGGCTGCCAAGAGGAGAGACAGATGGGTGGAAATAACCATTTTTCCTGACGTAAGAGAACTGAAAAAAGATAATTCAAATTAGATTCCTGGCAGATCTGTAGCAAACTGAAGTTTTGTAGCTTTCTGTGCAAAATTACAGTATAAGGTCAAACTGTGCTGAATTAATTTGTTCCCTGAAAAAGCAATGCTTAATATAAACAATCCTTTGCGTAAATTAAGGCTCTGTTTTTGTGATAATTGCTGCGTTTTGGATTTATTACAAAGGTTGAAGAACCGTACAAATTAAGAAATCTGTTCGACCAAGAGAAAATTTGATTCTCTTTGTATTTTTGTTTAATGTATCCATGGGAGACTGAGTTTCATTGCTGCATATTTAAATATTTATTGAAAACAAACTTTTAATATTTTTATAGCTATTTTCAGATTTCAGTCAGGATTTATATTAAAGGGATACTCTCAGTTTAAATGGTTCTTTCCAGAAGTGTGTTTACCTTCTTTGTTGCTTTAAAATTATTGCAATTGAGACAAGCAGGAGTGGAGGGAATGGGGTGGTTTTTGTGTTTCTATTTTTCAGTTTTTGTACTTTGAGGATTTGGCAGTACTTTGGGTGTGGTCAGTTTAACTCGTTTCCCCCGTTTTGTTGGTAAGACCAATACGTTTTAAGGCCATGTTCTGACAAACCGTTAATTCAATGCAGCTGTTGTTATTATTTATATAGCGCCAATATACCTGGCATGGTGCAATCATTAGTTAGAGATAGAGCTTACAATCTAGGAAAGACAAGGTTGGGGAAACGAGAGAGTCGGGAACAAAGGGAGAGAGAGGGATACATTAATGAAGTTGAGAAGTTGCAGGTGAACCCGCTTAACTTATTTACAGGAGAGCGTGAAAAAGGGAAGAGGAGAGCCTCAGGAGGCATCAGAGGCAAGTCAGCAGGGATGTGGAGCTAGGGAGAGCCTTATGCTTTACTCCTGAAGTGTTAACACAAAAAGAGCATTAAAGCAATATTATTCAGGAGTAGAAAGAGAGGTATGTACTCCTGAAAAATCACGAGTACATACTCCCTTTTGGTTTGTATTTTGAAGTGTTTATGTGAACACTTATCGGTGTGAAGGTAGTGACCACGGTTCAGTGATCATTACGTCTCAGCTAGGGGAGAGATTGCTGCAGTACTACATCAGTTTACGCTGTTCATCTTAATGCTACTGAAGTGGAGTAGTTATTTTGATTTCATTAGACTGAACTAATTACTTTGGTTTACCTCTGTTAATTGGAACATGGCCTGAAGTGTTCTCTAATTTAAGATGCCTTCTTTTAGGCTTCTGAACTCAAGACATCCTGGCTCTTATTTTCAGAGGTGCTGAGCATAAACTGTTCCCATTGGCTTTAGCTGTAACAATGGATATTAACTAATGAGTCGTTAGCCCGCTGTGGTCTGGGTTTGATCTGTGCAGCCCTCACTCAGCCCCCTATGACGGACTGAGCAGGGCTTCACCTAAGTTGGGCTTCCCCTTCTAGCCTCTGACTAGCCACCTACAGCCGGGTGGACGCTTGTGGTCCCCACTACCTGGTGCCCCAGCTCTCTGACTCTGCTGGCCCTACCAGCATGGGGTCCGGCAGCCCAGAGTTGCAGAGTGGTTAGCGCAACCCCTTGGGTATGGAAGAAGGATAGGCTTTCTCTGGGTAGACAGAGCATCAGGCTTCCCTGGAGGTCTAAAGAGCACTGGACCACACATACCCCACTGTAGTAAAGGAAAAACAGTTTATTCTAACAAAGTATGAGAACAAAGATTTATTTATTTAAAGCAATTTTTTTACCCTGCCCCTTCTGCTCCAGGCAGCACGGGGTGGCTTACATCAAAAAAACACATAAAATCAACAACACAATAAAAGAGAAGGAAAACAAAACCAAAAAGAAACTCTTCCCTTCCCATCCCTAACCCTCAGCCCCCACCCTACACCCCATCTCCCTCACGAAAAGCCAGTCGATGAGAAAGGTCTGACAAAGGCAGGTTATGGCAAGCACAGGCAACCAAATAATAAACACACAAGCTTATAACTTCACTCAGGCTGTTTTTAGACAAGTGGTCAATCTAGCGGATTGAAAAGTCATGCAGGAGGCGTTTAGATGCACCGAAAGTCACCCGGCTGCCATTAGAACAACGGCTCACGCATTCTTTTTAAAACTGGATTTGTCAAACCTCAATATTGGGGTTTGACAAATTCTGTTTTAAAAAGAATGTGTGAGCTGCTGGGCGCTACTGTTTCCAGTGGCAGCCGACGACTGTGCATTGAAACACCACCCCCATGCGACTTTTCTAAAAGCGGATTTTTCAGTCCACTAGATTGACCCACTCATCTAAAAGTGGCCTCAGTTCCCTTTTCTGGCTCTCCGTAAGCTGGGTATACTCATGACTCCTTGTTCCTGGGCCAGGTCTTCTCCTCTGTTGCGACTGATCCCCTTGGGTGTCAGGTTGAAGAAAGACAGTGTCCTTTAGGGAGAAGGACTTTTATACCTTTCACTAGCCCTGGGGCTGGAATCTGCTAGAAATTTCCCCATCTAGATCCTTCTGGGTGCCGACAGGAGCTTCACCGTCCTCAGCCCCTTTGGCAAAACTGGGCTGACTAGATACTTTTGCAGCCCTATTGAGAAGAGCTTGTGATTCTTTACCCATTTTCCTGCCCTGCCCTTCAAGTTACAGCTTCTCCAAGCCCACAGATGGGCTTTATTCACCAAATTGTGACCTCCGCCCCTATTCAAGTGTACAGTGCCATGTGCCTTATTCAAATAAAGAGAACATAACCATCCGTTAAACAAGTCATGGCCATTCAAGATTATACAACTCCCCAAAATGTAGCATGTCCATTCCCAACCCCCTGTCTGGTGACACCCTGATGTTTTGCATTGGCAGCCCCCAGCATGTCTTTAATGCACTTGCAGGCAGCCTCCACAGGCAGCACCAGTGAGACTAGAGGGATGGGCAGAAAGCAGTCACTCCTCAGATGCACTATGTTTCTGCCCGCGACTCTATGATGCTGGTGGACCTGTATGTGCAGAGGCGCTGCCTGCAATCTAAGTGATGGAACGTGGACACATGGGTGCACATTAGCCCTCATTTGCCTGCACCACAGGCTCCACATTCTTCAAGAGCCTGCCATGAGTGGGGCCTGCAGGTCCAATGGGTTGCGTCCAATGAGTTGCGTGCACACGGAGCCGTGTGGATCCCTATTGCGGGCACATTGTGCCCTGCAGAAACTACACACATGCATGCATGCTCAGGATCTGCAGGGTTTAGGATTGGGCTCAATGAGTCCTCAATGCTTGTTAAAATTAGGTCCTAGTATGTCTTAATTTGGGAACCCAGACAAAATTAGCATTTGAACTTTATTGCATTATACAATATCTCCAGATACAGTTTTCACCATTCATATACGGTGTGGGTACATATATTGTACATCATAGGCTTTTCCCAAAAGGGCCATACTGCAATTATGATTAGAGGTGTGATTCCTCACTGCTTTGGAGTGTTAGTGCTCTGCTAATATTGCTACAAGGGGAAGCTAACCCTGCTAACTTTTCATTGCTTCGCTGATGTGTCTTTACTTTTACTTTCTGAAGCTCATTGCTAGGGCTAGGCTGCATTCTGATTGTTGGGCACTTAGTGGTATAACCTCGGCATATGGAAGCAAGGAGGTTGTGGTCTGAGAACAATACTGCCCAGTATTGAACTTTGTAATCACAAGAACAAGTAATTTTTTATCAAGAAAATATCACAATTTTTTGATGATTAGGGCACTGACTTGTGCTGGTATTCAATACCATTCACTACCATAGTTTTTTCTGAGAGGTCTTTCACTGATGGCTTGCTTTTACTACAAAGTAAGCTCAGTTTACCCCAGTTCAGGTCTTGTTACCTTAAGCTTAGCACGTGGTTCACTCTGCTGGAACACTAACTTGAGAACAGTGGTAGGCTGTAACTCACCATATTGGGGTTTAGTGCTGTGTTAGTTTTCTGACTTCTGAAAAGGTATTTTGTAGTTCCTTATGACGCCTTTTGCAGGTATGGGCTATCAAACCCAGCCTAACTGCTCTGTAGCACTTAAGTTGTACTATGAGGAAATGAATTATGATAAGATAACCCTATTCAAGCTCTCGGGGTATTGACAAGCTGGTAACTCAGCTTTAGGCACCAAATTCCGGCAAAAGAAATTTATGGACGAGTGGTGGGTGGTTAACTGCTACATTCCAGAGCTAAAATTCACCCTGAGCCTTTGGGGATAATCAGGGCCTTAGAATCTCATTCGTGTTCTCTGTACCTCATTTCCCCTTCTGTAAAATAATAGTACTTCCCTACCCCAGGGGAGGTGCTGGATGGTGTACTGCACATTAAATACTGTAGGTGTTTAGAAACTATGGGAATGGGACCCTAAGATAAATGCATAGGTTTTGCTCGACTTCAGCAACAGCTGAGGTATACATTAACACTCTTCCACCCTATGAAGAATACTACTTGTGTATGATATTATGCTGGTGCTAACATTGCTGTTTTTGTCACGGCACTAATATAGTAATCCATATAATTAGTGAGGGGGAGTGTTCCTCCCTAGATTTTTTTGGTTTTGTTTTGTTTGTTTGCCCTGCTTTAAAAAGCTAATTATTCTTGTTTTTCTCTTTGTTTAGGGTCGGTGTTCGAGGGAGAACTGCAAATATCTTCACCCACCACCACACTTAAAAACACAGTTGGAGATAAATGGACGCAATAACCTGATTCAGCAGAAGAACATGGCCATGCTGGCCCAGCAAATGCAACTAGCCAATGCCATGATGCCTGGTGGCCCATTGCAACCCATGGTAAGCATGCCTTTGACTCTTACTAATCCCCAGGGTAACTTGGGGAAGTGAGTCACTTACAATTCATATTATTGCAAATCTACTTGTTGTAGATATCTGATACTACCAATGCTAGACAGCTGCTATTGTTAGATAGACTCGTAAGAACTATGAAGATGTTCCCTGTAGTCCCTGGGACACATAAAAATATGAAAAAGATAAGGGGTATTTCCAGTTGTCTCCACCATATTATGTTTCCATTTCTTAAATAAATAATATGTCCATATAAAATATTACTTTCTATAGCACATTTTCAGCAAAGAAAAATGTAGTTGCTGTAATTACAGCAGTGTGTGGCCAAAATGTGTGGAATAAAATTTCAAGTAATTAAAATAAAATATAAAATTGGAATTTTTTTGAAAGAACAAGCTAAAATAAAGCACCCTTGGTGGTTACCACAAAGTTATGGTGCATTTTATTGTGTTTGATTTTTCTGTCACTTAATAGTTGATGCCCATTTTTTATTGATTGACACTGGTACTGTTAATTAGACTACTAGACACTATTAATACACAAGTTGTCTTGTCCTCAGCTAGTTGAATGTTGACTACCTGACTAGTTCAAAGTAGAAATCATGTACTTAAAACTACTAGTTTAACTAGAATACAAGGCCATGAGAGGGTAGCTGAAAATCATACTTTTAACAGTCTCATTTGTATTCTTTCTAGTGATTAAAGGGACCTTCTTCATAGTTCCTCTTACTGTGGCAAGGCTGATAATAGACAAAACAAGGTTGAAATCCCAGCTTTAGATCTGTGTGTTTAATGTAAATTTGACATGCAAGATCAACAGATCAGATTTGGCAGGATCAGTAATTTAAGTCATGTTTCCCTAAAAAGGGGATAATAAGGAAAACCTGTCATAAATCTGCACTCTGGCCACAATGCGGCCTAATCAGTAATGCATGTAGCATGTCCTGCTTCCCTGCGATTTTTGCTAAATATGCACATGGCGATGCATTGCAAAAGTATGCCGCTGGTCTGTAAGGAGATGAGGTAGTTTACATTACTACAGTAATCCATGGTCTCCTGTATATAAACATGACTCTCATCCATGACCATATACATCCATAGTTGGGAGTCAAGCACACTCAGACAAATTTATCGCTGATGTAATTCTACTAAGGTCAGTGGTGCAACCTAAGGCTAAACTAGCCCCAAATTTCTTTATACCCAAGATTACTAGCTCAATTATTAGAGAGTACTGATAAAATTATTCATGGAACTGGCATACTCTAATAAGAGTGCACAAGTTGATCCATCACATTGTAGTTGGAGAAGTTCTCTTGAGTTCTTTGGCATCCTAAAGGAAATGAATGGATGAAGACCCTACATCTGCACTAAGATATTCTTCTTGCAGGTCACCTGGCATCTCCATTCTTTTGGGCTAGTTTATTAAGTAGAATTCATTCCTGAATGAATCCTTTTCCTGACTTCCCTGACAGACTGCATAAATAATTTGTGATTTTCATTTTAGACCACAATCCTCATGCCGTTTGCTACAGAGTAGTCCTATTAATTTCAGTGAGACTACTCCAGAGTAGGTGGTTTGAGGACTGCAGTCTTGGTTAACTTTCTTTTTATTTAAAAATAACCTCTTAATTATACAAAATTTCTAACTTAAATGTACAAGCAGAGATATTGCATACATCAGAGAAAAAGAGCAAGAACTATACTAGTTGTGTCAGCCACTTAAAGTTCCCATGCTTGCTGGGTCTAAAATAGCAGTAATTATTTTTCAGCATATTTTAATTAGTTAACTCAATACAATTATTATTCTTTCATAGAACTATATGCCTCAGTCATTCCAAAACAGAGGGGGGGAGTGCGGTACAAAGTGGGAGGGCGGTCCCTATTACATCGACATTGATACCAATTATCAATACCAAACCATCAAGGTGAGAAAACATTACAATATTTTATTTTTTTTCTGTTTTGATCGGTTTCTACAAATTAAACGTAATACTAGTTAAAATGAGGAAAATAAACTTCAGCGTACTAACATTGGAATGTTAAGGCACCATACTAATTTAGAAGGTGGTATAATCACACCACACTATGATTGAGAGTGTGTTCTTGATTCTCCCAAGATGTTAACTTTTAGAGGCATCCTTCTCTGTGGAGGCTGCTGCTCACTATTTCCTGCTTTCATATGTAAACTTTACTAATCCCACTTTTGGAACCAATCAAATAGCTCAAATGCAGAATATAACTTATTGAACTCCTCATCAGCCAGACCCAACTTGGCCTTTAAATTTCAACAATTTGCACATCTGAAACTGGTTAATACATGATGAAAATGGTCTGCAGCTTTTTCACTACTGCATATATCTGAGCTTTCAGGTTCAGTTTCTACTTCCATTTCTGCCTTGTTTGTTTAGCTACTACTTGTGTGGACGGCCCGTCCAGTGACTCTTTACGTTCGTGTCTAGGATTACCCCTACGCTAGTAGCAATTAGGAGGGCAGCTTCAAACCCCAACTCAAGCAGATGCCAGCTTTTAATTGCTGTTTTTAGCAAGCAGGTGGGTAAGACTGAGCCAGTGAGCAAGCAATCCTATCCCTCGGGGTGAGGATGAGATCCTAGTATGACAAGTTCAGGCCTTGGGATCACATTGAAATTTTGGAGAGAAGGGCCATAGGTTTTCTACAAGCATGAAAACTTGTATCATTTCCTTCTTTTCTTTACTCTGGTGAGACTTGCACCTAAAGCACATCTATCAGGATCTCTAACTAGCAGGTTGTGAACCAGGATCTGCGGGGTTGTGAGATGAAGGCTGGAACTTCCACAGCCACACACTGTCTGTCTAGAGGAATTACAGTTTGATCAACCCTAATAGCCACCTGAAAGACTGTCCCTGATTGGTGAAGCATGACTTTCCTTCTGATTGACTCCCATTCATTGTATTGATTCCTGGGTCAGTGCTGAATGCTTGGTTTGAGTAACCAGATGGTTGTTGGTCTACTGTTCTTGCCTTGTTTCTATATTCACCTTGCTACTGCTGCTTGCTTTGCCTCCATGCTTACCTAGCCTAGCCTTGATTCATCTCCTGCCCTGTTACCCTGTTTGTTCCTGACCCATTTCTATCTACCCCAGGTGGGACTGGCTTCTCAACCCCAGCAGTCAATGAACTGTGATTCTTACCTATCACCTATGCCCCTCTGGGAGTGTTTCCTGTTTTTTTAACCAGTACTTTGTTTGACTACATTCTGCTTGTCAAGCCCTCTTGAGAGAATACTTAACAAAATGAACCAATTATTTATTAATTTTTAATCTCTCCACTGATTTGAGGTCTGTCTGGTTGGATCAAGTACATGTTTCAGTCCCACCTAATCAAAAAACAACTTTGAATGATGGCAGATTTCTTCTGAGTGTAAGCACGGTTCTAGTGTAATCCAGGAAGACGTCTATTTTTAGGAGGCCAGCAGTGGTCAAGATAGTTTTGTAAATTTGAAAGGGGTCACACATTAGAGGAGAAATGCAAGAGAATATGATTCAAGTTGAGTCATCAGTAGCAGGAAAGATTCCATATCTGCTATGAATTTCACGGGCCATCCTCTTTTGTATCTTAAAAGGAAGTAACAATACATTATTTATTATTAATTGTTATTGTCATTATTATTATTATTATTTACTATTATCATTATTAAACATTTATATTACATTATTTGCTAGCGACTCCAGTCCGGATATAGGACCCATTATGTTAAGCACTGTACAAAGACATGTACATTACAATATTCCCAAGACACTCATGTCACGATCTAGGACCCGTTATGCTGGACACTGAACAAAGATGCACGGCAATATTATCTTAAGAAGTTTATGAGTAGACTTTAAGTGGAAGTAAAGCACAGCAATTTTGAGACACTAACTTTTTAAAACCTAATTTGCAGAAGCATAACATAGCCATACAAGGTTTAAGGCAGTCAATCTCCTCAGGTGTACGCTTATGACCCTGCAGAAGCTTACACCCGGGGACCCATATTCACTGCATCTTGCCCCATAGGCAGCAGTGGGGATAACACAGTGAACATGGGTCCCTGCTCACAACTGGATGTTACTCAGTGTGAGTAGTTTATTTTGTTGGGACTGTTCTCAGTATGTGGTATAAAACACTGTAGGATTCAGTCCTAATGCTACCTGCACACATCTCAAATAATTATCATTTCACTTTTCAAGATCACCTATAATCACTACCCTTACCTTCTGACTTAAAAAAAAATTGCAATCGCCAGGTCTTGGGGTACATATGACCCCTATGGGAAAAACCCATTATAGGTGGGGTCTATTTTATCCCCAAAACATAGTCTGTGTCCCAAAACCTTCAAACAAAGCCCTGGGAGCACACACACACACACAGAGAAACACATGAAAGAGTCTGTTTTATGGGGATTGTTTTCACTCCCCAAATTCGCCCCAAATGCAAATTCTCTCCTGCAGATTACTGACTGTGCCTTATAGTCTAGCTTTACTAAGGACAGTGGAGTACACTTAGCACCTTTATAGCCTGCTATTTGCATTTCTTTTGTTGTTGCCTAGGATGCTTCAGGGCTTGTTTGCATTTCTTTGTTTGCCTAAGATTCTTGTCTCCACAAACTGACCCCAGAAGTGAAACTTAAAACTTGGCTGAAGAAATGAAATCTAACATTCCCTGAACAGCTGAGAAATGACACAGAAAAGGTTTGTGTAAAACCAAATAGGAAAACTCGATTGACACCTTGTGTGCGTTTGCACCCTGGCACTTGTTTGGTCATTGGAGACAAACGAGAAGAGATATATGGCTGAAATTTGAGTATGTTATGGCCAGAGGTACCAGTGACAATGTGCTGCAAGCTCAAAGTTGTAGACCCAATACTTAGCATATTTTCATGGTTTTTTTCAGCCACGATACAAAGGCATAAAATAATAGCAGTGAAGGGGTTAATTTTCATTGCTGCTGCCAGTCTGAAGTGGCCTTGAGTTCCATGTCCCCTTGCTATCTGAATGGTCCTTGAAAACTGTTTATTTTCGTTTATTTTAAGCTGGGGTCCATTTGACCCCTATTGAAATGCATTGGCTTGAGGTCCATTTGACCCCAATAGGCAAAGTCTATGGAAACCTGGGATCCGTTTGAAAAATGCCACTTATTTGTTTATAGGAGACAAACGGTAAGAGGTATTAGGCTGAAATTTTATGTCCAGAGGTGCCGGTGACAATGTCCTAAAAGCTCAAACTTGAAGAGCTACTAATTAACATATTTTAATGTTTTTTGTGCTCGGTGGTGTCAGTCTGACCCCAAGAACTAAGGTAAAGGGGTTTATGTTTTCTTTTCAACGTACTTTCTAAACTGGGCAGAGCCTACTATTCTCGAGTGTTACTGACAACCAAAGTAGTCCTGCCTCCACTGATGTTTCAGTGGAAACTAGGCTCCTTAAAGTGTCCTGAAATTGTATGTGTTTTTTCATAATCACCCAGAGGAAAACTGCATTTCTCCCACTGGAAAATTTTGTATCTAGCTGTAATTGAGAGAAAATGCTGCATACTGTAAATCCATCTGTGAGTTAACACTAAGCTTTGAGACAGAATGATTTTTGGCTTTTGGAATCCTCTTTCAGTATTGCAGCCACAATGGTAGCCTTCAACAGGAGGTATCAGCGCCTTCCCTCACAGGATTGGGGATTATAGATATTCCCTTTTTGTTAATAAGGTAATCATCTATTATTGCAGACACCTACAACAGCTAGCATAGTTTAAAATGGAGTATCAATACTCATTATAAGCCTCCCTCTCCTTGACGTTTTTAAACAAATCTTTTAGTATGAAAACTTACCATATTTGGCTTTGGTCCATGGGTGGCAAAAATATATGCACATATCGAATGAGAGCCGAATATTTCCATCCATCCTTGAGCTATTTGTGCATGAGAAAATATTTCTCATGTGTTCTGATCAGAATTTTTGAAATCGAGTAAGGTTGAAATAAATGATGGAAGCTAAATAAGATGCTTGGTGAGAATTGGGCTAGGAATAATTAAAGTTATGAATATTAAAAGTTGGGAGTTCTGCACATGTGCATTAGAATACCTCTGACTTTTTATAATATACTTTAAGGACATGTTTTTAATTATGTTACATAGAGCCTAACTAGTTACATTTTCTAAGTCTGCAAACTGAGTAGGTTTTGAAGAACTTACAAAGTCAAGTGAGGGCAGATTTATTGGAGGTAAGAATAAACTTTATAAAAACCTCAGACTATGAATTTACAAGCATTACTGCAAACTGAAGCCATATAGATCTATTTGTTTTGAAAATTAAATGCAAAAATAAATAAATAAAATGATTTAATTATTAAGGCTGAAAAAAGACAAAAGTCAGGAGTTTCCCAAAGTTAAGTTTATTCGCACATTGTGGAGATGAGTTGAGGTGCAAGAGACAAATATTGAAGCAAATTATAGATGAAATGACTTGCTGTAGCAATTTATATCTACTTGAGTTGTAAACGCATTCAGGTGTTTAGACCTCTAGACAAAATGGCTACCACAGTTTTCTGAACAGTCAAGGGCCAAGTTCCATCTGCAAAGTGCCTTTGTGTAAAGATGCTACAAGGTATTTTGCCCTTTGAAATCGGTCTCCCAGAACTGTCTAGCAAAACCACACCTAGAGCAGGGAGCATGTAATGACCCCATTGACCTCCATTAGAGCCCTGATCAGTCCCTGTTCCTTCTCTGGTGCAGTATTGGCAAGATCTTTAGCTGCAAGCTTGTGCTCAATTGCACACTTGGGCCACTCTCCACTTAACAATCACAGACTGGAGCCTCCCATTGCATTTGTATGTCAGTTACCAAAGAGGTCTTCAAAAGGAGTGCCTTGGGTGTTCTGCCATTTCCCCCCTGATTCCCAACACTGCACCTCATGCCTGTTCTTCACTGTAATCTGCATGTTTGCAAGTCTTTCCAGATTCAAATGAGGAGGGAACGTGCCAAAAGACTGGCTACTTGACTGTCCAGACTGCACAGCTGATGACTTCAAAGACTAGGACCCAGGGCTCTCTTGATGCCGTGATGGCATCCTTGGTATTATAGCCTTGTAAGCTTGGCTCATCACTGGCCAAACACACTAGTATCAGTGTTGATGGTTAGGCCCCCATTTATGGTTGATAGTGTCATCAAAGAAGCCTAAATAGAGGCCTAAACCTGACTCCCTAACACTATTTTCATCAAATCCAGCCACTGATGTTCAAGGTGTTCCTGTTGACAACTGCAGTCATCACAAGACAGTGAAGAAACAGTACAGGTCCTCTTCCCCGCTCTCACGCACTCTGTTGGATATCTCTCTCTCTGGTGGATTCCTAGGTCTCTTTCTTTCAGTCCCAAAGGAGCCTGGGCTCCTGATTTCCAGTATTCCTGCCTGAAACTAATTTTGAGACTGGACTCAAATCAGGCAATATTAATTATATTAAGCACCCATGTAGCTTAGTGGACAAGGTGCTGAACTTGGACCTAAAAGACCAGGGTTCAAATCCTGCCTTAGCCATGAACTCACTAGGTGGCCTTGAGCAAGTCACCGTCTCGTCTCTCCCTTGTCTGTTGTTATTATTATTTTATCCCGCAATCCTCCTGCTCACAGAGCAGCCCGGGGCGGCTTACAGCATACATAATCACACAAATCACAATTTAAAATTAATTTAAAATGCTAAAACTATACTAAAAGGGCAGAACCAATCCCCTCCCTCTTAATCCACACACCCCCCCCCCCATCTCCCTCTCCAAAAGCCCTATGGAACAGCCAGGTGTTACACTGTCTTCGGAAAGAGGGGAGGTCTGGGGCCAGGCGGCCTTCCGTCAGGAGGGAATTCCACAGTCTGTGAGCGGCCACCAAGAATGCCCTCCCCATCGTTGCCACCCCGGAAACCCCGGTGACTTCGAGTCAGGTGTCCCCGGCTGACCGCAGTGGCCACAATATGACCTGGGATCTGAGGCGGTCCCACAGGTAAGCCAGGCCCAGGCCATTAAGGGCTTTATAGGTCATTACCAACACCTTGAAATGGTCCCAGAAGATAGTAGGCAGCCAGTGCAGAGAACAGAGCACTGGTGTAATGTGCTCACTATGACCCATCCCCATTAGGAGACAGGCCGCCACATTCTGCACCAGCTGCAATTTCCAGACTGTCCCCAAGGGGAGTCTAGTCTAGAGGTAATAAAGGCACTGTCAACAGGGTTGGTGGCCTGAGGGTCCCCGCAGCCACCGCTGCGGTTACCAAATCAGATCCCCACTCCAACATCGGGGCTGGGAGTCAGGTAGGCTTGCCCCACGGGAGAGGGAGTGAGCCACCCCCCGGGACAGCTGTCTCCCCCCTCCATAAGAGGAGGGGTGGGGACAAGGTAGGGGGCCCCTCCCTTGGGAAGACTTCCAGGAGGGGGGTGTTAAGAGGTGGGGTAGACCGGCGTCGCAGCAGGCCACGTGCAAAAGGGCCCTTGGGTGCGGCCCTTAGGCGAGGACCAGGGGAGGTGGGGCACGGGCTTTTAAATAGTAGGCTGGGGTATATATTAAGGAGGTAGGGGGGACAGGGTGGAGGGTGATATAGCACCCCTGCACGCTCTAGCAGAACTGGTAGCAGAAGTGGTCTTGCGCCCC
>QEPC01007225.1:314564-384204 GCA_003113815.1 Sphenodon punctatus
GCACCCTGCATGGCAGGGGGAGAGAGATTGTAGGAGGGAGGATGTGGAGCAAACCAAAAGACTGACAGACACATTCACTGGCCAATTACTGCATGCTTCCAGCTTTACAGGACCAATTGGTAGTGGCTTCGAGGCAGGCATAGGGGGCGGCCCTGAGGTGGGCATAAGGGAATAAAGGACATATCTGGGACTTTGGGGATAGCATCCAAGCAATCAGGGGAAATAGTTTACACATCCAGGCTGATCAATTATCATCACAATCACATCCTGCAGCACTGTGACAGAGAACATAAGAGAATCTCTATTGATTATTTCCTAAACAGATGCTTCTGACTTTCCAGTAACAAGTGGGGGAGAGATGTTGGGATGGCCACAGCACAGAATGAGGATATTTGGTTGACCTTTCTGCTGGCCAATAGGCATCACCAACCAATCTTATACCACAGTGACGTAAGAGAATTCCTGACTTAGGTTACTTCTCTGCATATGCTGTGTAGGCATATAAAATTCGGACCCTTTATCACAGCTTTCTGATATGTGGCAGAGATGATAATGAAATGATAATGAAAGTGTTATATACAGCCCTTCCAAATTTCATGTACACTGGTTGAACTACAAAGATGTTAGTCAGATATAAATGTATATGTTAATTGCTTATACCACCAGGACCCTTTATCCAATACTTCTGAAAGTTGGCAAAGATAGTAAATATGGGAAGGGGTGTAAACCTGCCAAGTGTCATCTATATTAGATATGAGGCAAAGAAGTTACAGCTAAGAATGTATATGAATGTTTATGAAGAATTTTGCAAAATAAAATCATTCAATTGCTTCTACAATTGGATTCCTTTACTCAATCGTTGTAAGATTTGGTACACTTAATGCCTTCCATTGGAGGTATATGCAGCCCAGGTTTCAGCCACATATAGTGAAAAACAAGAAGGTTACAGCCGAAAATGTGTTTTCCAGTGAAACCAATGAAAATGAAAGCCAGAACGAAATTGGGAGGGGGGGGGAGGCTGAAGCCTCCTGAGCCCCCCCTGTGAATCCACCCATGGTGTTTACAGAGTTCAGCTTCCCTGGCTCTCTGACAGGGAAACGGAGCTCAAGTGCGCATGTGCAAGGCTGCAGAACTAATTTTTTAATCATTAATATCTCGGTTTTTGCTGCACCATCAGTATCATATTTCAGAAGCTGTTGTTATTGATCTCATGCGCTAATCCTGTGAAGTTTGGGGACTCAACGCATCCAGGGGGAGGAAATATTAATGAATCAAAATCATGAGGACACACTGCATTTTGACCACAACCAATTAACGTTAAAACAGTCATAACATTTTATTTTCTTGATGGATCTTCTTCAAACTTTGTGCATATGATGGTCCTCACAACCTATAGCCATGGATAAATTTTCAGCAATGTAGCTCAAGGGGTTTCCTCAAAATCGGGGGCTCAGCAGTCCCCTGTTTATAATGGAGAGTGGTTGTGCATTTAAGTTTCAGGCAGCTATTGCTGCCTGAAAATTACCACTTTGAAAAGTGCATGTTCAGACAGAGGTTGTGCATTTTTTAAAAATGTGAACCTTAAAATATCCTGCAGCCTTCCTTGTATCCCATTGCTTTGCTCTGCACCTTTAAAAGTCAGGCCCAGAGGGAGCAAACCTATTGAGCATGACTGTGCTACTTTCATAAAATCACTTTTATTTATTTATTTTATTTAAAAAATTTATACCCCACCTTTCCTGCCACAAGCAGGGGAAAATCAAGGACAATTTAGGGGAAAATCAAGGATAATAAGTGCTGCACATCATCAACCTCTCCCTCTCTACAGGCTCCTTTCCCTCTGCTTTCAAGCATGCCACTCCCCATCCTTGGAAGCCCACTCATGACGCTTCTGACCCCTCCAATTACCACCCCGTCTCTTTCCTCCTCTTTGCTTCCAAGCTCCTAGAACATGCTTTCTAAACCTGTTGTCTTGACTTCCTCTCCTCCAATTCCTCCCTCGACCCCCTTCAATCTGGCTTCCATCTTCTCCACTCTACTGAGACTACTCTTTGCAAAATCACCAGTGGTGGGAGGGAAGCAGTCGGATCTCCTACTTGCATCCTTTGCTTTCCTTTGAAGTCATTCCTCCCCATCACACTGCAGCAGAACCCTGCAAGAGAACTGTTGCTACATCTCCCTGGAAACGGAAAGCACCCCTCTCCCACTCTCCCAACAGCACACAGGTAGCTGCTAGCTGCCCATGAGCTGCCATGTATAAACAAGCCTTCACGATATGCTGTGCGTTCAGATTTATCCATGTTGGCAATCCTGAAGGCATAGTTCTCATGATGTGTAAAACCACCCCCAATTCCTGCCTTACAGCTTGCTTTTCCATCTCCCCCTGTTGGATGTTCCCTTCAGGTTACTAAGCAGAGGCATACAAGTATATATCGAGTGCCTTTAGACACAATGGAAAGGGGTGGCTGAATGTGTGTTGACACCATTGTTTAGCCACGTGTGTTTCCCTGTGTTTTAATTCATTGCAATACTTAGACACAACGGTTCTGTCCCAAATCCTCTGCTCTGTGCTTCAGCTAAAGAGCTCAGTCTTCACTGCTCACCCCCTCAGGAGAGCACAAAGATAGTGTGCTGCACGGAACCAGCTATCAGTGTGCAGCAAGGAACTAACCGTTTGGCAGTGGTGGTGAGTGGAGGATTCAGGGCAGGGAGGAATCAGGGCGTACAGACCCGAAGTGGCTGTGAACACACCACCTCATGTTTTTAGCACAACGTTAGCCACAGGGAGAGAGAAAACACTCAACTGCTGCACTCAAGACATCCGTGCAACCAATGAGGAGTTCTTCTTCTAGGATCTCCGCGATTCTCACTCTTGGGATTTACTTCCTGCTCCGCAGGTACCGGAAAACCTCTCGTCAGCAGTATCCAGGCAGATTACGCCTGGAAAAGACTAGAATATGGTGAGGGCTCCGCCCCCTCCACTCCCCCTCCCATCCCGAGAAAAGCGCGGGCCCGCATCACGAGGGATGGAAGGATAAATAGGGGGAGGAGCCCTCACCGCCTCAGTTCCTTCCAACCGCGTGGCGTTGGAAGACTTCTCGGCGCTTTTCAGCGTTGTTGTCAGCTAAAAGAAAAAGAAGATTAGAAAGAAGATTAGAAAGAAGATTAAAAAGGATTGTGAGTAGGAGTGCCGCCCTAGCCCGCGGGACGTTCCCCGGGCCGTTGCGCCCTTCGGGGCAAACGGAATGCCCAAACAGCCGGGCTTTAAACGCTGTGGCTCTTGCCCGGCTACCCTCTCAGTTAGCGACCAGCACGATCGTTGCCTAACCTGCTTGGGAGAAGGTCATAATACCCGGACCTGCGGGGCCTGCTCGGTGCTCTCTAACAGAGCTAAGCGAGCCAGGGCGCTACGGCTACAAGACATCTTAACTAAAAGGGCACTAGAGGGCGGTGAAGAGGGGCCCCTGAGGCTCCCCGCCCGGCACTCCAGGCCGATGGAAATTCCGGCTCCAACGGCTACGGCACCGACGGTACCGCCCAGACCGAGGGCAAGTCCCCACACCGGTACCGCCCGCACCGGCGAACTCGGGACCGAGGGGCCGCTCGACATGCAGATTGCCGGTACCGGCCGCTCCGCGGAGGGGAGCATCGCTACACACGCGTCCAGCCCTAGACGCATGACGGGTAGCGGTACCGAGATACCAGGTGCGCGGGGAGTCGCGCACTCTTCGGAGCGGGGGACCAAGAGCGGGGATAAAAAGAAAAAGAAAAAGAAAAGCTCTTCACGGGAGCCGGCACCGGCGGCACCGACGGTGATTACAGGACAGCAATCCCCACGACCGTCGGGATCGACGAGGGGGACGGCACCGCCGACTCCGCTGTCTCGATCGGTACCACCTCTTCTACTTACGGTACCGACGGTGCGAAGAGAGTCTCGCTCCAAATCTCCGCATTACCATTCTCGATCCCGATCACCTAGATACCGGAACGAACACACACCCCTCCGGTACCACTTGGAGCGCCGATCACGCTCACCTTGCTCGTGCTGTTCACCGAGGCACGGACATCGGGACTATGGCTATGGCCGGGATTATCGGTACCGATCACGCAGTCCTCCTTCGTATGCGCAGGACTTCGAGTACCCTACACTTCCGGCACGGGAGCACCCCTATGTGCCTCCGGCTCCACCTAGAGCGGCACCGACGGCTACCATATCTCGTCCCCCACCGTCGGAGACGGGGTCGGTACAGGCACCCTTGGACCTCGGAACCGTCGGCACCGAGACGCTCGAGTCTGGACCGGGAATGAGGTTAGCGCCATCGGGGGCTACGCAGCTCCTGACCTCCCTGTTGGGGGCCCATAGAGAGGACACGGTACCATCGGTACCGACGGTACCCCGGATGGCTTCCCCGGGGGCGTCGGCATCACGATCGTCCTCATCGTCATCTCCATCGCTTGAGGAGGACGAGACCATCTCCCCACCACCCCCTGATACCATATCGGACGCTAATATGTCGTTAGCCACAGAGGACTCTAAGGCGTTCCAGTCTATGTTGAGGAGAATGGCATCCTCTCTCCCTAAACTGCCCACGAAGGTTGTTAAAAAGGCCCAGACAGGACCCATTTTTGGCATACTGGGGTCAGGGGAGTCTGGACATGTAACTTTGCCCTTGCTAGATCAGCTGCTGGAACCAGCCACTGTGCTATGGGCAAAGCCGGCCTCTGTCTCTCCTACCAACAAATTGGCAGATTCTTTATATTCTGTACCCAAAGAAGGGGCGCAAATTTTTCACAACCATCCCCCTCCCAATTCCTTAGTAATAGTGGCTGCCTCCGTAAGATCCAGAGCGGGGGGAATACAAACTTCCCCGGCAGACAGGGAGGGAAGAAGGCTGGATGTGCTTGGCAGGAAAGTGTTCTCTTCGGACTCTCTGTCCTTTAGAATTGCCAACTATGCTTCAGCCATGTGCGGCTATCAGCACTGGTTGTGGTCTAAGATTGGCACTACATCAGACCCCAACCAGTTGGCAGCACTGCAGAAAGAGGGCATGCAAATGGCCCAATTTCAGTTAACTGCTAATATGCATGTGGCAGATGCCAATGCCAGAGGTATGGCTTCGGCCATAGCACTTCGCAGGCATGCTTGGCTTCGTTCTACGGCTCTCACCCAAGAGAACAAAACAAGAATAGAGGATTTGCCGTTCGATTGTGAGGGTCTTTTCTCTGCATCTACCGACGACACTCTAAAAAAGATCAAAGAAATGAACCAAACGGCAAGATCCACGGGTGTAGTCAGGGCTATACGTAAGAAGTCCTTTACACAGGGCTATGCTTTCTCATCCAGAAGAACACCCTACCAAAATTATAACTATTTCCAAGCTGGTAAAAGATTCCAGCAACACAATCAGCCCCATTACCAGCAACAGGGTGCTCAGCAGCGCAAAACATTTGGCAGACAAAGGGGCAGGGGCAAACCCTCTCCTAGTTCGTCGTCTGGACAACAGGCAAAATCACGTTTTTAATAATACCTTGATCAAGGGAGATGATGAGGATGATCCCTCATTCCAGGACCGCCTATTGCCTTATCTACATGTATGGGAAGCCATCTCGTCTGATCGCTGGGTCAGAGAGATAATACAACTGGGGTATGCCATACAATTCCACACTACCCCTCCCCTCTCACCTTGCCCCCCTGGGGCACCCCTCCCCTCTACTCAAATACTAGTTGAAATTCAAAAACTCATCGACAAGGGGGCTGTCGAACTCATTCCCAGAGATGAACATAGTTCTGGATTCTACTCTAGGTTTTTTGTGGTCCCCAAAAAAGATAAGGGGTCTCGACCCATACTGGACCTGAGATATCTCAACAAATTCGTTAAAAGGTTTAAATTTCGTATGACCTCCTTACCGGTCATTTTCATGGGTTTGCAGCAAGGCGACTGGTTGGCCTCCCTTGATCTAAAAGACGCCTATTTCCACATCTCAATACGCCCTTCTCACCGTAAATTCTTGCGATTCGTTGCAGGGGACCTTCTCTTCCAGTACCGGGTCCTTCCATTCGGACTGTCCACAGCACCACGCGTTTTCACCAAATGCGTGGCTGTCGTAGCAGCCTATCTGAGAAGGCAAGGTGTCAGAATCTTCCCGTATCTAGACGATTGGCTGTTGGCGGCGAAGTCGCGACAAGAGCTTGTGAAACACGTGGAGCTAACTATGTCACTCCTCAGGGACCTGGGGTTTGTTCTCAACTTGGCAAAGTCACACGTGCACCCGACACAACGACTACCCTTTATAGGGGCAATCTTGGACACCAGACACGCGAAAGCGTACCTTCCAAAAGAGAGACTTGTCGCCATACGACATGCATTAGGCATTCTCCAAACGCATCCCACCAAGCCAGTTCGTTTTTTCCTGCACTTACAGGGACTAATGGCTTCCACCACTATGGTAACACCACATGCACGCCTGCACATGAGACCCCTACAACAATGGCTAGCCAGCAACTACGCGCCCGCCATCCACCCCCTCAACATGAAACTTTGCATAACGAAGGAACTTCTTCTAAACTTACAGTGGTGGGCAAATGCAGAGCACGTTCTAAAGGGGGTACCCTTCGATACTCCCAGCACCCGGGGGGTCATTACAACAGACGCATCCCTGACTGGATGGGGTGCGCACATAGAGGACATCAAAGTGCATGGTCTCTGGTCTCAAGAGGAGACACACCTGCACATCAACATGTTAGAACTGCGAGCCATACGTTGGGCATTGAAGGCCTTGCTTCCCCGTATCAAGGGTCAGAACATTCAAATCGTAACAGACAATACCACAGCCATGTGGTATGTAAACAAACAAGGGGGAGCACATTCCACCCGTTTGTCAAAGGAAGCAGAGACCATCTGGCACTGGTGTATAGATCACGACATACATGTGCACGCCATTCACTTGGCAGGACACGACAACTCGAGGGCGGATTACCTCAGTCGCAAGTCAACGGACCAACACGAATGGTCACTGAAAGAAGAGGTCTTGACAGACATATTTCGAGACTGGGGAACTCCAGTGATAGACTTGTTCGCATCACAGAAGAACGCCAAACTACCGAGATTCTGCAGCCGAGCAGGTATGGCACCAGAATCGATATCGGACGCCTTTGCCATCTCTTGGCACGGGACATTCCTTTATGCGTTTCCACCATTTCCCCTCATTCACAGAGTATTGTGCAAAGTCAGGACGGACAGAGCTCATCTCATCCTGATTGCTCCTTTTTGGCCCCGCCAAACCTGGTTCCAAACCCTACTGGGAATGGCGACACAAATCAAGAGGCTTCCGGTGATCTACGATCTACTCTCCCGAGAACGGGGGGAAATTCTTCACCACGATCTACAGATGCTCCACCTCTCCGCTTGGTTGATTCTACCCCAATGAGCAATTTACCGCCGGAAGTTTCAGAAATACTTCTAAATTCAAGAAGACCTTCAACCCGCAAATGTTATCAACTGAAGTGGAGACGATTCTGTAGCTGGTGTACGACGCAGTCCATCTCTTTGCAAACTTTGGACATGAACCATGTCTTTCTCTATCTTCTGAATCTGCAGAAGTTGCATTTGTCTTTGGCTTCCATAAAAGTTCATCTGGCAGCTCTTTCTTCACGTTTGCAACCAGATGACAGTGGAACTCTTTTTTCACACAAATTAATGAGGTCGTTTTGGAAAGGACTAAGGAACACTTTTCCTCAGAGGTCAAGCCCTGCCCCTCAGTGGGACTTGAATCTTGTGCTGTCTAAGTTAATGTCTCCCCCTTTCGAACCCTTAGCTTCTTGTAGCATGGAGAATTTGTCTATTAAAACGGCGTTTTTAGTAGCTATTACCTCAGCTAGGAGGGTGAGTGAGCTCACAGCCCTTAGAGCTTCACCTCCGTATATGCTGTTCCATAGGGATAAAGTTGATCTGCGAATTGATCCCTCTTTTGTTCCCAAAGTAATTTCCAGTTTTCATCTTAATCAGACTATCTCTCTACCAGTTTTCTTTCCTAAGCCTCATACCTCTGTTGAGGAACAAATGTTGCATACGTTAGACGTTAAAAGAACTCTGGCTTTCTACATCGATAGAACCAAATCGATAAGAGCGTGTGATTCCCTATTCATTTCATATGGGGGTCAAAGGATCGGAGTCAAGCTTTCCACACAGAGACTTTCAAAGTGGATTTTGTTGTGCATACAGAAATGTTATGCCTTAGCAGACAAGGTTCCGCCTGCAGGTTTGAGGGCTCATTCTACTAGAGCTACTGCCGCTTCGTTGGCGAACTTCCAAGGGATAAATTTGTCTGATATCTGTAGGGCTGCCACATGGGCGTCTGTCCATACGTTTACAAGACATTACTCTTTGGACCTGGCGGCCAGAGCAGATTCCCAGGTGGGGAGAGCAGTGCTGGACTCCTTCTTGAGTGATCATCCTCGACTCCCTCCTCCTTGAGGTGAGATAACTAGAACTGCTTATTACTCTCCCAAGAGTGAGAATCGCGGAGATCCTCGAAGAAGAAACGGAGGTTACTTACCAGTAACTCTGTTCTTCGAGAGAGCTCCGCGTATTCTCACATCCCGCCCACCTTCCCCTCAGTCGTGGATGGACATACCAGGTCTTCCAGGCTGGGTTGGAAGGAACTGAGGCGGTGAGGGCTCCTCCCCCTATTTATCCTTCCATCCCTCGTGATGCGGGCCCGCGCTTTTCTCGGGATGGGAGGGGGAGTGGAGGGGGCGGAGCCCTCACCATATTCTAGTCTTTTCCAGGCGTAATCTGCCTGGATACTGCTGACGAGAGGTTTTCCGGTACCTGCGGAGCAGGAAGTAAATCCCAAGAGTGAGAATACGCGGAGCTCTCTCGAAGAACAGAGTTACTGGTAAGTAACCTCCGTTTATTGGGAGGCTAACGGGGGGCAGACAAGTAGCCAGAAATAGTGCTAGTGCTTAGAAACAACGTGCAGTCACAGGGTTAGTGTCTTAACCACCCAATCAGCGTTCTGTATGCTTGTGCTTGTGAGAATAAGCCCTATATATGGACGGTGCCTTGTCCTCTAATATCAGAAACCAGGATACTAGGCTAGATTCTACTATAATTTACCCTGATGGAGCAATTCCTTCTAATTCAATAGTGAGATATCAGTGTAGTAATGACCAGAGTCTAATCCTGTAGATCTTGTTAAGAACACAAGAGGTGCTAGAGAGAGTCAGATCAATGGTCTAGCCATCCTAGCAGTGTGTCTCTGACAGTTGCTTAAGCCAGAATGGAATCATCCATTTCCTGCTATTTGGTAGCTGCGCCTAGCAGTCAAGAGATCTCATCTTCTGACTATGAGCCATGTATAGAGCTAGTCTCTAAAAACCTATCCAGTTGCACAACAGCCTCCACAGTATTCTCCAGCAATGAGTTCCACAGGTTAATTGTATGTGGAGTAAAGCAGTGCTTCCTTTTATTTATTTATTTATTTATTTTATTTGCCTTCCTTGTTTCGCTTGAGGGTTTGCAGCATGCTGTGAGGATTTCCTGGTCTGCTTTTGGGTGTACAATGCATATTACAGAAAGGATTAGAACTGTATCAGGTAGCACTGCTACCCACAGGAAATAGCCACATTTTTCGGCACTCCCAGTGGGCATCAGATGGGTGCCCGGCCTCCCACCAGGTACCAAGTGTCTGGAAATCCAGATATTACTGCAACATCCCAGGGTGTCCTGGGATGTCCTGGGATGTCCCAAGATGCCAATCCTGGCACCCACGGCTTCCCCGGACTGACTCACCTCACCGGCCAGGCTACTGCTTCTCTGCTCCGGACTCCGGGCTGCTTTCTGCTTCTCCCCGGCCCACATGCCACTCAACTGAGCAGGGAAATTCCCTGCTTGGCTTTTTTATTTGAGTGGGGGTGGGGAGGCACAAGGAGATCTCTTTGCATCTGTGTGTGCCCCCCTAATGGGTCCCCTCTTCCCAGGGGGACCCATATCAGAGGAGTCCCTCTGGGAACAGGGACCCATTAGGGGGGCACACACAGATGGGAAGAGGCCTCCTTGTACCACCACCACCACCCCACTCAGAAAAAGCCAAGTGGGGAAGTTCCCACCTCAGCTGAGGATGCCCCAGGGAGGATGCCCCAGGGTGGGCCAGGGAGATGCAGGGAGCAGCCAGGAATCTGGAGCAGAAGAGCAGCAGCCTATCAGGTGAGGTGAGTCAGCCTGGGGCCCGGAGAGTCACGTAGCCTATTGGGTCACGTTTGGGTACCAGTTAGTGCCCAAACATGACCAGGACAAGTCAGACACCCCAAATTCAATGGGGTGCCCAACTGGCTGGGTACCCAGTTGCAGCTCTAGAAAGAATATCATTTGCATTAGCCCTACACTTCTGTTGCTGAGTTAGGAAAGCTAATGCCTTACTATGGCTGTTTTAAAACGGGTTGCACCCATGCAGGTCCACCCATCCACCCACCTGAGCGTCAGTCTGAAGGCAGCCTTAGTGGGTGCGTGCTCCTGTGACCCACGCACCGCCCACTCATGCCCACACATGGAGGATCAGGGAAAAATCTGGGATGCTGCATGCGGCGGCAGGAGTGGATGGTGTGTGGGTAGGGGCGGAAACCTAGTGCACATTCTTGTCCATTTAAATCCACCACCACCACCACTCACTGGACGTGCATCGGTGCACATGGAGACACACACACCCAGCTGTGCCCGTTTAAAAACGGCCTATGTTAGTAAAAATGTAATGAGAATCTTTGTTTCCTGATTAATCTCTGAATGGGCACTCTGGTTAGTTGTATCCATAAGAATTATTATGGATTTATTTTAATCTTGCCATAATTTACACTGGGTGCCTTGTACAGTTTATCTCCTGATTTACATCCAGATAAATAAGAGGAGAATCATGTCCATGATTGACCTTAGGGACGCTACTAATCATTCACTATTTACTCTGTCGCTGCACATGTTCGTCATACATTTATTTTTGCAAGGCTCTTTTGTGACACACAGCTGTGTGATAGTGCTGGCTTGTGACCATACTCCTGAGTCAAAGTTCAACAGTAGTATTACCGCATGTTCTGCGGAAGAGTCAGACCTAGCCCCTGTGGATAAGGCCATTGGAGACTTAAGGCTGAAATCTATCTTGATGGAATTTTTTACTGGAGGAGCACATTAAAATTCCAGATGTGTACTTTATATTCCTGAGACATAGTGCAAGCTTTGATAGAAACCTACACAATCCATATTTAGAGTGTGCAGCAGAATGAATGCACTAGCAAGTATTAAACATTAAAGAGTTTCTTCTTATTTTTTTTTCCAGCCAATGTTTTCAGTTGCCCCGAGCTTAGCCACCAATGCATCAGCAGCCTTTAACCCCTACCTGGGGCCTGTCTCCCCAGGCTTGGTCCCAGCCGAGATCCTGCCAACTGCACCTATGCTGGTTGCAGGGAATCCAGGTGTCCCAGTTCCTGCAGCCGCTGCAGCTGCTGCACAGAAATTAATGAGGACAGACAGACTGGAGGTAAGAAGTAATATTTTATATTTACATTTGCCTTTATATTTACTACTATTAGTATTTTGTTTTACTTACCTCGATCTTAAATGTTGATTTGGGGAATGAAAGGAAAAGCATGTAAGTACATTAAAAACAAGGCAATTAATATGGTTGCCTGCTAAGTCTTTCAATAGACATTGGATAAAAACACACATGACAGCCATACAAGCAGCAGCCCAACATGGCCCAGGGAGGAAAGCCACGGCGGACACAGTCCAGGTCGGGTCGCTGATCAAATGTGCACACAGCAAGGGAGGACAGGGAGAAGCATGAACATGCGGCCAGCCAGCCCTGCCCCTGCACTGTGCCCAGTGCCCTGCCCCCTGCCATGATGATCAGCCATGGTGGCCAATGATGTCCAGCCATGGCGGGCCCCGGTTGGCGACTCGCCAACAGACGTGATAGCCCATTATGGCCTGCTTTGGCCTGGTCAGGTGGGCCTTTGCCTGGGCAGTGACCTCGGAGGCTTTTTGAGGTTACAGCCCAAGCTAGCCAACACGGCCCAGGGGAACCCCTGGCCAACATCTGGTGGCGCCTGCGCAGACATGCAGGTGAGGTCCAGGCCAAAGCATGACAAAGGGGGCCACAGCGAGCTGCTGTCACCTTTCTGTTTTAAACCATTGACACCATCCTTGTGTAATAAATTACTTATGTGCATGATTTTTTACTACCCAAAAGAAATTGGTATGGTTTATACCCCGCCTCACAGCCCTCCCCATTTCAAGTCCCCTCTATTATCCACAATGGTAGGAGCACCAAGATACAGTGTTGGTGCATAGATACAACAGATAAACAATCATCTGGACAATGTATGATGGCACCCTACCTACCAGCATAAAAGATTTGCATCAACTCCTTTTTTATTTCTATTCTAGTTTCATTTCTAAAATTCCCTGGGGGCCATCGTAGTTGTTATTTATCATATTTTCCTGCAGCGCTAACAAATGTTGGTCCTCTTTAGTTGTTGTTCTTTTTTGCCCTGGATCTTTTATCAGTATTTTCAGCACCTCTGATGGCTATGGCAATGCAGGCTGTGAGTCAGCACTCTGCTGCAGACTGTCAAAATGTTCTGCAAGGTGGCTGAACTGTAGTTACAAGTGCAGTCTGCATGAATGTATTTATAATCCCCAACTTGTACAGTTATCTTGATACATAAAATGAATCATGTAAAAAGATTAATATGCGGTGTTAGCAACACTTCGTTTTGTTTGCTCTTCGATTCATGCTGTTGCTAGGATATTTGAATGCAGGAGTCCCACTTTAAAATTCACATTCACCATAGCCACACACAGTAATATTTGAAAACCGTAGTGGTTTCCTGTACTTTGTGATAACTCTGGCAAATACAGACTTGTTAATAGCCATTGCTCTAGTTAAGTAATGAGCATCTCACTTCCAGACAGACTGATCCTACAGCACTTTTAGAGAAGTCACACATACAGTCTCTTTGATATCCTTTTGGGTTCCAGATGCAGCTCATGAGCTTGTAAATCAGTTGCATTGAGTTATGCCAGATTAGGGTCTAGCTCAGGGGTGGGGAAACTGTAACTCAGAAGCCACAGAGCAGTTCAGGTGCGGCTCTCTTCCAGGGCCAGTCTCAGGTCCTACACTGCCTTACTGGTCCTGGGTCTTAGTTCACTGAACCTCAAGTTTCAGCAGCTGAATCTCAGCAGCCCGGACCACAGAGCACTGGCCCCACCAACCAGTCATTAAACAAGACAGGTACAGCCTCGGAGATGCTTTAACCCGTATACATTGTCTTGAAAAAACTGGCGTTAATTGTGTCTTCGGGTGGTTTTTTTTACCACCGTCCTCGGCACTGACATTTCTGAAATGTGTAAACTAGCATGAAATGTGATGAGGTAGTTTTTTAACCCCAGGTGAAAAACCTGGGGTTCAAAAAACACCCCATGGCAAAATGTATTGGGGTAGTTTTTTACCACAGGGGGTTTTTGTTACAAAAACAACAACAACAAAAACAGTTGATCGTAATCAAATTTCTTTTGAGTATATTGTGTACCTGGGTCCAGGTGACAATGTCCTAGAAGGGTGAAGTTGAAGAGCCACTAACTTGAACGTTTTTTGCGAGAAATGCACACCTGGGATAGGAAAATAACCCCAGAAAATGTATAAGAGCGAAAGGGGCCCCATCCACATGAGTTTTGTGGCTCTTGGCTAGATGAAGATTTTGGTATATGGCTTTTGGGCCTGGGATCTTTGCCCACTCTTGATCTAGCTCCTCAGTTATATCACCCAAAAGTATATGAGGTAAAAAGGTTTGCTATTCCAAATGTTTTCAGATAAATTCATTTCATAATGTTACTGCTTTTTTTGTCCATTGGGCCTGCAACTGTAGGTGACTTGATTTTGTATATATGAGTGTTACCCCATTCACCTTTTAATTATTTCGTCTTAAGCCTGCTAATTTGCAGCATAGAAAAGTGCAAGTTAAAAGCAGGGGAATGTCATCACTCTCTTTAGACATTTCCTCACACTGCATGCAACTAATCTAAGAACTTACATCACCACAATTTCCCTCTTTGAAGGAGGAAGTCAGTTCCCCTTGAACGACGTTTCGGCCACTGGGATGACACTTCCTGAAATCTTTGAGGCAATTGCTCTCTCTTCATTTGCTTCCAAATCATAAAGGACTGTTTCTTTTTTGGGGGTGTGGGGGATGGAGAGGTTATGATCTTGATATTACAGGAGATCCCATCAGGCATGGATTAAGACAATACAGATTCAGCATAGCTTTTAAACACATGAATAATTCTGTCTAAGCACTTAAGCAGATGCTTAACTTTAAGCACATACTTAAGACATACTGAAGCTAATGGGAAATAAGCACTTGCTTATAATTACATACTTTCCTAATGCCGGAAAGGTCCTAAAACAGATCTCCAAAGAGTAGTGCTAGGAGAATTATTTTGGGGTTCCCCTTTTGCATTCTGAGTCAAGATGAGCTATTTTGTTTGTGCTTTAAGCCAGGGTGGGAACCTGTGGCCTGGGGGCCAAATCTAGCCCCCCCCCCTTTTATTTTGCCCCTTTCCAACTCCTGGATCTGGTCTGCAGATCTAGTTCCTACCCTAAAGCACTGAAAGAGGGAGAGTCAGGGAAGGAAGTAGAGATGAGCGCATGCACTGAAGGACAGGGGATAGATTCATGGCATAGAACAATGATCTGGACCCGCCCCATCCAGTCCACATCCTGAACTTACCCCTTAAAGACTTCTACCCTTAAGTCCTACCCAGCATTCAGAGCCTGTACTGAGCCTTAGGACATTCAGTGGCCAGCACAAGTGGACAAGTTCCCCACTCCTGCCTTTAAGCCGTGTAACTGTCAATTAGTTTTTCCCAGTGAGATTTGGAACAAGAGGGCATAGGTTTCTTCTGTTCAACCTCCACTAGGAACAGCCAGCTCCATTGTAACCTCTCTAATCTCTTGAGCACAGGGGAACTGCTCCCAGCTAGCAGTTTTTTGGACCATAGTCCTACCCCATCCACACTGGCTACAGAGCGAGAAGCAAGCTGCACCCTTCTTACAAGCAGCAATGTCACCTTCCTGGAGCTTTCCTCATTCTATGCTGATGTCATAATGGGATATTGCATCCCACAGTACATAGAGAGCTGATATCTGAGGCCAAGGGTGGTGGCACATCAGCATGGAGAATTTGGCCTGAGTGGTTTTGTTAGTTTTGTTTAGACAAATTAACAACTTGACACGCTAAGAGGGGTGTGCAGAAGGCACCCCTACTGCTTTTTTTCCCCATTTTCATTTACAAAAACACCTTTGTTTTTGTGGTGTTTTGTAAATGACCTTATTGGTGTGGGGTTTTTTTGGGGTGGGGGAGGGAGTTCCTTTAATTTTTTTAATTAAAAAATAATTTTTAAAAAATCACCGCATGCTCAGAATGGTCCAGTGGCCATTTGTGCATGCACAGTGTGTGGGGGAGTTAGGGGGTTAACTTATTTTTTTTAAAAAAAATCACAACGCATGTACAAAATGGCCACCAGGGACATTCTGCGTATGCACACCCTTTTCCAAAATGGTGCCAAAACTGCTGGTGCCATTTTGGAAAAGAGCATGCATGTGCAGAACAGCCCAGGGCATGAAATTTCAGATTGAACTCTGGGAAAAAATAAATAAAAATCTGTGTCAGACTTTATCCTGATTTTAAACCATTCTTGCTCCACTACACCCCATAACAAGTTGCCAGCCTCCGTTTTATGGGCGCCAATTGCTCCAAGGCACCTGCAAATGTGTGCTCTTCTGTGGCCATTTTACGCACGAGCAGTTTTTAAAAAATATATATTTTTAAACAAAAACGGATGAAGCAACTGACAGTCATTTACGTATTCATCCATTTTCATAATATTAGTCAGGAAAACAAATGCGACTGCATTTGTTTTCATAAGTAATAGAAAATGTTACGGATGTGCACCCCTACAAGCTAAACCCTGTCTCTATCCCAGCGAAGCCTGTTTTCCTCCCAAAGCACTCGAAGGCCACAGTATGACTGAACAGACATTTTTAAAAATGAAAAGATCCCCAGAAAGCATCTGAAACCAAGTACATTCCCCAGATACAGGGACCTTTTCAACTCCACTACTAGTGGTTTACCATAGGCTACAGCAGGTTGGACGTCACAGCATACGATCTGGTTGCCACCAGCTGTTTTGCATGGGTTTCTTGGATGATGGAAGTGACCTGCAATGCAGAGACCTGAGAATACTTGTTCTACAGGCCCTAATGTTCAACATGCTCATGTTCCATAGTGCCAGCAGGAGACTCCTGCTCTATAGCAGTACTCTACTGTCTCCTCTGAATTAGGACATTTATCTCCACTCTTGCTTGATTTCTCAAGTTTCCCTTTTCATTGTCTTTGTCCTTTGACCCAGCAGGAGGTACTTCCCCATCCTTTCCTCCATGGCCACCCTCTGCCTCCCTCCCTTCTAACTTTGCTGTTCTTAAGAGGCCTGAATCAAAAGAGTATTTGAACACAAGAATAATTCAACACAAGCACTTAGGAAAAGGCTTAGTTTTGAGTATGCACTTAAGTCTCATTGAAGTTAACAGAACATAAACACATGCTTAAATGTTTTGCAAAATCAGAGCCTTGAGAAGGATGTTGAAATGCCAGCCAGTTACTGAAGACAGATAACAGGTTGGCAGGAAAAGTTGCTTGCAATGTCTTAAACACTACCTTTGCTCGCCATCCCTACTCATAGATTGGAAACAAGAGGAAAGAAGGGGTGTGTGAAGTGAATTGACAGGAGAGGGAGCAGGATGATCTGCAACAATTTGTGTGACAAGGAGCAAAAAGGGGGCATATTTAGAATAGGGAACGGCAGTGCACATGTACCGGGGCCCACAAACCCGGAAGGCATACGCTCCCTGGTGCAGCTATATCTCCTGCTGTTGGGAGAGGGGGTTGGGAGGAGGGGAATTCCATCTTCTGCACCCGGGCCCATTCCAGCCTGGGAGCAAGTAAACTGGACCATGTTTGGGAGGAAGGGTACACTTGCATTTCACCCAAGGAGAACAAGGATTAGGAGTGGGGTGCAGGACATTCAGGTGTAAGGTAATAGGAATTCTTAGATCATGTTCCTTTCCCCTATTATATCTGCCTGTGCATAGGGAAAACCCTTCCTCCAAAATGAAGAACATCAAGCCCCTGAAGCTGCTCTGTTCCATCAGATTAACTCATTTTCCTTGGTTCTTGGCTTTCATTTCAGAGATCCCTGGCATTGTCTTCTGCCTGCTGCTGGGTTTGGGATGCTGGGTGGTTTACAGCTAGAACAATTGCCTGTTGCTAAACAATCAGCAGTTTTGCTTGCTGCTTCCAATCTGGATTTGGATTTCTGCCAGTGGGATATTTTCTTCAAATCCTTGTATTCATCAAGTTAGACCTTATCTACATAAGAAAATTGTACTGATTCAACTAACTTGCTTTGGAAGATAATTTATTTAAATCATCACAACCCCTTTGTGTGGAAAGTCTGGTTGCAGAGCGTTCACTCTTATTTTTAAAGGGTCTTGTATGATTGATTGCGTGCAAGTGAATTGAATAAATTGTAATGGACACATTCAGACCAAAACAAGAGTGATCATATAAGAAGGTGATGATTATTTAGCCCAGGTGTTTGCATTCTGGAGGCCGTAGACACCCTCTTCTCCCTTCTCCAAAGCTTGTGCCGTCAGGAGGTTGTGGAGTTACCACATCACCAATTTGTGCTATTCCTCACCTGCTGTGCCCCTGTATGCGGACAGGTGCACTATGGCAGTAACACAAGGTGAAAGGCCAGCAAAGTTTTCAAACAGGGCTAAACAGAGATGACTTACTTTGCCTTTCATTCCAGCCTACTGCCATAGTGGCTTGTCCACATGAGACACACAGTGTGCGTCATGGGGAAAGTAGCAGCTGGTGTGATAATACAGCACCCTCCTGCTGGCACAAGTTTCTAGTGTACGTGAAAATAAAAAGAGTATAATTTGTCCCAGTCATCTCTATCAAGGCCCTGCAGATTTGGATTCTCTAGTCACAGAATCTGGCATGTTTTCATGACACAAAATGTCTTGTCAGCCTGTGACTCTGGAACTGTCTCAAGTGTGTGCTGCTGGCTCACTTGAAGTAAATTTCTCAGGATAAAGTAGAGGAGGGACAGAGAGATTTTATCTCGGTGTGGAATGTCAAGGTGAACCCTGTACTTCTGGCCAGAGTTTTGCTTGCTTTGCTACAGAGAGGTAAAAAAACTTGTATTCACTGAGTTAGACCTTATCTACATAAGAAAATTGTACCAATTCAACTAACTTGAAAACCCTAATCCACTCCCTCATCACATCCTGCTTAGACTACTGCAACCTGCTTCTCACAGGTCTCCCACTGAGCCACTTATCTCCACTACAGTCTATTCAAAATTCATCTGCGAGACTCACCTTCCGTGCACACCATTATGACCATGTAACCCCTCTCCTCAAGTCGCTACACTGGCTCCCCATCCACTTCTGCATACAGTTCAAGCTTCTCCTACACACCAGAAGTGTCTTCACTCTACAGCTCCTCAGTGCCTCTCCTCTCTTTTCTCTCATTACATCCCTGCTCGCGACCTTCGTTCATCGGGCAAGATGCTCTTCCCTGTGCCCTTCTCCACTGCCAACCTCCGACTCTGCGCTTTCCACCTTGCTGCACCGTATGCTTGAAACAAACTTCCTGAGGTGGTGCATCAGCCGCCTCCCTGCCCATATTCAAGTCCTGCCTAAAGACCCAAAGGATCGCTTTTAAATCAGGAACCCAGGCCCTATCCATATCATAGCCTTCTGGATTTCAACCACATTAACTGAAATAAATAAACTTTCCTACTATCCTGTAGTCCATTATTCATAGGAAGACTCTCTTATTTGTAGTTGTCTTTGTGTCTTGTTCAGATTGTAAGCCCCATGGAGCACAGACTGTCTTTATGTTGTATCTGTACAGCGCTGCATATGACTAGTAGCGCTGTAGAAATGATAAGGAGTGGGAGTAAAAAACTATGCCTTGTATACCATAGAATTTCACTTCAAGATAACTGTCTTGAGGTAAACACACCCTCAGAGACTTTGCAAACAGCGGTCATTTGTATCACCTGTTTGCAACCACTGGCACCAAACATCACCTCAAATTCCTAAATTAGAGCTGGAGGTCTCTGAAGAGAAATATTTCCTAGGGTAGTTCCTGTACTTCTCTCAAAATTGGGGGTCCCAGTATGGAAAAGGTCAAGAACCCCTGTTGAATGGAAACACTGGTTTAGCTCTGCTTCCTTGTATAGACAAGCCCCTAGTTATGTTTTTACAGAGAGCTGGAGTTAGGAGTCTTCATAAAGTCTGCTCACTGTGCTGATTGGATCTGCTCACTGTACCGATTGGATCTGAGGTCAGTGAAGGAGCTGTGCCAGCAGGGCTGTTACAGTATTGATCAGAGAGAGAAAGCGGCACAATGGGAAGAGTGCAGTGGAGGAGAAATGTCTGGAGGGGGGTTTCCTTTTTCCAAACTAATTGGGTAATTTCAATGTGCTTTCATTTGTTTTGCTGGGTTCAGAGAGCCTTCCCTGTAAGGGGCACTCTAGTTATGTTTTCTGTTAAGTAGCAAATGAGAAGGTGCTAGTAAACCTCCTACCCCTGCTGTTTCCTTGCAGGCTGCCAGCCGCTAGTTAACCCAGCTTTTTGTCCCTCCAGAGAATTTGTTGCAGCAGTAGAGTTTGGTGTTCTTTTTTTACCCTGGTGCTTCCAGTCTTTGGATATTTTTGATTTGTTTTGACTGTGATTCAGAGCTACTAACTGGCTCTCCTACAATTACAGCCTTGGCCTCCCTTCCCACTACAAAAGACAGCTGCTATTTTTCTGAGGTCTGATTTCCCCCCCTCCCCCAGTGATTTTGGACAGTGACTTGTACAAGTATGATCGAGTCATATTCTGATCGAGGTTGGGTTTTTTGGGTTTTTTAATGTGTTCGTCGCCAGTTCTGGTAGGGTCCTGTCTGTAACTACTGACAGTACAGTGCCAGGTGCATTGCTGGCACCCTATAAATAATAATAATAACAGACCGCTGATCAAGGAATTCATGCTCGGCCGCTGGCTGCAAGCAACTGCGGGTTCACTGGGTTTTTTCCTGGGATCGCCCATAGTTCTCCCATACACTGGGGTCTTCCCCTGAGATCTCCCTACTTCACAACCCCCTGGGTCCTAATACATCATTTTCTATATGGTAGGAGTGGGCAGAATTTCTTAATCCCAAGAGCCACATCCGTTTACCACAATGGGGCCAAAGAGCTGCATGTGGCTCTAGAAACACAGTTTGCCCACTTCTATATGGCCTTGATCCCGTTATGAATAATTATTTGTTCTCTGTAGAATTTTAAAATAGTATATTTATTTATTTATTTATTATTATTTTATGTTCTATATTTTTACCCCGCCCCTCTCACCTAGGCAACTCAGAGCAGCTTACAATTAAAAAAATAAATAAAATAAAAGCAATTACAATAACATAAATAGATCATATTACAATTTTATAAAATTGATAAAACCCCAGCTAATGCATAAAGGAAAAAAAACAAACAAAGAACATTCCCACCCACCCCCAACCCATCTAACCCATCCCACCCATTATTTCACAGTTAATTTAATATGTAACATACTCTGTGGGATAATTTAATGAAGGATGTTTTAAGACTAAACATCTCTTTTGATTTGCTTAAGTTTATCATTCTAGCCCTGGAAGTAGTAACCAGAAAGTGGAAAAACTCATAAAAAGAAGAGATTGAACAAAGTTGGCTTACCTTTTTTTGAACTTCAAAAAAAGTTTGATTTCAGTTTGGAACATTTCCTATTTTATGAATACACTGCATCCATCTTCAGAGGGAAAAAAAATTAAAATCCTACAATGCACTCTTTGGTTTTAGTTTGCCAGAATGATTATAACACAAACAAATTTTTTGTTTATCATCAGGTGATTTCAGACGAGACGGGGCGGCATTAGCCCCGTCCTGGAATCATCCAAATGATTCCCTGCCAGGATCACACCGGCACGTCCAACAGATGTGCCGGCTGATTCCGGCGGGGAATCAGGGAGGGGGCCGCGCAGCGCAACATGCGGCCACACGGCCCTGCGCTCCCCCTCCGCCCGCCCTCTGGGGAGATGGCCGGCGCTGTGGCCAATGTGGCCGCAACGCCCGCCTGATTTGACCATGGCCCGGAATCCCGCTGGGGATTCCGGGCCGTGGGTGCCAGCCAGACATTACTTTTTGTTTGTTTCCGCCGGGGATCTCTTTGACCACGCTTGCAGCGATTGTCTGGTGGGGAGACCCGGAAGCGTGGTTGAAACTGACCCCATGTGGGAATCGACTGTGGTGAACATCTGGCCTAACAGACGTTCAGGGTGCTTTGGCCCCATGTGGGTATTGACCATGGTTCACTGTGATCTCATCACGTCTGAAAATACCCATAGGGTGAAAACAGACATGACACTAACCAGTACCACCCTTGGTGGTTATTTATGCATGTTGCAGGGCTGTATTGGTGCCCTATGCAGCCCTGCAACATGCATAAATAACCACCAACGGTGGTTAAAGGGTGGTTAGCGTCATGTCTGTTTTCACCCATAGATGAAGAGGAAATGTGGTTAAATTGCTGCAAGTTAGATTTTGGTTAATTATTAGGGAAAACTTCCTAACTGTAAGAAGTGTGCAATGGAATAGGTTGCTTATGCCGGTACTTATGAAAACTCTTGCCTTGGATTTTCAAAGACTGGACAAGCACCTGTCTGAAATGCTGTAGGTAGAAAGTATCCTACCTTGGACTAGATAGGCCTTTGAGCTCTATATTTCCAACCCTACAATTGAGCCCTCTTTCAAGGTCATAGTTAATGGTGTTGCTCAGTGATGTTGCCATTAAGCTGGCAGAAGAGGTAAATCAAGTAGGAGGATTTCTATAGCTCTGGCGTGGCTACCCACCCATAATCGAAACAGAGAGTTATTGTGATTGGGCTTTTTTATTCCTTACACATGCATGACATCTCAGTGTGGGGCCTCTGTTGACTGCCCTTGTGTTCTCCTTCCCTCTCCCCAAAGGATTATTACCCTAATCTCAGACAGTCTCCTAAAAAATAAATATTAAAAACAAATCCCCCACAAACTAGTTGAGAGTCTATATAAATGAGCAGCCATGTAGGAGGTTTAGAAAAAACACACTGTAAGGCATTGTGTGATTTGGATCGCCCTCTTGTGACAACAGGATGGAACAGCTGGGTGACTCCCTTATTATGTCCTGCAGATCAATATCTATGTTAAATGATAATAGTAGTGGTATGAGAGGGTATTGGAGCTAGAAAGTAATTTGCTGGAGAGGAGATAACTTAATTTCACTTCTAAATTTGGTACAGGTATAGCTCAAGAAACTGATTTCAAGGAATTAGGAAGGTCACCTAGTTAATATTCACACATAGTTAGCTTAGTAAAGCAGCCCTTAGTATATCATTTCAGATGCACATCGCAAATGTGTGTTGTTTTCTGGAGTGTTTTTGTTTGTTTTTTAAAAACCTACATATTGGTGAATTTGGACCAGATGGGAACAAATCAAATAGGCATAGTTTCTATGGGCCTGTAAAGCCTCTTTATACTAATGTAACCATGTAAATGGGTCTTAAAGAAGGGATACTTAAATCAAGGGATACTTCTATTGGGCAGGAGGTAAACAGGTATATATAAAACTAGAATGACCTTTTAAACAAGGCCCTTGAATTCCAGGCAGTTATTACTATAATAAATTCACAAATTTGTGTTTTGTTAAATTATCTCTTTTAGAAGGGCATCTAGTTTTGATATACAAGGGATTGAGAAGCCACCTTCTCCTTTGGCAGCCTTTGACAGTGATTCACCCCTTTCTCTCTGTCTCCTCAGCCAAAACCCTTGTTCACGCCATGGTCATCTCTTGCCTTGACTACTGCAACCTCCTCCTTACTGGCCTCCCCTGCTCTCACCTGTCCCCCCTTATCTCCATCCAAAACTTCGCTGCTATGGTCATCCACTCAGCCCGTCGCTTCGACCATGTGCAGCCTCTCCTCTCCTCGCTTCACTGGCTCCCCCTTCCCAAACGCATCCTTCACAAACTCCTGGTGTTCACTTACAAATCCCTTCACAACCTGACTCCCCCTTACCTCTCAGCCCTAATCTTCTTACACACTTCTGCACGCACTCACCGCTCCTCCTCTGCCCCCTCCCTCGCTCTCCCTCGTCTCCCCTGCTCCCCTAGCCGCCTTCGTCCCTTCTCCCTTGCTGCCCCCCATGCCTATAACTCCCTCCCTGCCCACATCCGCCTTGCCCCCTCCCTCCACACCTTCAAATCTCTCCTCAAAACCCACCTCTTCCTCTCTGCCTTTCCCAACGCCTGTTAAAACTTTCAATATCTACTGTCTGCCCTCCCCGCAGACTCCTGCCTAACCGCAATCAAGCCAAGCACGTGCACCTGAGACTTCGCATCTGCTTGAATGTTATTTATCCCTTGTCTCTCCCTATGTCCCCTCTCCTTGTCTTCCCCCTCCGTGTCTATTAGATTGTAAGCCGTAGGCAGGGACCACGTCTTATCTTATTGTTCTGTAAAGTGCCAGGTACACAGCTGGCGCTATACAAATGCTTATTATAATAATAATAGGGACCTTTTTTAAAAAAAACGAACAAAAAACATTTACTTAGAAATGCTTATTATTCGGTATGTTTCTCATCCTTTGTGGTCTTCCAAGTAAATAACCATCTTTCCTTTAATCACACTACAGGTATGTCGAGAGTATCAGCGTGGCAATTGTAATAGAGGAGAAAATGATTGCCGGTTTGCTCATCCTGCTGACACTGCGATGATTGATACCAACGACAACACGGTTACTGTCTGCATGGATTACATCAAAGGGAGATGCTCACGGGAGAAGTGCAAATATTTTCATCCTCCGGCACATCTGCAAGCCAAGATCAAGGCTGCCCAGTACCAGGTCAACCAAGCTGCAGCTGCCCAAGCAGCAGCCACAGCAGCTGCCATGGTAAGTTGAGAAAGAAATGTGGAAAAAATGTCATTGATGATGAAAGATAATTATTAATTTATTAACGATCCTTGCTGAAGATATGTTTGTTCAGGTATCCCAGTCACTTCACAATGCAATGAGCTTTCAGTGCATGTGATGCAAAATCTGCTCTTAAGTAGTTTCAGACTGCTAAAACACCCTAATAAATGTTGGTAGTCGGCGCATAGAGTATGTGCATATGAGTGCGTATGAATATGTACGTGTTTGTACATAGATACAAGTATGTGCATTCACATTATTGAGAGAATGAGACACACTCAGCATATTTTATACACATATACCTATATCCCTTTGTACCATTATAATATAAGTGTGGGGCCAATCATAAGCCCCGCACAACTTGCATGCACCATGTGTGCACCCCCACTATGGGGACTATGGCGCACGTGCAAAACATGCATAAGCCATGTGCATGAGGGTTTAGGATCAGCCCGTGTGCCTATATGTTATATGTTAACAATATATATAGTTGTATAAATCTTCATTTATAGCAATCATTATTTCTCTTGAATGTCTGCATAACTATCGATATTCCAGTTTCTACATTAAAGCTGTTTTCCTCTAACTCTGTGTGTGTTTACACTTACTAGAAATAGCTTTTAAATTACTTCGATTAGAAGAAAAGGTTCTGGAGCTACTTAAGAGCAGGTTTTCAAGCAAATAGACGGTAACATTATTTGAGGGATTTTTTTTTAATCGCTTATTATTTTGTTTCTCTTAAATATTATTGTGGTGTAATGAATAACTGCACAACCAGGGATGCTTGAATGTGGCAATGACATGGAGTAGGCAAAGTATGACACACTTGGATATACTAGAAATTAATACATACAGGCTCTTTGCTAAAATGTATTTGTGGATTAAATGATCTAATAGCTGAGCTTAGTGGGTCCCTTCTTTGTTCTTTGCTTAGCCGTTAATGTTGTCCTATATTTTTACATAACTACATGATTTGACCATTAAAATACTACTTCATGTAAAACATTGTTATGTGATATCCATAGCACAGTATAAGGAACTAGAGAGAGGCCCTTCTCTGTGTTTGTTTATGGATACTTGAGCAAAAATACAGAAGGCAGACTCTCTTTCTCTCTCCTTCTTCCACTCTTTTTTTCTGTTAGAGTATCTTGTTTGTAATTAACTACATAGAGGTTGTATCCTCACAATAACAACTCAGTAGTGCCTTTATTGTGCATGCTTAGTCTTGTTATTTGTTGTATATGGCATTCCGATGATTTGTTTTTTATTTGTTTTTTCTCACCTACCCAAAAATGCACTGCTGCCCCCATGATGCACCTCTGCTTGCTGTTTATGTTAATGCGCTTGAACCCCACTGGCCCATTGCCATCATGTGCTCGCTGCCTGCTAATTAAGACTCAGTCGGCTGTCAAATCACTGAAGCGACCCCTCGAGGCAACCTTTGACCTGGTACTATGACCTTTCACCTTTTAGCTTGGCATGTAGCTTTATTGTAGATACAAGTTTTTAAAAATAATTTTTATAAGTATACTATTCCTTCTCTCTGTAAAAGTGTTTAAATACAACGGAAAACTGAGTGTGGTTTCCTGATCCAATTAATGGGAGAAAAATACAATATGCACATACATTTATGTACCAACCAATGTCCCTAATGCACAGCAGCCCACATTCAGTTTAGCCACTTGATAGAATGTTCTAAATGAACTACATTGAGGACATTAAAATTGTATTTATTACTGTATATTTATGTATCTGTTTGGTTGGCATGGCTTAATGAAATTCTTACATAGACTTAACATTTGTAATGCAATGTTAAAAGTACCAGCATGCCTTGGTACATTTTGCATGTCTAGTTAGACTTTGGGACCTGTGGGTATAATTTTTAATATTATCTTACCTGTTTCATTCACTCTGTAAGATTACTATTAACATTGCTTTTACTTGTCAATCCTCATGGAGCTAGCAGTGCAGCTTTCTCTCCCCTGCCCCCCACCCCCACCCCAGTATTGTTGCTTCCTCACTGAGAACATGAAGCTTTATATAATGTAATATTTTAGCATATAGAGCTCCAACGCCTTTATACCTGCATTATTGTATTTTTAGACTAAAGTAATACTTCCTTATAAAGCTTTTCCCTTGCCCCTTAATTTAGTAGTTAAGTCTGTTCTGCTGCTTGCTTGCTCATGGATAAAAATGGTGTTGCCTGACTTCTACTGATTTTTCTTTTTCTTCTTGTTTTTCCCCCCTCTTTTACTGGACTTTATTTTTTTTACATATTCCTCCACACACAGGGAATTCCTCAAGCTGTACTTCCCCCATTACCAAAGAGGCCTGCGCTTGAAAAAACGAATGGTGCCACCGCAGTCTTTAATGCTGGTATCTTCCAATACCAGCAGGCTCTTGCCAACATGCAGTTACAACAGCATGCAGCCTTCCTCCCACCAGGTTAGTATCTCTTTGCTTTCTCGTGAGCCAAGTATGCAGGAAAGAGGAGTTTCCAACATCATCATCAACTTCTAGAGCTATCGATAGTGATAGTCATTCATACATTTGCAGCTATTGCAGGGTTTTTTATTTAGCTTGCAAAGGTTAGGAATTATTGAGCCTTATGACCAGGAGAGGAAAGTAGAAGCTCTTGCTGTTAAGCTGCTGTTTCTCTGTCTGTCTTGGAAGCTGAGTGGTCACTTTCCAGTCTAATATAAACCCAGTGTCATAGAAGCATATGCTTTTCCTATTTCTCAAAACTGAATCTGAAGTCTGTTCTTGCATTTCTGTTACCTCTAATCAATACTTTATTACACATCTATTAAGCTGTTTTGTTTGGTTCTCTTTTTTTGTGCTGTAAGACCCCTTTGCCTTAATTTATTTAGCAATTTTTCCCCCTAAGCCCTGCCACCTTTCAAGGCAGTTAGTTTTGAACTTGTTTTATTTTGGAAGTGATCACAAAACGCACAGCTATTGCAAGAGAACTTCAACAGAAAGACCTCAATATTACATTTGCCAATGAAATCGGAAGCCCAATCCTAAATTTTTCAAAGTTCTACTATTGATTTCAGTGTGAGCAGGATTCGGTCCCAGTTGTTCTCCATCAAGAATAATAAAATACTTAATAATGGAATGTAATAGCTGTTGAATGAATCCTGCCATTTTGGGGCATACAGATCTGTCTCACTGAAGGCAGAAGGGTCTGTGAACAAAGGTTGATGGATAAAGTCTAGAATTAGACAGTATCACCACTGCCATCTTAAAAGAAAAATCACTTTCCAATTTAGTTAAAGTTTGCTATAAATCTTTTTTTTCCCCTACCCCTTGTGGTGAATTCATTCAAGAAACAGAATTTTAAAACCTAGAACAGTAGTAAAAGGAACACGTCCATATTTTACATCACAGGTGGGAAACCTATTATCTCCTGTGGGCCACTTTGAAAATCAGTGCAAGCTCTGCTGGCAAGATGGGAGTTGAGGATGGGGTGCTTAAGGGAACAGAGATCTCTGTCGTGGCTTCATCTCCTATCCTTGAGTGCATGCCCTCCCCTCTGCTTCCTTCCCCTGAGCTCACTTTTTCAGTGCTTGAGGGTAGGGACTGAGTGGTAGAGCACATGCTTTGCATGCATAAGGTCCCCGGTTCAGTCCCCTGCAACTCCATTTCAGGATCTCTTAGCACACTTGAGCAAGGCCTCTGCTGGGGATCCTGGAGGGTCTCAGGTAGACCTGGGTGAGGCCTCTGCCAGAGACCCTAGAGAGCTGGATTTGAAACCCTGCTGCCATGTCAGGTTGTGACAATACTGGGCTAAGGTGGACCATTGGCAGCTCCTTATATCTATCCAGGAATTGGAAAGGGGCCAATTAAAAAGCAGCCATGGTTCACAGGTAGCCCATGGACCGAAGATTCCCCACCCCTTTTTACATGTTCCTCTCTATGCGTAAGAAAAATCAGTAGTTTATTATACCTGGTCCTTATGTCCTGCGTGGCTCATCCAAGGCTGGAATTAGCCACATGGAATGTAATTTATCATGAAGGCATAATGCCTTTGAATTAGCTGGCAATGAAAGTAAAACTACCAGTATCAGAAACAGAAAAACCATTTCCTGTAAATTGTTACTGCTCCGTTTCAAAATGTGTGGTTTGCCATCCAATCCATATGTAGCAGCACAAGAGCTAAGTAAAAAGGTGCTGAATTTGTGGTTAAAAGAAACCAAACACCCATACAAACAAACCCTTGCAACCCCTAGCCACCTCCTCGAGATTCTGAGAGACAACTTCATGCAGCCTTTTTCTCATGGAGGGAAAATAGAGACACCTAACTATGACCCAGCAGTTATGCCATTCTTCTAATTCCCCCAAGCCTTCCATTTTCTGTAGTTAAATGGAAAATTATGGTCAATCAATGGTAAAGATTTTCACAGGTTTTTTAAAGGCCAGAAGGGACCATTCTGATCATCTAGTTAGCCATCTTGCATAAAGAAACCCTGGGTGAAAACAGACATAATGCTAACTCCACTTTAACATCGCATTAACATTTCTTATGCATGTTGCAGGGCTGCATAGGGCACCAATACAGCCCTGCAACATGCATAAGAAAGGTTAAAGCAGTGTTAAAGGGGAGTTAGCGTCATTTCTGTTTTCACCCTCTGTGCCTCACATGGTCATCTTGCCTTTCATGGTTCTGCAGAAAGTACATTTGAGTGCCCACTCTGTCAGCAGATGCTGCCTTTCATGCTTAGCCTGGTCCAGTGGCCATGTGAAGACTGAGGCGGGGGACCATGCTGTGGTTACACCCAAGTCCCTGAATGCTCCCTATGAAACTAACAGACTCCTGTGCAAGGGAGAGCAGAGGGTTCCCTATGCTCTTCCCGTAATCATGCTTATGCCAGTCACAATCTAGTCCCTAATCTCTGCACTTTTTCTTTCTACAACCAATAACCAAAAGTTTACCCCCAGCATTTGTTTACGCTTCTTAGCAGGTGTGGGGTGACATGCCAGTGTAAAGAAGAAACATTAAAATACTGTGGCTGACTGTCCACTGTTACTGATGTCAGACTATCCCAGGGCACACAGGCTTTGTCTATGATAGAAAAATCTATTCTGCCAAGAACTATCACTTGTAAACACATTGCACAGACACACACAAGTGCTCAAACTGTTTAAATGTGTTCCAATTATTCCTTGGGTTTGACTTGTTTCTAGAAGATCTAAATGTGAACTGTTTCAGCTTGACAGTTCAGAATATGAGTCAGCATGTTATGTGAAGATACCTTGCACCATTTGTGCTTGAATTGGAGCCTCTCACTGGTTCAGTTAGGAAAACAGTATAATTCAGAAATGTACAGCTGACTTAAATTAAATTAAAATATGAAGTTTCTTGATGGAGCCCTGATTTAGAAAAACACTGAAGCTTGTTCTTAAAGTTAGTCATGTACTTGGATTCTTTCCTGTATTGGGAGATCTTAAGCACATGCTTAAGTGCTTTCCTAAATTGGAGACTAATCCTCCACCCACTAAAATCTGTGGCAAAACTCCCTTTGACTTCAGCAGGAATAAGAACAAGTTCTATCTCGATCCCTAATTGTTCCTTCAAGTTAAACTGTCCTATATTGTATCTAGTAAAGTGATCTCCAAGACACTTTCTAGATTGATTTGAATAAATAAAGTGTGAAACAGCTCTTTGTTGCTAAAAATATATCTGCTCATTAAAATGATATGGTTAAAATTCCAATGAAAACAGTGCTCATCAAAATTACTAAAATCTGCTAGAGGACTCATTTGAGAAATCAGAAAATTAGCACATGCTTGAAATCAAGCTCTGCCTTGTGCTGGAAAGCCGAGGAAGGTTTGAACCAGCAACTTTGCTGTTCATGCAGTCATACTGGTAAATCAAAGTTTTTAAAGTTGAGATGAATATTAAGGTTATAGTCAAAGTGCTTTTCATTATTGGTAAGTGGGTCCTACAGCATTGTGTCTTCATATTTGCAAGTTATTGCACCCTAGCTAGTATTTTCATCGCTGCCTTATATTCATTTGCTGCAAATCCCTCTCAAAACTGTGTGTACTGGTTATAACGTTAATGAGGATGATAACTCAAACTAAAATTGAAGTTGAAAAGCCATACAGTTAAATGTCAGAGAATCATTATGAAAAGACAGCTCTTATTTTCAGAATGTAGACTTAATTACGCATGGAATGACGCTTTACCCTAGCTGTAATAAAATATGTGAAACAGAATAATTAGAGCATTTATAAGCATCTAACAAGACAGGGGGCCACAATGTGCTCTCACTTCTCAGGGTGTTATCCGAATGTTTCATGGGTATAACAGAGAAAGGTTTAGCCCCTAGCTTGACTAATTCAGCCACATCTTGCTCCACTTACTCTCTCAAACAGGTCTGTTGACTTCAATGAGTAGTTGCAGTGAGTAAAGCAAGCAGGATATGACCCTTACTTTAAATATCCCTCTTTTAAAGTTTCCATCATGACCATTTTCATCCTGTTCTGTTACAAAATATGTAGTCATTAGATTAATGATGGCAAGTTGCCCAATAGTCTTCCAAGGGTGCATCCACATGAACTGTGGCTAGCTCAATTGTCCTGTGACAGGCAATTACTGCTGCCACACTTCGAGGCCAATGCGAGGAGCAGGGCAGACAGTTCTTCCTCCCTCCCCCCCATTGGACAACCAGGTAGGCAGGTCACAGTCGGCTGTCCCACTACAACCTGTGGCAGTCCAAGGCACCGGCCACATGAGCAGGCACCCGGTCCTGCTCCCCCTGCCTGCCCGCTATCCCACCCCTGGTCATGACATGACCACACGGGACTGGAGCTAATGCGCAACACTCAAAACCCCACAACAGACCTCGCTGCACGGCGGGGCACACGAGGCGGGGCACACGAGTGGGAGCACACTCCTGTGCCTTTGGCAGCCTTACCTCACTTTGGGTAAGGTTTCTACATGCTGTGTCTTCAGCCCTTTTCTGAAGACGCAGCACATAGCAGCCTTCGGCACATACAGCCAGGTGCCCACAGCAGGGTGAACATCTAGTGGCCGCCAGGCACACGATGCAAGGTAACTCCAAGTGAGGAAAGGCTGCCCAAACCACGGCTCTACCAAATGTGTCCTACAACAGTAATGTCATCATCACTAGCATTAATTACATTAATGGCTGTGGGTTGTATTTTCCTTTTGCCCAGCAAAGATTGTATTAGCCAGTGCGACATGGCGTGCAAACCTGCCTCTCGCATAACATCTACAAAGAAAATGTCTTGCCATTCAAGTGTGATCATTTTTTTAAGCTGATGCCAGATGATGTCATGAAAACAGAGGCGTAGCTTGCAATGACACCATCAGTCAGAGCTTGTTTCCATTTCTCTTATAAACCCTATTTTTCAGAATTTATTCATTTAATTCACTAAAACATATTTTACAATATCATTGAGTAGGGTACAGCAATTAGTTAGTAAAAAGAAGGAAGCCTGAAAAATTGAACCCATCCTTTATAATGTTGATAAATTTTAAGTGGTTTCAGTTAAAAAAAAATAAAAAATTGGAAAGCACTAAATTCCCAGAAAGCGTAGGGCATTTTGCTAAGTAAAATAGATGAAACTGCCAGATTGCTGGAATCTAAAAAAACTGGCAACTGTGTGCTTCTAAAAATGTTTCTACTGATATTGCAGCCTACTTCAAAAGATCCATCAAATATGATATCTGTAATTATTATAGAATATAACCTAAGGGGAGTTCTCACTAAGACTACCATTCTTAGTGGAACAGCTACCCCCAGACTGATGGCATTTTAACAAGATCAAAGAATCCACAGACTCAGTAGTAGAGCCAGTTAAATTGTGTCATGCTACACAGTAATCAAGTGGGTCCCTGGTTTTCCTAGGACTAGCATTTTTTATAATACAAAATCAGTAAATGTGATTGAATTCAGAGATCAAGTTGTTACCATATCCTCAGCATAAATATGGTATGTAAAATCATTGCTGGCCTTTTTTCCTATGTGATACTAATATACATAGGCAAAGAGTCAGAAAAAGTCACAGCATTAGCTTTTGTCCATAGCTTCTCTTCCCATGGAAGAAGCCACAAGAGTTAGCTCAGCTGGGTGAGGAGGAAGGAAAAGAGGGGTGCATTTCTACAAAGGGGTTTCTTATTGGGATTCCTCTTCTTGTTCTCTGAGAGAATGAGATTTGTTATCACTAGTGTAGAATGAGCTGTGGGGCCTGTCGCAAGCCAGGTGGGCCCTCAGGGATCCATTGAAGTTCCAGGGAATCTTCTAGGTTTTGAGACTAGGGTGACATTAGAGCCATGCAATTCATACAGTTGTACACTCTGGAGAAGGAGGGAGAGCCAGCATTGCTCATGTTGCCTTTACCTTCTCCCAAGAGGCTGCCAGATGTGGGGACACCTGCACTGTGTATGTTGGGAACTGGCAACTGTAGGAGGTTGTGAGAGGGGGTCAGAGCCTCTGCAGTCAAACTTTGCATGGAGGCCCCTGTGGAACAAAAACCTCCATGGTATGATGGCCATTTGGACAGAACCTTGGTATCAGATCAGCTCCCTTGTAGGCTCACAAACCTTTCCCCAGCTGTAGCTACTTGTACATAATAACATAAGGAGTGCCATACTGAGTCAGACCAATGGTCCATCAAGCCCAGCATCCTGTCCTCCAACAGTGGCCAATCTCGATTGCATGGGAGAAGAACTAACAGTCACAATGGGAAATCCATTTCCCTGTTGTTCACTCCCAGCTCCCGACAGTAAGAAGTTCATCCCGTAAGCTCTTGGTTAATAGCCATTCATGGTTCTATTCTCTAAGAACTTATCCAGTTCTTTTTTAAACACATCTATACTACTGGCCTTGACAACATCCTCTGGCAACAAATTCCATAAGTTAACTATGTGTTGAGTGAAAAAGTGCTTCCTTTTATTTGTTTTAAATCTGCCGGCAGCTAGTTTCATGGAGTGTCCCCTAGTTCTAGTACTATTTGAGAGGGTAAATAACAGTTCACTATATACTAATTCCAAAACACTCAAGATTTTATAAACCTCTATCATGTCCCCTCTCAGTCTTCTCTTCTCTAAGCTAAAGAGACCCAGCTTGTCTAGCATCTCTCTGTACGGAAACCGTTCAATACCCTTTATCATTCTCGTTGTCCTTCTCTGTATCTTTTCTAGTTCTGCGGGGGTCCTTTTCTAGGACCCCTGCAGAAAGATAATACTGATTTTGGACAGTTTCTGGGCCCTCGGCCTTCTCCTAGCCTCCCTCCTACCTTTCCTGCCTCATCAGGCACAGAGCACCTGTTGACAGGTTTGGTAAGGAGAATTCAGTGTGGAAGCAACACTTGGCTGAGGAATCATGAGGTAAAGGGGAAAACCATACAATTTTTAAAAATTCTCCTTTAGATCCTAGTATCACTGGAGTAACAATATCACAGTGTTTTAACTGGTAAAAGAGAGAATAGATCATTTAATAAAGCCTTAAGGAAAAATGGGTTCAAAGAAATAATCTAGAGTAAAACAAAAATTGTATATAGAACAGGTGATAAATTAATAAAACCCAATTATTAAATCAGTTTAGAAAAAAAAATCTTCGTAACGATGGTAAAATGAGTCTAGAGAGCAAGAAAGATAAACTGAGTATACCAGCACACAGTTCCTCCGGCTTCTTTCTTCACTTAAGATTAGTTCTAATTGATCACTGTGCTGTTGTATGATTTGATTGTGCTGACAGTTACATGCCACTGTTCCCATAATAACAATTTTTCTTCTTTGTTCAAATGAAATTTCCTAATTACACGTGTGATGGGTTGTTTTAATTCTTTTCCCTTTTCAAATCCACCTTCCTGTTGCAATGCATGATGGGCAGGCTCAATATTGTGCATGACACCCGCTACAAATGTTGGTAGGTGCCAGCTTTGTTTCTTGATTATCTTAAACCTGTAGTGCAGCTCTCAGACCCTCAAAATCCACTGCTGGGTTTTAACTTAAGAGCTCTCTTGTGTCAATCCGTTTTCCCACCCCCTGCACTAACACCTGTCAATTAAATGCAATTGTTTTATTTAATTGACATGGGCACTTAGAAGCCATTCATTTTGCAGAGCAGGTTTCTGAATTGCACATTTTCCCAGTAAGCCTTGGTGGATTTTGACTGGACTATGAGTTCCAGTGTTTAGAAATTATCTTGTGTTAAGTAACATAAACTCTATCTTAAACCAGTAATATGGCAATATGCTTTCATTCCAACTGGTTAATGTTTGTCTCTAGTAAATATTTGGGATTTCTAATTTGTTGTAAGGTATAATTATAAGGACAGTTTAAAATTCTGTTGATTTTATATTAAAATAATTAAGCTTGTTCGTGTTGATATGATGGTAACAAGCATTTTCCCATTTTTTTCCCTCTTTCATTTCCTTTCCCCTCCTGCTCCCTGGAATGTTGTTCTGCTTTGCACTGTGACTGCATGCCACTCGCTGGTGTTGATGTCTCGTCACATGGCTTCTCGCTGTGATAAATACCATGCTCTATTATTCTACCACATGTTGCCATGGTTTCCATACTGCTACACTCTTCTGTATGTTTGCTTATTTGATTTTCCTTCCGAAAGTTCCCATGGTGCACGGTGCTACGCCAGCCACTGTGTCTGCAGCAACAACATCTGCCACAAGTGTCCCCTTCGCTGCAACAGCCACAGCCAACCAGGTTTGCTAATTTACAGCTTTGTTTCTTAAAAACAACTCAAAATTGGTGCTTTTGGTGAGCATGGGGGTTTTGATTTTACCTCTTGTTGGCCTACACGTTCTCACTAAGACCCTGCAGCACAGCTTAATAAGCTTTTTGTCCATGCTCAAGTCAAAAAGGTGCTGCCTCTTCCATTTCTAATACTAAAAATATTTTACGTGAGCCTTCCCAATTCAGTCTTAATATCTGATAGGCTGTGTTGCTTTTTTCTGCTTGTAGGGATGTGTGAAAGACAGGGACAGCACACAGAATCTGAGCAGAGATTTTCCGTGTGCCTAAGGCCCAGTGGGCTTTTGCAGACAAGACGTCCATCTAAGCCAAACAGAACTATGAATGAAGGGAGATTGCAGGTTAAGGAATGTAATAGCCCAAGCATGTTCCTGTTCTGTTTGGTTTGTGCAGAAACAAAACAAATATATTGGTATTTAACCCACACAGAACACACACATATATAACTTCTTGACTTGTGAATCAGGTGGGAGGGTCTGATTAATTTCACAATAAACAAACTAACTGACGGAATGTCCATTGAAAACTCAAATTAAATCTGTCTAAACAGCCATCATAATTGTTGCTCTGTCTGGGTGTATAACTAGAACAGCAATGAAATGCTTAATAGCAAACTGCTCGGTAATTAAAAATTTCTCCTTGAAATGCCACACGCTATTATGTAAAGATGTGACTATAGGTCATATTCTGTTTCCTTTACACCCATGCAGCTGCCCTGTGTAAATGAATTTGGATCCTTGTTTTTTTTAGCTCAATAGATTACTCTTCCAAAATTAAAATATTTATGCCATATGGATTATCAAATTAAAGTTAAAAAAACCTCAAAATTCTAAAACCCTTTAATTTCTCTTTAATTTAAACTTACCAAAATGACTCTTATAAGTCATCTTGGAAAATAAGAATTTCTGCTTGTTGGCACTGTGCTAAAATCACAGGTGCATTTTCTGGCCCCAAATAAGGGCTAGAGCCCAAACACATTGGTCCCAGGCCCAGGGAGGTGACTCCTCCCCCATGGAATATTGTGATATCATAGTGCTCCATGGGAGTGGGGCCACATCAAAAAAAGAGGCAGGGGAATATTGTAGCCCACCCCATCCAATGTGGCCACACACCAAAGGAGTGCAGTGACTGCAACATTGTTCCATAAGGGGTCGAGCTATGGAATAGGGGAGCGGCTAAAGCATTCTCCACCCCTTTCTCATGTAGCCCTGCTCATGTTTCTCTTGCAGTTTAAAAATCCGTCTCAGGGAAACCTCTGCAGGCGGGGAATTTACACACTCCTAGTCAGACTGGACCTCGCCCGGGCGCCGCTGGAAACAACGGCACCGGGTGATTCCCGGATGTTTCGAGATGCGGACTGCTAACACCTCCACCCCACTCCAACTCCAACCCGGCAGGACCAATCAGGTCCTGTTGGGTTGCAGGGCTTCTACACTGCACTGGTAGGACATTCAAAAACCTGTAAGTGAGTTAGGTGCTCTGAGTCATATGATTTTCAATGGGAATAAAACCTCTTTCATGCATAGACAGTTTGGGAACCCCGTTCCCAACTCACCAGGATCAAATAGCGTCGTAGGGTGCACACCAGTCTGTTACTGAATCTATTAGTGCCTTTACAGAGAACTGTAAAAAGGCTGAGTTAATGTTGCAATAAAACTCAGCTTCCGATTGGGTGAGTTGATTTTCAAAGGATCGCCACCGATACACCCGGGAACAATTCTGGACCAACATCTGGCGGCCTGCCAACAAACATGCTGGTGGTCTGGGGAGTGTCTCATTCCCTTCCTCTTGGCCACTAACAGGCAGCCCTAGCCAGGTGGTTCCAACTCCCCATTTCCCTTACTGGTGCCACTGCCTCCTACTACTATCATCATTAGAAGAGCTCTGAAAATGGCACTTCTGGAGGAAGCCTTAGGCCCTATAACTCAGTGTGCCCTCTTATTGGTCTGTGACTCTTGCACCATAACACTAAGAGGAGGAACACTACGTTGTAAAAGGAGAGATGAAAAAGTCATGGTGTATGGAAGGAGGAGAAGGCTGGGAGGGCATATCCTCCTGTTCCTCTGTTTGTTATGTCTGCATGGAACAGTAGGGTGTGAATAGTCAGTGGTATATATCAAAGTTTTTACTGTTCCACAAGTGTAAGACTTTACAGGAGTGAGCTTGTGGTATCCTGAATATGCACAGTTGTACGCCAATATTTTTGCAAAGCAAGATGTAAATGCTTTAGCAACCAATACTGTGGTTCAAAAGTACCATACCTGGAAATCACCCCAGTGCAATGCCTTAATGAATCATACAAGAATTCCATGAGATTTAATTATTTTAATCCCAAACAACATTCTAATTTGTTTCCCCAGAAGCGGATTCTTGTTTGTAAAATAAGTTAGCAAGTAGCTATTAGGGCTGAGATGAGAGCATATGTTCCCATTCTGCAGGGAAATAGCAATCTTTTGGGAGCACTTGGAGTGTTCATTGGTACTTCGTCAGTCTCCAGTGATTCCACACTTCTACTGTTGTCAATATTAATTAATTAATTAATTAATTAATTAATTAATTAATTAATGACCATTTGGTCAAATCATACACACTGTCAATTTCAGCATCTGTGGATTATTATTATTTCCCATCAATTTAATAACTTTCCAACATTTTTTGTCACTTTTTAGCATTTTTTTCATAATTTCCCTAACTTTTTGTCACTTTCTGGGACTTGGGGAACTTTTACAACAGTTTCGCAGCACTTTTATGGCAATTTCCAGCACGTAGCCAACACTTAGCCGGCAGTTTTGCAGCTCCACAGCCCACAGAGGTGCACGCGGGATAGACATGGGGCTTTGGATTGGCCCTGTAGCAGCTCTGTTCAACTTGTGAAAAATAATGACAAATGGTGGAAACAACAGAAAACTTTAAAGTCAGTAGTTTTAGTTTATTTACAGCATACATGCCAAATAATTTCATAAATTGCACTATATAAATGAATACAGAAATATCAAAATATACCAAAATATCACACATAATAAAATAGTTAAAATTAAATATTTTGGAATTCTACAGCATAAAACTTTATAAATATGCATTCATTCTGTAATTTATTTCATATTGTTTGTGCTATTCCCAAAAAGGTTCCTAAGGTAGGCCTGAAGTGACATGTTGCCATTTTTGACAATTCCGTTGGAAACCACACATCCATTGCCATTTTCCCTGCATGGCATCCCCAATCAAGTCCAATGCTTTGTTCCGATGTTTGTCAGAAAACAGTTTGTCAGTATCGGAAAGTGCAGTAGGAACGTAGTATAGAAAAGTATAGAAAGTGCAGGAGTATAAGAAGTATAGGAATTATAGGAGAGTGCCGGAATATAGGAAGTATAGGAAAGTGCAAATGTCAGAAATGTGGTAATTGTCGGAAATGTCACTATATCAGAAGCTGTTGCAAATGTCAGAAATTGTCGCAAACTGATGGCAAATGGCATCGGATTGGCAGCAAGAGTGCCAAAATGTCGACAGTAAACAGCAAAACCGCTAATAATGATGCCGCTTAAGCCCTATTCTTGAGCATATAAAACAGAAAGTGAATAATTGCTTAAAAGCCAAATTGTTTTTTCCCTAGGTGTCCAAAAAGTCACTTTAATAGTCAAAGGTATGAGATATAGTTTCCTAATATCCGCATACCAAGGACACATCCCTAAAAAATGTTCAAGATCGTCAACAGCCTTGAGGTTACATACACATAACCTCTCATGATAAGGAACCTTCACTCATCTACCTCTTAAAACAGCTGTATCTAACGGAGTAAAATGAAGTTTTGTAATTAATTCTCTATTCCTATTACCAATAACCTTAAGAAGGTAGGGCTCTAATTTAAAATCAGTTTTGACATATATTTTTTTTTAAAAGTGAGTACTTTGACCATCGGACTATACTCATATCATGCTGTACAATTATCCTTAAAATGTACATCACTCTCAGCTTTAGCCATCAACAAAGGTAATCTATCAGTAGTTTCCCCACTTATCCCAAGGCCAAGACTAAAAAGCAAATGTTTTACTTTCACCACCCAGTTGAAAAAAATAATCTAAAGAATCCCAGCTTTCTAAAAGTCACATTTTAGGAAGCCTAGCAGGGATATATGTTAGAATTTTCAACCAAAATGTGTTCTTCTCAGTTGAGCCAAAGTTGTAACATTAAGGATATCTGTTTCTGACCTCACAAGACCACCAAGGAGTACTTTTATGAACAGCCAATAATTTCTTCAGAAACTTTTTTTAACCTTTTCTACGGACTTGCCAGCACCATATAATAATGTAGACTCAATCTTAGATTGATAAGTCCTTAAGGCTGCTACCAGAGCTTTTCTAACCTAATTTATTGTAGAATGATAGAATGCCATTTGATATCTTAGCTGCAGTATTTTTAGTGTGAGCTTCCCACTTAATATTTTTTACAAAATGTAACTCCATGATATCAAAAAGTATTAACCACTTGCTTGTCTAGTCTTCTTAGTTCCAGAGCATTGCTAGTCTTCTTAGGTCCAAATACCATATTTTTTTATTCCTTGATATTAATCACTAACTTATTGATAATACAGTAAGTATTAAAAGAATCTAGTAAGCGCTGTAACCCAACTTCAGTGCAAGACATCAAAGCTGTATTGTCTACATAAACTAAACAGGGTGTCTCATCTGCTAAGATTTTAGGTAGGTGAAAGTGATCCTATAAATGTTCAGATTTTAAATTGTTCATAAAAAGATTAAATGACAACCGTGCTAACAAACACCCTTATTGAAACCCTCTAGTCATAAAAAAAAATAAAAATTGGTCAACTTACCAGCCACCGTATAATAGTCCCCATATAATAATCAATAAGCAAACATAGCAATGTATTGTCTGTTTCAAGATTCAAGTGTTTTCCATAAAATCTCTCTTACTATAGAGTTAAATGCCCCTTTAAGGTCCATAAAAGTGCTTCGTCACCGGGGAACTCCTTGGTTTTCTGAAGAACTGCAGTGTCTGAAGCAGGAAGGGTGGCGGTTAGAGCGACGCTGATGCCGTTCTCATGCTGAATCCGATCGGCTGCAGCATCAGACCCATTTGCAGTTCTATGCTGTGACTGTGAGGACGGCAAAGAAGGAATTCTTTGCTACCCTCATAGCTGCTGTGAAGTTGCGTCCAACGGAGCTTTTCCAGGTGGTGAGGGGGCTGGTCAGTCCGGCCTCCCTCCACCGGGAGGTTTCCCAAGCTCACTGTGAGGAGTTTGTAAACTATTTCTCAGATAAGATCACTCGAATCCAGCATGATTTTGGGACCGGGATTGATGCAGAAGAAGGAGAGCCAAGGGTTATGGATGCCCCATCTGGTCCGTCTTGTGGGATCAGTTTCAGGAAGTGACACTGGCCGATGCTGAGGGGGTTCTGGGGTCTGTTAGGGCCACATTTTGTGATTTAGATCCTTGCTCATCCTGGTTCGTAAACGCCTCCAGGGAGACTTTGGGGCCGGTGCTGGCGGGATGATCAGTGCCACCCTTTGTGAGGGCAGGGTACCAGACTGCCTCAAGGAGACGGTGGTGCAGCCCCTGCTTAAAAAAACATAATTGGATGTTGACTTGCTCGCTAGCTAGCGGCCTGTCTCTAACCTCCCCTTTTTAGGAAAGGTTTTTGAATGGGTGGTGGCCCAGCAGCTCCAGGGCCATCTGGATAGCATTGGTTTTCTGGACCCTTTTCAATCAGGTTTTCGTCCAGGATACAGCACCGAGACTGCATTGGTGACCTTGGTAGACGACCTCCACCGAGAGGTGGATCTAGGACAGTCAACACTTCCTATTCGCTCTCTCGGCAGCGTTTGGTACAGTGGATCATAGGTTGCTTTTGAGATGGTTGCGGACCCTGGGGAGGGTGGACAGGACTGTCTTAGGATGGTTCCGATCGTTCCTCCCAGGGAGAAGCCAGCGGGTGGTGCTGGGGAAAGAAACATCTAGCCCCCGGGATCTCGCTTGTGACTTACCTCAAGATTCGATTCTGTCTCCACTGTTATTTAACATCACCCCTGGGTGAGGTCGTGAGGCGGTTTGGTCCCACCAGTGTGTTGATAACACCCAGCTTTACCTCTCTTTTTCAATAAACCCAGGTTCTGCAGTCTCAGTGATTTTCCAGTGCCTGTTAGCAGTGAGTGACTGGATGAGGCTGAGCAGACTGAAGCTGAACCCCGATAAGATGGAGGTGATGTTGGTGGGTAGGGCAGCTGAGGCAATGGCCCCTCTTGTGGAGGGGATCCACCCCCACCCCACCCCCACAGGTATGGAGTTTGGGGGTCTTGTTGGACCCTGGTCTCCGCCTGGATTGTCAGGCACTGGCAAAGGGAGCCTTTCACCAATTACATCTTGTTCGTAGGATCCAACCATATGTCTCAAACTCCGACATGGCCACCATCATCTATGCATTCATCACCTCAAGGCTAGATTACTGCAACGCGCTCTACGTGGGGCTGCCCTTGGTGATGACTCAGAAGCTGCAGCTGGTGCAGAATGTGGCGACCCGTCTCCTAACGGGGACGGGCCATAGGGAGCACGTTACACCAGTGCTTCGGGCTCTGCACTGACTGCCTAAAGCGTTCCGGGCCTGATTCAAGGTGCTGGTTTTGACCTTTAAAGCCCTACATGATCTGGGCCCCTCCTACCTGAGAGACTGCCTTACATCTTGGGCCCTGGAGCAGCCTCTGCAATCTGCCAGGGGCACCTGATTGATTATTTATTATAACATAGCTTTCGCCATATGCAACATATAAGATAACAAATACTAACAAAAATACAAATATATACAATAGTAATAAATAAGATAATTAAAATATAAAATATCACATAAAACATAAAAATATTGTAGCCTGATCAGTATCAATGCATTGGTATGATTAACAACCATCCTCTGTATACCCATATCCCCATATCTGGCACAGCCAACAGTCAAACAACTATTACTCCATCCTACCATTTAATTCAATTGGCCTCGAATGCTAATCCTCTTTTTAGAGGCCAACAAAACAAAGGTTGCCAGAGCTATAATGGCCTCCCTCTGTAAGGAGGTAAGCATAGCAGCCATCTGAATCAAATGTTTTACCCGAAAGTAAGTGTGGGGCCAACCATACTGACCTTAAGGAGGAATACTGAGGACAGTCCAATAGAAAATGTTGAGCAGTTTCAACTACCTTTTCAGAACAACTACATAATTTTTGAGGAAGTGGAATCCCCTTACATCTGCCCTCCACTACAGCCGTCTCAACGAGCTGCAGCCGTAAGAGGGTATATGCCCTACGTAGTTTAGGATTTATCAGCATGTCTAGGTATATTTCTTGCTTGGTAGATAACTTAAAAGCTCCCAAATAAGGGGCTACTTTCCATGATCATACCCTAGACATCTCATCTTGGTCAGCCATGTCTTGTAGTCTCTGAAAAATTTCTACCTTGATCCCCCTAAGGGTTTTGCCATAAAAATACTCGAAGGAGAATCCCATTTCTTTAATCAAACGAGCTAAGTATAAGAGCCAAGGATAAGGTCGAGTCCTGTTATAAATCAGCTCCTCTCTCAGACAGTGGAGCATTGTTGATGCCTCTTCCTGGCCAAGGAGCCTCAACCAATTTCTTAAATAAGGCCGGGGGCACCTTCTTGGAGATCCCCCGGGTGAACTGGGGGGCCACGATGGAGAGGGTGTTCTCGGTGGTCACACCGTGGCTATGAAACTCCATCCCAGAGAAGTTCGCCTAGCTCCTAGTCTGTTGACCTTTCATCGGGCCTGTAAGACCTGGCTGTTTGTCCTGGCCTTTGGGGGTGAGCGGGAGTAAGGGTGGGGGTGGGTGTTTGCCAGTGGTCTTTTACCTCTTGTACTCTTTGTTTTTAATGTTTTAGTAACCCTTTTTAAAAATGTGTTGTGAGCTGCCCTGAGCTGCCATAAGGCTGGAGGGAGTGGGATATAAATAATTAAATAAATATAAATAACTAAAAGCAACATAAAAACATCTGTTCTTTCTAGTATATTTAGAAATCAAATAATTTAAAGTAAAACAACGAACTAGGCAGGAATAACCTTCATGGAATCCAGCTTGTTCTTCCCCTAATATAACTTCATCCAGGGTGAAACAATAAATGTCTCCCATAGATCTTTGTAGGGATACTTATTAAACTAATGGGTCTATAACAATCTGGATCAATTTTAGAATCTTTCTTAAGAATATGGACAATAATATTTTGTTTCCAAATCGTTGGACAACAATTATAAAGAACTACATTATTTATTAATTGCTTCAAAATTGGAATCCACCACTGAATAACCTTAGAAATTTCAGGATGCAGGTAATCCAGGCCTGGAGCCTTTCCAGATTTTTGCTTATGTATATAAGTAGTCAGTTGCTGATCAGTAATAAAATAATTATTCAGCTGTGTTGCATGAGAAGATTCTTCATTTTCAACCATCTGAACCATAAATCCATTTTTCTCCTTAATCCTACTAGAAAATGTATCACTGTAATACTTAACCTATGTATCAGAATCTATATGACAATCTATTTTAATAAGTGAGGTTTTAGATCCTTTTGAGATAATGTGCCAAAATCACTTGTTATCCTTTGATTCAATTGCTTGATTTAAATCTTTCCAACACCTATCTTCATATTCTTTCTTCTTTACACTCAGCAGTGTAATTTTCTTGATATATTTTAATATCCTTTTTTAGCACTCTGGACATGCCCATATGTTATCATTTAGCTTAAATTATCTTAAACAACTAATTAAATTCATTTTTGCTTTAATATAATCTTCATCAAACCAAGCCTTATGCCAGGAAGCAATAGTAAATGAGGAATATTGTCTAGTTAAAACTAGGGCTGAAACTCAATTCAACCTTTTTCTCGGTTATTGCCGAGAATCGCGATTCTCGTCTCGTTTTAAACGAGAAACGAAAACTGGGGAAATTGCCAGCTCTCGACAATTCTCGGTCGAGATTTTTTTCTTGAATTACTGTTTACCATTAACCAATAAGCACGGTAACCAATAACCAATAAACATGCTAACAAACCAATAATCAATAACAAATAACCAATAAACTAAAAACCAATAACCATAAACCAAAAAAATAACCAATAAACATGGTAATAAACCAATAAACCATTTACTAATAAACAATAAAACCCAATAATAAAAAAACCAAATAACCAGTAAACACGATAATAAGCCAGTAACCAATAAACACGGTAAATGGCAGTTCACAGTAACCAGTTAACATGACACATGGTAAATCACAATACCGATACAACCGATAAACAGCAAAACCCCACAGTAACCAGTAAACACGATAAATGGTAAATTACAGTAACCGATAAATGCAGTTTCATCCAAGATCTCAATTGGGGTTTACAAAAGCTGCAAAATCTCAGCAGCAATTCTCGATTCCCGTGAAATTATTGCGAGAATCAATTTGATTCTCATTTCAGAACTAGTTAAAACGAATTTAAGTCCTGAATCAATTCCTCATACAATTTTAGAAATTCTAGAAGATCATTTAACTTATCTAAACTCAATTAAAGGCACCCAATTATAACAAATATCCAAACATTTAACTGCAACGTCTTCCTCCCATAATAATTTTTGTTTACTTACTGTTATTAGGAATAATTGGCAAGGTTGATCCATAATAACTGGTAATGTCATCTTTAGGCTTAAAGGAAGGTAATTACTTTCAGCCCTCAAAAGAATCTCAAAGTTATTATAAAATACCCATTTGTGTGTCTCAACTAAAATATAATCAATTGTACGTGTACCCCTAGCAGATAGATAAGCATAGGTACAAGGAATATCTGGCCCTGATAGCCATTAAGCATTCTGAAGTTTGCCTTAGGCCCTTTTTACACAGACCCTCTCACACTGACAAAATGCGTGTTACATTTTATTATACATTATTATTATTTATTTATTTAATTTATACCCCACCCCTCCTGAACACAGCTCGGGGCAGCTTCCAACAATAAAATCAATATAAAACAGTTTAAACATATAAAAATACATCTCAAATATTAAAAATATTAAGAATATTAAGAACAGGGCCCGGGCTACAAAAAATCAATAGGGCTGGGGAGATAAAAATCCACTAAACCCTCCCCCACCTCCCCAAAGGCCTGGGCGAACAGCCAGGTTTTGCATTGTCGTCGAAATACCAAAAGGCTTGGGGCCAGACGAGCTTCCTCCGGTAGGGAGTTCCAGAGATGTGGCCCGGCCACCGAGAATGCCCTGTCCATTGTGACCCCCCGCTTAACACGGGGGACCTCCAAGAAGGCACCCCCAGCAGATCGAAGGGTCTGCTCCGGGGTGCGGAGGGCGAGGCGGTCCCTGAGGTATGAGAAGCCAAGACCATGAAGGGCTTTATAAATCAATACCAACACCTTGAACCTGGCTCGGCACGCTATCGGCAACCAGTGCAGAGCCCGGAGCACAGGTGTTATGTGCTCCCAATGACCCATTCCTGAAAGGAGATGGGCCGCCGCATTCTGCGCTAGCTGCAGCCTCCGAACCAAGCACAGGGGCAGCCCCACGTAGAGCGCATTGCAGTAGTCCAGCCTCGAGGTGCCGAAGGCATGGATGAGGGAGGCCAGGTCTGGGCCTCCACACCAGATGTAACAGGCGAAAGGCAGCCTTTGCAACTGCCTCCCCCTGCCACTCCAGGCGGAGGTCCGCGTCCAGCACCACCCCCAGACTCCGGACCTGTTGAGCTATGGAAAGGCGAACCCCCCCCCAATCAGGGGGGCCAACACCTCCCTCGCTCTCCCCACCAACATCACCTCCGTCTTATCGGGGTTGAGCTTCAGTCTGCTCTGCCACATCCATTCCGCCATGGCCTCCAGACACTGGGATAGCACCGAGACAGCAGGGTCTGGGTTTGTTGAAAAAGAGAGGTACAGCTGAGTATCATCAGCATACTGGTGACAACGCACCCCAAACCCTCTCACGACCTCCCCCAAGGACTGCATATACACATTAAATAATAATGGAGACAGAATGGAACCCTGCCGCATGATAAGGCGCAGGAGCAAGATGTTTCCTCCCCCAGCACCACCCGCTGACTTCTCCCCAACAGGAATGAACGGAACCATTCAAGAACAGTCCCATCCAGACCCCCCAGGTCACGCAGCCGTCTCAACAGCAGCCCATGGTCCACGGTATCAAAAGCGGCCGAGAGATCTAGCAGGATGAGAAATGTTGAACATCCTGCATCCATCTCCCGGCGGAGATCATCAACCAAGGCCACCAACACCGTCTCGGTGCCATAGCTGGGGCGGAACCCAGATTGAAATGGGTCCAGGAAACCGATGCTATCTAGATGTGCCTGGAGCTGGATTGCCACCACCCGTTCAATAACCTTCCCTAAAAAGGGAAGGTTAGAGACAGGGCGGTAACTGGCAAGGGCATCCACGTCTAAAGATTGTTTCTTCAGCATGGGGCGCTGAATGGTACAGGGCAACACTGCAGCCCTGCAACATGGGGCCTTTTCACATGAGATGCCTCCACACAGTTTCGCTTGGTGGAGATGGGTGGAGGCGTCTGTGTAAACACTGTTGGCAGTGGGTGGGGTGCATTTCGCTGGGTGGAGGTGTCTGTGTAAGCACCACTTGCGGTCAGTGGAGGTACGAGCATGCTCCCACGCAACATCCATCTCCACCCACCACCCACCCATGGAGCAGTCGGCAGTGGAGTCCTTTGCTCCGTGGGTGGATGGTGGATGGAGATGGGTGTTGCGCGGGAGCATGCACACACCTACGCCCACCACCCATGGTGTTTACACAGACATCTCCACCCACCACCCACCCAGCGAAATGAACCCCACCCACTGCAAGTGGTATTTACACAGACGCCTCCACCCAGTTTCACCGTTTCGGGATGTGTGTCCATGTAAACAGACACACATACACCTCCAACCACCCACAGAGCCTCCTCCGTTTTACTGGAGAGTTCCATGGATGGAGATGGGTGTGCGGTCGATGGTGGTGGGAGCGCGCACGCACAAACATCCACCACCTGTGGTGTTTACACGGACGCACATCCACTGCACACCCTTCCCCACGTACCACCGGTGGTGTACACGGACTGCCTCCCTGTCACACACCCCACCCAAACACCGGGGGGAGGGGAGGGGAGTCTGTCTACAAACAGCCTATTATGCGTATCCCTAATCCTTGCATTAAAATCACCTGCTAACAGGTACTTTGAACAGACTATATTGTGCAAAAAGTGGGGCACCCACCAACAGCCATCTGTCGTAACCTTTTGGCGGGGGGAAAATGGCTAACAAATACTTTGAGTCCAGTGAATCCAGTTCTTTCTGGAAACACTCATGGGCAAATAAATTGGAGATCAAAATTAGCAAACCTCCTCCCTTTTTAAAATTATTATTATTATTATTATTATTATTTTATTAATAATAATAAATTACACCAGTAGTGTACCTGTCGTGGTATAATCATAACCTTTAGAATTCAGTCTCCAAGCATCTCGAAGCATCATTAATAAAAGAATTATAGCCATTTATATTAAACTAGAGAGAAATAATGTATTGCTTTGTATAAACAAAATACATAACACAAACAAAAAACAATGGCCATTTTTAAATGGATTCTCCCCCCTTCCCCCGGCTCGGTGTTTGGGCAGCTGTGCGGGGGGAGAGGCGTCTGTGTAAACGGTCAGTGGGGGGATGGGTGTTTGGCCGTGGTGGATAGAAGTGAGTGGGTGTCTGTTTACATGGACACACGCACACTTACACCCATCTCTACCCACCTACACCCACGGAGCCTCCTCTGGTTCTCCGGAGGGCTCCGTGGGTGGAGATGGGTGTGCGATAGGTGGAGGTGGGTATTGCGTGGGAGCACGCACATACCCCCACCCATCCCGCTTGGTGTTCACACGGGCAAAGACCGAGGCCCTTTTCACACAGACGCTGGGTATTTTCAGATGTTACGAGATCACGCGCAACCACAGACAATCCCCTGTGGTGGGTCCCATAACGTCTATTTCATCCCCGCCAGATGTTCACCACAGTGAACCACCGGCGGGGATCAAAATAACCACGCTTTCGAGGCTGGTCCAGGGACCATGTCCGAAAGCGTGGTCAAAGTGATTCCTGCCGAGGCTGAACACCTGGCGGGAATCACTTTGTGCTCCAACAGACGTGACGTTACCATGCTCAACCATGGCAGAATTCACCGTCTCGTCTGGCCCCTGACCATGGCCCGGAATCGACGGCCATGCTCGCCGCCAATTCTGGGCCGTGGTCAATACCCTGGGGGGCGGGCAGCCTCAGAAGCGTGGGGGGGCGGAGCTGTGCGACTGCATGTTACGCCACGCAGCCCCGCCCCCTCCCCGATTCCCCGGCGGAATCTGCCGGCTCATCTGTTGACGGGCCAGTCTGATTCCGCCAGGGAATCATTTGGGTGATTCTGTGACGGGGCCAATAGGGCCCCCGTCACGTCTGAAATCATCCACTCTAACACCAATAAAATGGGTGTTAAATTTTATTATACATGTTACAGGGCATCCATAGAGGACACCTGCAGTTCTGCAACATGAATAATAAAATGTAACATCCATTTTATCAGTGTTAGTGTCTGTGTGAAAAGGGCCCGAGCGGACACCCATCCCCCCCCCCACCGCTGGCTGTTTACACAGACGCACCCCCCTCCCTGCCACACACCTGCCTGAACTCAAAGAGGGGGGTGGGGAATCCATGTAAAAATGGCCATTGAAACAGATTTTTGTATTGATGAAGTCTGGATTAGGGCTGATGCGGCAGCAGCTTTTACCGCGCCGCGATTCTGTTCCGCTATTTCGGAATTGCCCCCGCCACACCGCGACATTTCTGCGGATATTCTGCTAATTCCGCCGGAATTCTGCAAATCGCGGAAAAATCGCGGAAAAATCGCGGAAATCGCGGAAAACCACTATTCCGCGATTTTTTGGCGCTGGCGGAATTGCGGAAATAGCGAAAATGTCATGTTTCCACGATTCCACTAAGTTGCGGAATTAAATAAGCGGAACCGCGGAACCGCGGAATGAAACCGCGGAATTAAAGCCTCTGCCATGCCATTCCACTAATTGCGGAAACACTGTTTCCGCCGGAAATAGCTACCGCTGCGATATTCCGCTACAGCCCTACTGGATACAAAAATAATGTTTTGCTGTAACCATTTGACAGATAAGTTGAATCTGTTTGCCAGATAATTCACTAATCTCTCCATCATAGAAAATCTATTCTAATTTTTAGAACCATGATATCATATAATGTTTTGCTCCCTTAAATGTTTAACGAAGAATTAATGTTTTATCCCTTAACAAAGAATTAATGTTTTCAGTTGACGAATCTCTCCAAGAATCTACTTTTATACCCAGATAAAACTCTTAATTTATCTGAAGACAAAAAATTCAGCATATTATCATAACTTTAAACTCCAATGAATTGGTATATCTAACTTCTTCATTATTTTTTTTCACAAAGACATTAAAATTGATACTGAGACAAACTATTTAGCAAAGGCTTTTCTGTCAGAGCATTAGGTAGTTTTGAACCTTACACAGTTGAAGGGTAATATTTATTAAAAACCTGAGAACCATCTATTTGACAACTACATGGCAACTCTAAAAAAACTATCATCTAAATTAGAATGTAGAGTCAAAGAAAGATCTTGATTAATCAGGTCTATCTGAAGCAGCTGAATATTATTAGAGAAATCTTGAGTTAGCAAATTTGTTGGATATTTATTAAAATCATAAGGTTCCTTAAGAGTACCATGATTAAGATCAATTGAAGAAATAGGTCACCCTTTTTAACAATAAACTAGTTTTATTTTGAGTTGTGTAGAAATATCCTTAGTTCAGCATTGGAGTAGAAACCATTTGAGAATTCCTCAGCTGAGAGATAGGGTGCTTTCCTATGATATTTACCAGGGACAATTTCCCTCCGGGAAAGAATCTGGATGGCAAAGCATGCATGGGGTTTGTAAAATGGGACCACCACTCTGCACATTTTTGCCAGTAATCCTGTGGAGGATTTCAGAGTAGGGAAATCCAACTCTGCAATACCGTGCAGGATCGCTGCCAAAAATGCACAGGGGAGGGAAACAGTCCCACATTACAAACCCCGTGCATGCTTTGCCTTCTGGATTCTTTCCTGGAGGCAAATCATGCACAGTAAGTATCTTGGGAAAGCGCCCATAGTTCAAAAATCCACAACCTGTTCGTTGTTCCAAACAAATGCCAATGAACAGGTAATGCCCAGCTCCTACTCAAACACAGGGTCTCTTGATGTGAACACCACAACACCAATCCGGTCCCAGCAACTCTCTACAGCCTCTCTCAGGGTAATTTCAGATGTGACGGGCCCGGAGGCCTGCCACGCTGAATCACGCACCAGGATCCGTTTCAGATCCCAGTCAAGAATCAGGCTGGCTGTCCTTTAGATGTGCCGGCCTGATTCTCACCAGGGATCAGGGAGGGGGCGGGGCTGCGCGGCGTGACATGCCAGGAGATGGGCGGGCGCAGCGGCCAATCCGGCCGCTGCGCTTGATCCCGTATTGCGGTCTGGGCCACGATCCAGGATGGGCCAACGGTACAGACATCACTTTTGGCCCATCCCAGATTGTGGCCAATCTAACCACGCTTCCAGAGGTGAGGCCGGCCTCACCTCCCGAACCGTGATTATTTTGATTCTCGCCAGGTATTCACTGTGGTGAACATCTGGCGGGAATCTTTTTGATGTAATGTAACAAACAGCCACCACAGGGGATTCACTGTGGTTGACCGTGGTCCCGTTACATCTGAAATTACCCTCAATAGCAAGACTTCCTCTGTTCTAACGGGTGATGATTATACATATGAGCAGACTGCAACCTCTGGTATAGTCCCTGGGCCTCTCACTGGCCACTCAGCTGCCACATAATGGCCAGCACCCTTATGTTGCCGCCCTTCGGATGCTGTCTCCAGGTGAAGGGGCTTCAAATAAGTACTTGGGAGGGAAGGGAGGGGAAAGACACCAATCACATCCTATAAAATTGTAAAATAAAAATAAATAAGTCCTCCTCCTCCAGTACAAGCACCAGCAAACTCCAAACCCCAGCCCTCAGCTCTGACATTTAAAGTCAGTAGGCACCATGGGAATGCTGCGAGTGGGGGTTTGCGTGCGCACTCCACCAATCTCCACCCATCACCCACACACAGAACAACAGGCGCCAATGCCTGATGTTACGTGCATGGAGATGGGTGGAGGTGGGTGGGGATCCGTGGGAACGCACCCCCATGTACCGCCCACCTATTCCCTCCCCCCGTGCCCATTAAGAAAGGGCCTTAAATATAATCCTGTGGCCGCAGAAAATAACAGACATGCAGATTATCCCATAAATAAATCAGAATCGTGACCCCACTTGGGTTCCCAGTCCACAGTTTGGGAACATCTGTACTAGTAAAATAAAATAGATTAGGTGGTTTTCAGTGGTGACTTGGGCCCTTTTCAAACGGGCCACAGTACGGTGGGGGATGGGTGGACGCTGTGGCGTGTGCAGTGAGGGAGCGGCCGTTACATGGACACACACTCATTTCTACGCATGGAGCAACCGCCATTGTCACTAGCTGCTCCATGTGTGGGTGATGGGTGGAGCACGGGCCACCCACACACCGGTCACATGGGCGCCCCCCATGCCCACGCAGCAGATCTGCGTGGGCATGGGGGGGCGGGGGGCATCTCATTTGAATAGGGCCTTAGTTATTCATGGATTCTGACCAGCCTAAGAATCTCTCAACACCTGGAATAAGGATTTACCATAGCAATTACTTATGCATAAATGTCAGCTAAGTAAATTACGCACTGTGTGCAGAAATAACTTAACACTTTTAATGTAAATAATTTAGTAGACAGTTCAATTATCTAAGTAATTTTACTTGAGTATTCTATGTAGGCCCAGAATATTGGTAGTGTAAGCATAACCATAGGGAGGGAAATTGCTCTATGCCTTTCCCCCTTTTAAGTCACCATGTCCTTGGCTTACATTACAGGGATACTTTCTATTGTACAATCTGACCATTTCATGCATATCCTCCCTGGCCTGGCCCCTCATAACACACATTAGTAACGTACTGCAGCCAAACCTCAATATATACATATATAACCAATATATGTATATAGTATGTAAGCAATGCTGGAATTATTTAATGCCACAAAGCGCAATGTGCATGCATGCAGATGGTCTTAAGATCTGGCCCTTCATCTTCATTGACTGGTGTTGAAGGTCCTTGGTCTGTTTCGACAGCACTATCCTTGATGCTTCTCCACACTTGGATGCAACATCCTCTCCTGCTGCAGTAGAAAAAATGGTATGAGAAGCTTCATTATGCTTGGAGCACATTTCCGTGCAAGCTGGCAATGCTGTAGAATTGTATAAAGATGAGAGGGAACTGGAGCAGGGAAAAGACAATACATTTAGTTTGTTTACCTAAGAAACAACTCTCCAGTCTTCCTTTCTTCCCCCAGTTTATATAGTAATATTATTAGCTACTAGAAAATCTATAATGCTTAGTTCAGGTTCAACAGCTATTTCAGTCATCTAGAAATAAGTTTCACATCATAGTTTAGGCCTAGGTTTTCTGTGTAAATACATCTTCTCAGTCAGTCTGAGAAGATTATGCACAATTGCTGTTAAATTACCATGCGCTGTTCTTTAATACGGGCTGAGTCTTTCAAGGCCTACTTTTATTCTGATTGGATGGACTCGCATGTAACGCTAGTTAAATCAGATGCTCTCAGGGCCCCGGAACATAACAAGGCCCAGATTAGCGTTATTTATGAGGAAGTCAGTGGGAGCTCCAGCTCTGCTTTAAATGCGCATTTCAACTTCAGATCAAATCTGGGGCCATCCGATTTAATCAGCGTTACATGTGAGTCCACCTATTGACTTTGATCTGTGTTTTATACATGAGGGCATAGGGACTTCCAGGATTGGACTCCAAGAACAAGATGTTTTATTTACGTGCTTATTTGCTACGTATGCTATTATAAATTGCTAATGTGTGATTTTAGTTTGTATAGTTTGTGCATATTTTTTTTTTTTTCAAAACAATACTGTGGGACATGTTGGAAACTTTGAGAAGTTGCAGCCAATTTTTTTTTTCCACGAAAGCCATCATTTTGGAGAAATATTAATCAAATCTGGACAGCAACGTTTCTGGCACCCGACTCTGAGGCACCTTGTGTCTTGTCCAAGGTGGGGAAAACTCTCGCCTCAGCTGAGCTGAGGAGGGGAGGTCTCCACACTTTATAAAACTCCGGCACAAGCCATTTGACGTTGGGAACTCAAAAACACAGTGGGGCCGATCCCAGGCGCACGGCACACGCGTGTGCACGCACAAATCCCATACAGGAGTCACGCACATCCTTGTTATTGGGATTGTGCCGTGGGGAGCAGGATTTGGGATTGCAGCCACTGCCTATCGTTAGCAAACTCTAATGAAACTATTTAGCTTTAGAGTTTTCTGTATCAAAGTATTTAGCAAAATACCCCTAAATCACAGAATTTTGTGTAGGCCAACAAAAAGGACTTCTTTTTGATTACTGCATTGCATGAACTTTTGTAGATTTAACTTCTTTCTAAACAACCAGTAATACTTATTTACATCGGTTAAAGCGATGCTTAATACAGTGAGTTTTCAGTTGCTACTTGATCACTTAGGTTTATATTAACATACTGTTACAATGTGGAGCCACCACCTCATGGTTGAGGCCTGTTGTTCCAAACTCTTTGTTTTTTTTTGTTTCTCAAAATGTTCAGTTTCTTGGTTGTTTTATTGCACAAGTGATTCACTGTTTAAATTTTTATTTATAGATACCAATAATATCTGCCGAACATCTGACTAGCCACAAATATGTTACACAGATGTAGACATTTTGTCATCCAACAGTAAGTTTCTGGACTGTTCCTTTTTCACACTCTGTTTGGATATGTGCATAACATCCCCTCATATTAAAAAACCCCAACATTTTGATAGTGCAGAGGAAGTTAAACCTTGTTCATACTTATCAACATCAACCGTGTGAGTTAAATATGTAGACTTCGGGCCTGTTTCTGCATAAATTCATGTTGAAAATACTGATATTTAATAAAATCAGATTGTAAGGCTATGGACCAAAAGCAACCCTACTGTGGGAGATTGACAAACGTCATCTATTTATTTTGAATTCCTAATTTGGCATATTTATTACCATTTAAACAAGGGAATGGGAAGTAATGTTCTGCTTCTCCTTTGCTAATCAGACTGAATATTTTGGTTATTTCATTTACCTCATAATTTCATTTCACTTGTTTCAGTTACTTCATTATAAAATGTTTGCTATTTTGTTATTCTGTACTTTGTCAACTTCAGCAGGCCTACTTAGCACTAAGTAGCGCTAAAATTATGGGACTAATAATAGTGGGGAGCACGGGAGATTTCCTCCCCCTGCAATTCTAGAGATATCGGGCTGGCACTTATATGGTCAGTATTCCCCACATAAGGGGGGAATGAGTATTCCCATTTTCATGTAGGTTACTTTTATACTGGCCTATGTAAAGCTCTAGTGGAGAAAGTTTCCATCATAAGGCAGAGTCTGGAAAGCACTTTAAGCAGCTCCTCTCTGTGGTTCTCCTTTGTGGTGGGCTGATGGTGTGCAGAAGGCTGTGTCCAGCTTTTGAACAGAAGGCAAGTTTAACTCGTGTGCTTGTTATTTCTTCAGCACATCGGGGAATTTAGGATGTTGTAAATTTGATGTTTACTTATCTGATCTCCCTTGCTATATTTAAAGACTTTTAAAAGAGATCACCTGTCCTTTTGAAGTAATTCTACATTTCATGTCCCAGTTACTCATAAGACCCTTTTTAGTTATTTATTTCTGAACATTTATATCTGAACATTTTGAGCGGAATGGCTCCAGCTTGCTATCATTTGTGCCCACTATGAAAGAGCTCTGGTGGTCACAGAAGCCACAATAGATCAGAATTGTCCAAGTGGAAGCCAGTGGCCCAAATCCAAGCCACAGTAGGTTTACATTTGACCCATGGCCTTACAATCTGATTTTATTAAATATCAGTATTTTTCAAAATGAAATCATACAATAACTGCTCCAAACTCTGCATATTTAACCACACTGTTGGTGCTGATAAGTCTGAACAAGGTTTAACTTCCTCTGCACTATCAAAATAGCATTCACAGGCTATACGATGAGAGACATCTGTGCAATCTGTCTTTCCCACAAATTTCTGTGAGGCAATCCAGCCCATGGAGCCAAGAAGTTAGACAGCCCTGCAGCAGACAATGGGTGATTTCAGACGTTACGGGGCCCTTTGGCCCCGTACCGAAATCATTCCCCCCCGGGATCACCCCGTAACGCCATAGCAGACGTGCGGGGGAGATCCCGGCGGGGAATGTGGGAGGGGGCGGGGCCGCGCGGCGCAACGTGCAGCCGCACGGCCCCGCCCCCTCCACGCACCCCGCCGCCCGCCCTCCGGGGAGACGGGCGGGCGGCGGGGCCAATGCAGCCGCCGCGTCGGGCCAGAAGCGCCATGGCCCGGGATCCCGCCGGGGATCCCGGGCCGTGGCAACCGACCAGACGTTACATTTTTTGGTCCCCGCTGGGGATCTTTTTGACCACGCTTCCCGGGACATTCCCCCGGCTAGCCCGGGAAGCGTGGTTCAAATTGACCCCTTGCGGGTATTGACCGTGGCGAACATCTGGCGGCCGCCAAACAGACGTGCGAGACACGGTGACCACAGGTGGGTATTCACCGTGGTTCACCGTGATCTCATAACGTCTGAAAATACCCAGTGGGACCTTAACGTAGAACTACTTAAAATTACCGCTGGCTCACTGGAAGAAGTGCAGTGAACCCCAGCAGTAATTAACCTACAGCTCCATCTAGAATTCTAGCACCTGCTATCTCACTTCTGCCACCCTGTCAGAGTGGGCTTCAGCTTTTAGTGTCACCTGCTATCCCGAGAAGAAGGCATAGAGCGGGGAAAGTAACTGTAGGCAGATCATAGGAGATAAATGAGAATGACTAATTTGAAATTGCCTTCTTTTCGGTTAATAAAATACAGAATGTCTAAAATAAGAATCTAATTTTCATTTGAGAATACCACAGCACCTGCCTTATGTGGAGAAGACAGTTACAGGGAGAGATTCCTTTCAAAGAGCTATTAAATCTTTGTGTCTCCTTAGCCACCCTCTCTAAATGAGAGTGAGGATTTAGGGTAATTTCAGACATGACGAGATCACAGTCAATCACCCTGAATCGCAGTGGTGACTGTGATTCTGTGCATGGGTATTTTCAAACGTTACGTGGTCAGTGTCAACCACAGTCAATTCCCTGTGGTAGCTTGGACCACGTAACATCTGTTGGGGGGGCACGGATGTTACCCCCCAGATGTTACCATGGCGGGGAATCACATTCACCACGTGAGCGGCAGAATCGGCGGGACCAGAGGCTGTTGTGTGGTGAAGGCGATTCCCCGCTGTGGTGTCCCTCGCCGTCACGTCTGGACGGCGACCACAGCCCGGAATCCCCGCAGGGATTCCGGCCCGTGGCCATAGCGGGCGAGCGCTGCGACGGCATTAACCGCGGCGGCCGCCCATCTCCCCAGAGGGCGGGGGGCGGGGCCGTGTGGCCGCACATTGCGCCGCATGGCCCCGCCCCCTCCCTGATTCCCCACCGGGATCCCCCGGCACGTCTGTTAGGGTGTGACGGGTCATCTCGGGAGGGGATCAATTCATTGATTTCGTGATGGGGCCAATCAGCCCCGTCACATCTGAAAACACCCCATGTCTATTTGAGCCCCGCCAGATGTTCACCACAGTGAATCTCTGGCGGGGGTCAAACCTAACTATGGTTCTGAGAATGGTGCAGGCCCCATCTCCAGAACCGTGGTTAGTTTGGCCACGATTCGAGACGGGGCTGGGAATGTCCATGGTGACTGTTACCCAGCCCCGTCCTGCAATCAGGTCCCAACCACGGGATGGGATCGGGCACAGCAGCCTGATTGGCCACACGTCGTGCCACTCAGCCTCTTCGAGATTCCCCACAGTGATCAGCCCGGCACGTCTGATGGACGGCCGGTTTGATCACGGACCGGGATCCAAGATGGGTCCCGGTCCAGGGCTTCGGTCTGCGAAGTCTGAAATTACCCTTAATCATTATTCTCAGGGCCTATAATAGGTGCATCGGGTGCAGCTGCACATGGGCCCACAAGCCGGCGGGGGTGGGGGGGCACAGTGCATGTAGAATGAGTGTGCATCTTGTCTTGGAGTGAAGGCAGGGGCAGGAGTCAGACAAGAGGGACCCATTCCATCTTCTGCACCAGGGCCCATTTCAATCTAGCTATGCCTCAGATCATTCTAAGTAATCCCTTGGCTTCCTTTGAGGTCAGGCTGCCAAATTATCATAAATTACATGTGGTACTTTTTTTTTTCTGTCAGGTTACATAGTAGCAAGAAGTCAGTCTGAAAGTACAAGCTCAATTTGCACTTGCATAGGTTTGGCTTGTACAAACATTCCAAATATTATATGTCAGTTCCTTATACATTAACCTTTCTCCCCACAGCAAAGGTTTCATTTAGCTATGCTTGGCTGTGTTTGACAGTGTTTCCACACACACGCGCGCGCGCGCCCCCAGTACTTTCTGTGTTAAAACATTAGTTCAAATTTGGGATATTGACATTGCAATCATAATAGCATAAAACAGCTATATTATGCTAATGTAATAGATACTGCAAGATAGGCCCTTTTCACTCAAACACTAACACTGATAAAATGAGAGTTACATTTTAATATACGTGTTGTGCTCTATCGGTGCCCTGCAACATGTATAATAAAATGTAACACCCATTTTATCAGTGTTAGAGTGCCTGTGTGAAAAGGGCCATAGATGGGCAGATAGATATAGAAAGATAGCCTCACTCCACCTTCTTCCACAATACAAATTTAATGGGGCCAATCCCATGCCCCGCACAGGCGTGCAACTGCATGGTTTGCACAGGGACCATCGTCCCTGTGCTGGGGGTGTCTGTGACACTACATGCAGCATGGGATCGGCCCCAGTGTCTGCTATTCAAATTTAAAGCTGTACAAAACATATCACCCAGTCAATCGTTTTATCAGGTTTCATTTGAGTTTAAATCCTACTTTACGGGGCCTTTTCGCACGGACACCCACCCTTTCTCATATGTGTGCGGGTAGGGGGGCATCCGTGTGATTGCCACGGCAGGTGCAGGGGGGATGGGGAGACGTCTTTGGGAACGCCGCAGCCAGTGGGTGGTGCTGCGTGCGTGCTCCCGAGCTCCACCCACCTTTACCCATCACCTACATACGGAGCAACGGGCGCCAATGACGGGTGCTCCATGCATGGAGATGGGTGAAGGTGGGAGGGGGCCTGTGGGAATCCACCACCACGCACCACCCAGCTGCCGCACTGCCCACCCATCTCCCCACACACAGCAGCCCATATGAAAAGGGCCACACATTTGAGCATGTCTTCAATTTGGTTATGCTTAATTTCTTTGGGTGTTTTTAAACAAGACGTCCCCACGCAAGGACCGCCTGTCCAGCGTGAGGCCTGTCTTGTCTAAATTTCATGGGGAGGGGGTGCATGCTCCTCCGCTCACCCATTCCCTGACCCATCTCTCCCCACCCCCATGTACAGAATTTTCAGCAAAAAGTCATAGTGCCCCGTGCAGGGACGGGGTGTGTGGGTAGAGTGGCTGTGCGTGGAGCCGCATGTGTGAATCGTTCCCCCGCACGTGGCACCCATGCACCCACCCCCTACACCGATCACAGACTCCCCCACCAGCCCATCTCGTTTAAGAACACCCTTTGTTATATTCTGTTTAGTGTGTAACCAAATTTTCTTCTTGTTGCTCAACTATGAAGTAAAAAGATTGAAATCCCTTGTAATTTTTTACCCTAAATAGTGTGGCTGCAGATATTTCATTCATAGTCTAGTCTTTAAAAAAACCTCACACAGGGTGAAAAGAGACATGATGCTAACTCCACCTTCACACCACTTTACCATTTCTTATGCATGTTGTAGGGCTGTATTGGTGTAAGAAATGTTAAAGTGGTGTGGTGTTAAAATGGACTTTATTTAACTCAGTAACATCATGCAACTGTGCATTACAGTTTAAATATGCATTGCATAAATTTCCAAACATGCTTCTCCTCTTCTTCATTTACTCCCAATTTTTAGTTTAAATTTTTAATTACTTATCAGATAGTGCATCACCAAATCATCTAATTTTTATTTTTGTTACCTTTCCATAGATCTTTCCTCTCCCTCCCCACCCCTCTATTTCTTAATGGGAAGAAGTGAAAGTTTATTTAGTTTTTAGTGAAAGCGAAGGCTTTATTTAAAGTATGGATACAACATTAATTCATTATTAGATTTATTTATGATTCTTTTAGAACAAATCTTGATCCTGCTGATTTCAATGGGAATTGAAAACAGTGGGTGTTTCAGATGTGACAATGCCACAGTTTAATCCGCGTTTAGTGCGGGTTAAACTGGGTGCCACTGTGACACCTAAATGAGCCTTACAGATGTTAGCCCAGGCCATTACCTGGATGATGGTGGCATTAGCCTGGCTGTAAGTTGGGACTATCGCCAACTCACAACCTGGGCTAAGCGCCACCACGGACCAGATAAGGGCTACATGACCAGAGGTAAAGCAGGCCGTCGTGGATGATGGCCCACTGTGCTTACCCTGGACCGTAGTGGCAGTGCTTCCAGAGAGCCATGGCAGCCATCATAGGCTGTCCTGTCTACTCGTTAGGGGACATGCTGTCCAGCAGGGGAGGGGACGAGAGCCACTCCACGTAGTGTGGGGCCAGGACGTACGCATGCACATCCATGCAACTCCCTGCCTCCTGCTTGGCCCAGTCACCGTAATGTTTGTTCGGTGGCCAGAGGGACAGGTCCCTCCATGGCCCGGACCAGTCTGTGGTGGTGGTGTGGGAGCCATCACATCTGAAAGCACCCAGTGACTCCATTTTCTTCACTGGTGTCATGATACGGCTTTTAAAATAAAGAGCCAGTTACAGAGAACCACCCTGTTAATTTGTAGGTTTTATTACCAAAAGGAAAGCCTACAACAGTGAAGAGTATCAAGAAGGATGGTATTTTATTAAATAATTTGTTATTGCATAAAGTATTTCTAAAGTTAAATGCCATTAAAAAACTGTTTAAAGCACAGTTGTACAGTCATCACTTTAATGAGAAGTTTGTAGTAGTAGTAGTGATTTATTGAAAGCATAACCATTCGGTCATAGCCAATATTAAGGTATAGGACAATACAATACAACTAATATTAATAATATAAAACTCAAAAATCGAGTACAGTGAGAGGTTTGTTGAGTCCAAGGCTGAAAGACTGGACCTTTGTGTTGCTTTGTGGATACGAATGAAAATGTCTTTTTCTTTGTTCTTCCCTTTCCAGATCATACTAAAAAGAAAAGGACAGTGAGTGTGGCTGAGCAATGAAAAGGACAGGTCATTAGCCATAATGTATATACTGTCAAGTAACACACAAAATTCCCTCAGCAGTCAGACTTCACCATACTGCATGTTAACAAGATGAAATGACAACTTGGAAATCCACTGCACACTGTTGCCTATATACTTTGTACATTTAATTGATATTTGTGCTGAGGTGATCTTATTGTCTAAAACTACAGCATTGTCTATCTTTTCTACCACCCACAAGTATGCATGTCTTGAGATATGCATCTGTAGTCTATTTCCTACATAATCATGTACATCCTCTTGAAAAGACAGACTATGATGTAATCATAGATCTATTATGTATTGGTACGTCTGTAGACCAAGATATAATTTTTTAAAGTAAGTTTATTTCTTTCAAGGTTTACAAATAACAAAGGTGCACCTTGTATTTAAAATTGCCATTATAGATGAGAGCGTGCATGCACAGTAATTTTTTTTGTTTAAGAGTAATATTTTTAATGTAATAGATTGTAAGAAGTGGTAAAAGAGGTATCTGACAGAGATGAATGTGCCAAGCAAAACCACAACTGTGTATATTTTAAAGCACATCAATGGCTTTAAGTACCATGTTGTTAAGGATTCTCATGAAGTGCCATAGACTGTACATCAAATTAGAGTATTATTTCTGCAGTGTTATTTTCAGAGCCACATTTTTTTTGTTTATTTTGTTAGTTCTAATCAGTCAAAGGGCACCGTTCTGTTTCAAACCAAAGCTGTCTCAGAAATGGCCAATTTTACCTTACAGTTAACAGTAGACAGCACAAGAAAGTAACTCTTATCAGTCCAGATTAACTTACAGATACTGGGTATATAAATCTATATAAACTATTTTAATCCATTGTAGTGTAATATTTATGCATATTATACTGTGTAACACAATATACAAAAAGGGAAAAGCCATTTCTGAGACACAAAGTGACTAAAAAAAAAAAAGCTTGAGGAACTTATTTTGCTTCTATTTATATAGCCTCTGTCAAAAGTCTAGAAAAAAAAGACTATAAATGTGCTTGCCGCGGTGGGTTTCACTTTTTGCTTAAATGCTTCATCAAAGTCACACTTCAAAGCAGTGACTCTAAACAAAGACGAAAGAAGCACTGAAATCAGATGCATGACAAACCAAAACATGAAAAATTGAGATGTTAATTAGAGTAGAAATCGGGTGGGTTAAATACTTGGGTGAGTTTTATATGTGATTTTTTTTTGTTCAGATTAACTGCTTATAGCCTTAGAAAGCCTTTACAAAATAAACACACACACACACACACAATAGATGTGCATTCAAAGTTTTTAAGAATGGATTCATCCAAAGGAAATCCTTTTTGTGGTTTGGATGTTGCAGCTAGTAAAGGATATTTTTGCTCTGTTCAGCAGCCCTATAAAAGCTGCGGAAGTGGGGGCCAGGTGACTGGTAGTATAGTGTGGAATGGAAGAGGTGAGAGTTCAGTTCTAGAACTTTCCATACTTCCAAGTTTACTGCAAGTTTTTATGCTTGAGAGAGAAGCTTTCTAGTATAAGAATGATGTGTTGATTTTACTGATTGTACTGTACATCTATTAAAGCCTTAGATTATTACATTACGGGTTAAAACCCATACCAATGTAATTTCAATCGTGTTAAGAAAGTATAGGTAACTTCACATGTATTTGTAGTTACTTACATTACAGATTATTACTTATTTTTTCTTGTTAAAAGTGTAGTTTTTATTTCATACATCCATTAGATTGTTTTCATTTTCTATTACCAGATGAATACTGTTTCAGTTTTTAGAATTTTTGTTTTATTAGATTTTACTGATGAATTTTTCAAAATACAAAAAAAGAATAAAAATAAAAAGTAGGTTTTTTTCCTTCATAACATACTCAGTTTTGACTTTACATGTAGTGTCATGAGTATTCGTATTATTGTTAACTAAATGATTTATATTTTACTGATTTAATATTACAATGTAAGAATGTCAGTCATTGTTAGTTCTTGTCTAGTTTTCATTAAAAGAACAAAGATCTTTTATATGGATATCTTATAATTATATAATCATTGCTAAGTAAGAAGTTACGTTTTTGCTATCGCAACAATCCTGGCAGACAATTGAGTAATATTTTGATGATTTATTTTGTTTGTAATTAGTTGTTATAAGAAAATCTAGTTCCTAGGTATTAGAAAAAAAATTATTTTCTACTGTATCCATTTCAAATGTTAAAATATTGTTTAAATATTTTTTGAAATCCCTGAATATCAGGCCTTGTTATAAATAAGCTGCATAATCAATAGATCAAGGGACTTTTTGTTGATAATACAAATACTCAAAAGTTTACGTAACAAGAATTATAGCGTGTGTGCAAACTCTTGAGGGTTGATTATGCTGCAGTTTAGCATGTGGGAAAGTATAGAGAGAAGGTTGACTTTTTGCACTTCTGTATATAGTCAAAAAAGAGAGAAACCTGTATGATAGTAAGATCTTATTTTGAATAAAAATGTCTATAATTACAAGGAGTTTTGTTAAGGCTAATAAAATGACAGGCTGAACAACATTGCTTGCAAAAGTGGCACAGAGTTAGCACTCCATACCCCTTCAAAAAAGTTGCTTTGCTTTACGTGGACAGCTTGTAGTTTGCCAGGATTTTTTCAGCTGGAAAGATATGCCATCCTTCCAAGATCTCATGACTGACAAAAGCTCCACTGGTCCAAATCTGCCTGAAGATCGTTACTTTAAAAAAAAAAAAAAAAAGTAGTAAAAAAAAGTAAACGTTTTTTTTAAAAGCAGGTACTTCAAACCATTAAGATGAAAAAATCATGGATCAGATATTCCGTACATTACTCAAAAACCTACTGCATGTTTAAACTATCCAAAAATGAGAGAAAAAAAATATTAAGGATATATACTCTTCAAACTCTGCCAATTTCAGTGGTTTATTGTTCACAATACAAAAATCTTCAAAACAAATATTGACTTTCACAAAAAAAAAGTTAAATCATGAACAGGCAAACCAAACAGCACACCGTAGCTGTAGTTGTTATGTGATTAATTTTTATTGCTGTAGTGATCCTGTTCTTTTAGCAGGTGAAAAAAAAGAAACCTATCAAATTTACCATTTTAACTGAAAGCACTAAAAAATCATAAAATGTTTTAAACCAAAGTGAGGGGGGGAAAAACATGATTACACCGTTCTTATATCTGGTGTTCACACGGATGAATGAACTACGTTGCACTTCCTTGCAACCTTGCAACTTTCATCTGCTGAAAGGACAGATGTGCTTGGTTTTACTGTTATGTAATCACAGACTTACTTTTTGCTTGTAGTTGCTCCAAATTATGTACTCTGTCCTGGGCTGCAATTTGTTTTTATGCTTATTTTATTCTTACTGCTATAGTTGACCTTGCTGTATGGAAAAATAAAGTGAAATTGCCCTAATAAAACTTCTCTTTCTTAATTATATTTTTTCCTATTTTAGGTTATAAGTTACAGTGTTTCTGTGTGTGTGTTTTAATGTAATGTATGTCCAAGGAAAATACTTTATTTGAAAAGCCTCATTGGGTAGAAACAGATGTGTAGGTGGCGTGGCAAGAAACGGCAGACTACATGACCCAGGTTGGGGAGGGGCACCAAACAAACATGACCATGATCGGACAGTCATCCCGCTTCCCGCATAGTCCGGGTAAGGTGGGGAGCTAAATAAACATGCAGCTGGCCATGCCCTGCCCCCCTCCATGACAGAAAATTGTGACAACCAGCCATGGCAGCCCCTGCCTTGGCGTGGGTATGGCAGGGCAGAACAAATGTATAGGCAGGCCTTAGCCCGGGCTGTGACCTTGGAAGATTTTCCGAGGAAACATCCTGGGTTAGCTGCGTACCCACCTCAGGGTAGTCTTCGGCTAACATCTGGCGATGCCTGAATAGACATGCAGGTGGGTCTGGGATAAAGCGGGCCATTGTCATGTCTGTTTTTACCCATTGTGAGCTTTCTATGTGAATAGCAAATTATTTACAAGCGCGCGTGCACGCACACAAGAAACAGTGCATGAGACACAGCTGTGGTCTGTCACATCCTAATGAGGTATTTAAAATCTGTCACATGCCTGTCAGACGTTACTGAAAAGCCTGTCTTTTCAGCCTCTGTCATTCAGCTGATGTAGCAGGTAACAACAGTCTCTGTCTTATATGAGGCCCACTAAGATCAGTCTCTTCAATTTAACATGCTTTTTCTTGGCTATTTAAACTGAAAGTATTCTCACAACTTATTTTATATTGAAAGGAAAATGTAAAACAAATAGAGAAATTAGCAGCAGCAAATTAATGAAAATAAGTAGGATCTTGCAGTCAAATCTGATGAGGTAACGGAGCACATTCACACGAGATCACAGGAGACTTTTCTCCCAGGTATATTCTTTGTTACAGGAATTTGCATTCCCACATTCCCTCCCGTGCTTCAAAATTTCTCAGGGTTACTGCTATGGCCCATAATAATGGGACAATTATGGGGTTTTTTGGGTTTTGTTAAATCTACAATACATTGGGTGTTTTAGACAGACCCGGGAATGGCCACCCCTGGGTCTGCTCCAGGGACAGCAGGTTTAAACGGAGGCTGCCATCGCAGACTGCAGTCCACTCCAGTGGCGCCTGCTCCCCCACAGGTCTATGGCCATTGCCAGGACAACCACCGGCTGGAAGCAAAGGTGCAGTGGCCTGTCTGCGAGTAGAGAGACCAGTGCTCCAGGTGGCGCGCTTCACTCACAGTGCTCCAGGATGTTCCAGAGCACTGCATGTGGAGCTGGCTCTGCCTCACCTCAGGGTGGTCTGTCCTTACACAGACAGGCCGTCCAGGTGTGGGGTGAAGCAGATGTCCATTTAAAGAAACCCGATGTCTTCACCAAGCAGGCAGTGATGATTCATCCCCTGAGAGGGAAATATTCTCTATTCCCTTCCACAGCAATTAAAACTGAGTGGTATGTGAACTAATTCCTTCACATGATAAGGGAAATGCAGGAGAGAGATTTAGCCTGGTTGCTAACCCTTACTTTTCCGACTTAACTTTTTTCACTTCACCCACATTTTATCTGGTTCATCCCACACCATAAATGTGTTCAACTGTAAGTCAGGGGAAGTAGTTTCTACCCAGCTAGCCATCTCATGTGAACATGCCTAAAGTCTTTAATACTCAAACCTCCCCCTTAGAATGCAGCCCCACAGCCCTGCTGAGCAGAGAAAACTAACATGGAGCTTTTGCTCAGTATAGATTTGCTCCCCAAGCAAACCCTGTTCACACTGAACTCTTCCCTTACCCTCCATGAGAAGAGCAAATGGGCGGTGCTCTGGGACAACTGCTTTGGGAAAGGATGTGTGAATGGGCCTTTTCGCACAGACACCCCTCCCCTTGCACACGTGTGCGGGGGGTGGTGGTGTCTGTTTGATCGCTGTGGGAGGGATGGGGAGGCGTCTGTGGGAATATTGTGGGTGGGGATGCATATGCACTCTTGTGCTTCACCCACGCACAGAGCAACGGGCACCAGTGGCAGATGCTTCATGCATGGAGGTGGGTGGGGGTCAGTGGGAATGCACCCCCACACACTGCCCACCCACCGTGCTGTCCATCCATCCCCCCCCCGTCCCCCATGCACAGCAGCCCATATGAAAAGGGCCAATGTGTCCTAAGGCAGAATTTGGGTACATGAACCTGATGCTGGAAGAAAGAGTTGAAAAGTAATCTGATAATAATAACACAAGTTTTACCCTTTCTTTGAGTAGTCAGGATCTGATTTTCATTTTCACTGAGAACAGTGGTAAAAATGGTCTTTTAATGTACGTGAGAGCTAAGTACTTAATGTATTTAATGTTTTTAGACTACCAAAGCTCATATTTCAGAAGGGAAGAGACTTTTTATAACTTCCAATATTATTGCAGTCTCAAAAATGCTGGTTATTTTCAGACCTTGGTAAGTCCCAGCCAAAGAACCTAGGTCTGGATCTGCATTTCTGACGACCTTAAAAAACTGGTAGAGTGCTGGTTCAGACCCATTTTGAGTTTTTGCTTTGCTTGTTCTAGTTAGTTAGTTATTTAGATTTGTATCCTGCCCTTCCCAGAAGGCTCAGGGAGGCTAACATCATAAAAAAAAAGAAGATAAAAACCATAAAACAAAACATAAAATACCTTCCAAATGCTACCTGTGCCTATTAAATGCCTGACCTCTGGAAGATGCTCAGGTGAGGACTTTGACAAACCTCTAAGGGATGTGAGTTCCAAAGCTGTGGAGCAGCCACTGAGAATGCTTCTCTTCACACTCTCTGTGTGGACATGCTGCAAAGCTGGAATCTGCAAGAGGGCATGCTCAGCTGACCTTAGAGGCTACAAGATGTCACGTTTTGTGAGGTCCCATAAATTACAAAGGGAAAGTGAGCTAAGTTTCCCAGCTGAACTGGTCATACTGGATTGGGCTACACTTTTTCCTAATTTGTATAATATGAGTTTACACTTCACTTTGTTATCCAGCTAGCAAAGCAAGTATTGTAAAAATGACAATACATTTCTAAATAAAGGAACATGAGACTTGGATTATAAAAATATATGCAAAGTTTACTTAAATATAAATAGAAAGTATCAGGAGCTTACATAGAATGGTATGATAGCCAATCAAAGTTACATGATCTTAAAACATTTCTATCTTAAGAAAAAGCTTGTAAAAGCTTAACATATGCACAATTCATTGGCTCAAAGATATCAAGAGTAATACTTTACATGTTTCCCAGATTCATCCTTAGACTACCATGAAGATGTTAAGTGAGAAGGAAATCCAATGATATTTGGGATTTCAATCTGAGGAAAGCCAGGCTGTCTCTCTCTATAAAAGAAGCCTGTTAGAAGGATCACATTACTGAGTAGTGTTATCATGACATCATCCTCAAGGAGATACACTGGATTTTAATTGGCTCTCTTAAAGAAACCAATCAGAATTTGACTTCTTTCAAAGTTTATCAAGGTTTAATACTAAATAGAAACCTTGTATTTTTATCAGAGATAATTGTCAGATTATAGAGAGAAAATAACGAGATCCTAAAGTTATTTTAACTATAAATTAATAGATATGTTAGCTGGAATAAACTAACAAATCCTCCTTCTTAGTCTGGAGATTCTTCTGAATCGTGCTATCTGTCATTTAGACACTTAGAGATAACATTCCAAACATCTTGTCTTGAGAAAACCTAAGCTAACCAGAGGGAGTTAGGCTAGCTAAAGGGCCTCTTTATGGCTCATCCATTTGGTTGTTTCCTTGGCAACAGTCAAATGTCATTTGGGAAGCTTAGAAAAAACTTTTATTGGAATGCAGACTAATGGGGCCCTATTTGGACCTAGCTAGTCACAGAAGCTGATTTTAAAAATCAGTGCTGTAAAGCACAATTCCAATACATTTAATGAGAAAGTTAACATATAAAATGCAAAGTTAATACATTTAAAACACAGATGGCCAAACATATATGCTTATAATAGGAAATACATGACAAAGAGGACTAAGGAGGGATGTAGGTCCCAGGCCATTATAGGTCAAAAACAGCATCCTTTCCTATTGCTACAATATCACTATTACTTTTCCTTTAAAATGAATAACTGCATCAGTCATTCTGGTTTTTAAGACACATCTCTATACATAGGTCCTGCTCCCTGTTGAACAGTCTTCTTTCAGATGATCAAATCAACAACATTAGGCAGATTCATTTTCCTGCTAAAAGAATTCATTTGAAGCACAGGTCATTTCTATGCATACTACAGAACTTGTTTATTCACAAGTTTTGTTCCAAAACTGGACCATGATCCCAGCTGTGGTGATGCCACGTGTAGATGGGGGTCATGATCTCTATTGATATCTGGCATTTGCATAGCTTTGTTACTGGCTGTGGTCCCAGGATTATTTATCTCAAAATGGGCTCGCTCAGGAAACATTTGGGATCTGCCATTATACATACTTAAGTGCGCTATGTCTAGAATGGCTCAGGTGAAGATTTCATTTAATCCTCATTGGGTGCTTTTAAACGGATGGCACACATGGCTCGACTCTGCCTCACATTGGCCCATCTGTCTAAAGCCAGGCCATCAGATGTGCAGGCAGAACAGGTGGTTCCTGCTCTGGTCCAACCCCGTTAGCAGTGCTTTGAAACATCCCCGAGCACTGCCAGTGAAACAGACCACCCAGTCCTAGGGCACCAGCCGAAGATGGAGCTGCGGTCTGTCTACTCACAGATAGCTGCTGCAGCTCCACTCCTGGCCAGCGGTTACCTTAGGCAATGTCATAGAGGTGCGGGTGACAGCCTAGAGTAGCAGGTGATCCACCCACAGCTCTATGGTGTGGGAGAAGGGGGGCACCACACAGACAGACCGCAATAGGCAGCAGCTGCCAGGTCGGTATAAACCTGGCACAGGTGGGGCTGCACCTGGGGGACACAGGGCTGGCCACCCCCAGATCAGGTTTGTGGTTGCCCACCTCGGTCTGTCTAAAGACGCACATTTTTTCACTCCATCAGCAAAGATTTCCTGGTTCTGAATGCTGACAGTAAAAGAGCAAAATAGCTAAGCTCCATGGCTGAACATCTAATTCAAATGTATTTGCGTACAACTTGTTCCTTCCCTTTAAACCTCCATTTTACACATTTAACACATGAAAACGAAGGGCTAGCAGAACTGGTCAGTCGGAGCTGACCAGTTGGTGCACATTGTTCTCCACAGGGAGATCAGCTACCACATGTTAAACAGAGGGCTTTTTTAAATGGGGTGCTGGTGGGCGGGGGTGGTTCATGGTCATGCCACTGCAAGAGCTGTACAGGGAGGTCGGGTGCATACCTATCCCCCGCCCATGCCCCACATGGAGCAACCTGAGTTTTCGCCGGTTGCTCTGTGTGGGGACAATGGGTGGAGGTGTGTGTTTTTTCAGGAACGTCCACCCACCTGCCACCACTTTCATACGAGACACACCCACCCATGTCATAATAATATAAGAAGTGCCATACTGGGTCAGACAAATGGTCCATCTAGCCCAGCATCCTGTCTCCAACAGTGGCCTATCATGGTGGCTTGGGAGAAGCACCCAACAGGTCACAATGGGGGATCCATTCCCTGTTGTTTTCCCCCAGCTCCCATCATGTTCCCTGAGCCTGTCTGGCTAATAGCTGCTAATGGA
>QEPC01007225.1:413015-429349 GCA_003113815.1 Sphenodon punctatus
GCTCCTTCAAATCCCTCCTCAAGACCCACCTTTTCCTTGCTGCCTTTCCCAATGCCTGCTAGTCTTTCCCTGTACACTTACTGTCTGCCCTCCTCTGCAGACTGCTGCCACCAACCTCTTTGTAACCAAGCCAAGCATACGCACCTGAGATACCGCATCCGCTTGAATGTTTGTTTGTCTTCTCCCCTGTCTCTCCCACTGTCCCCTCTCCCTGTCTCTCCCCCTTTGTCTTTTAGATTGTAAGCCACAGGCAGGGACCGCATCTAGTTCTATGTTCTGTACAGCACCAGGTCACATGACTGGCACTATATAAATGTCTATTATAATAATAATAATAATAATTAATAATAATATATGCAAGATTGCGTTATATGCTATTTAGAAGAGTTAATATGCACGAAGGTCTGTCCTCGGTGGGGAAGATTATAGTGTTGTTATCAGATAGACATCGAAATGTAACCCAGGTGATGTCTTTTTTTGGGCTCCTGATGGAAAAGGAGAGATGAAAGAGTGCTCCAAGGGTGAGATCCCCAGAAGCATTGTTGGATACAGTTTACTGGAGTTATATTGTTCTTATTTATATTTGAAATTATTGTTATTATTGTTGTTGTTGGCCAGATTGCAGGAGAGTAGGTTGACGGCGACTGGAATGCTGGAGTTATCCCTGCCAGCATCTGGATTTTTTTTGCACTAGTACAGAGGAGGAGCAGCCTTGGCGAGAGCAGCCAGGTGAACAGTTAGTGGGGAAACAGTATCAGCGGGAATGGAGGTGTAAGATACTGATTTGGAGCCCTGACCCACCTCTTTGACCTGAGTGGCCGAGACTACCACCTGAGTCTGCCCACACCCTTTATCTCCCCCTTTGACGCCTACGGCTGAACCAGATTGCAGGAGAGTAGGTTGACGGCGACTGGAACACTGGAGTTATCTCTGCCAGCATCTGGATTTTTTTGGAGCTAGTACTGAGGAGGAGCAGCCTCTGTCTCTTATACACATCTAGATGTGTATAAGAGACAGGCCTTGGAGAATGCGGCCAGGTGAATAGTGAATGGGGGAAACAGCACTGACAGGGACGGAGGTGTAAGATACTGATTTGGAGCCCTGACCCACCTCTTTGACCTGAGTGGCCGAGATTACCACCTGAGTCTTCCCACACCCTTTATCTTCCCCTTTGACGCCTACGGCCATGCGCCTAAGAGCTGCGCGAGCAAGGGCGCAACCTTGTGCTCATGGCCTTAGGTGCTGGCCATTCGGCTGCCAATACTTTGTTTCTGAGGCTGTTGGGAATGGAGAAGAAATGGCACAGATCAGATGAGTCGCTTGGTCTACCTGAAACCCGAGCCCAAAAGTGCCCCAAGTTGACAACTTACCAGGAGCAAGTATTGATATCTGACTCTATACCTCAGAACTTATTGGACCCAGGACAAGGAGGGGGTTATACTATAGAAGCTACTGAACAGTGTGTACAGGAGGTTATTCCCCCATACAAAATACAAGGCAATACTGATAATATGGAGCAGAATGCTGATTTTGCCAACAATTACGACGTAGAGGACTATCTTAGAATGCAATGCCATTTGATATCTAGAACTATTGCACTTTTGTTTAAGAGTATTACTTATATGGGGGGCTCTTGTGTCTTTATTAGAACCCAATTGCAGCAATTACTAACTAAGTTGGATCAGCTGCAAAATAGTGATGATAAGGAAAAGGTACCTGCCCCTCTCGAAGTTGGTAAAGGAGAGAGGCAGTCTACAGAATTAAAGAAGAGGTCATTCGTTCAGCCTAGGAGTGGTTCCAACAAAGCTATGAGAATTAGAGGTATCTCCCATACTCACAGGATAGATGACAATGCAGTATGGATAAAAGCTAGGGTGCTGAGCACAGGTTTTCTCCCTAGTTGGGATAGTATAAAAGATGTGACTAGGAACTTGTCATGTCTTTTAGGAATTAAAGAACCTAGGATAGATATTGTAAGAATTCAACATCTGCGTGATGGAAAGAACAACCTGTTTATTAGAACTTTTTTCCATACTCCCAATCTGGTTAAGAAAATGTTCCTGACCAGGAAATACCTTAAATCTATGGGAGTCTCTATTGATAGAGTATTTTCTAGGGTTGATCAGACAGTAATCACTCCTTGTGAGATGCATTCTCCACCTGTTTTTCTATCTTCCCACAATCTTATTAATTTGGACTCTAATCCTATAATGGCAAAGTTCTCTTCAATTGGATCTGGTTGTAAAAGGTCTTTGGTGGAAGCAATGGAGGTTTTCACAAGTCACATCTCAGCCAAACTGCCAAGAGAAGTTAAAGATAGTTATGAGAAGATAAAGGGGGCTATTTTTCAATTAGGGCTTGATCAGAAGAAGTGTCAAGGGGCTGAGACGAACAGAGGACCCAAATCCTTTCCTGCTATAGTAAAGACCTTTTTGGAAGATTGCAAGGATGGGGTAGGAATTCTCTCCCCCGCCCCCGGCTTCCTTTAATACTCTTCCTCTTATAAATCAGGATGTTTTTATCCAAAAATTGGAACTTATCAGGAGTAATTTGCCACATATTTCTTCTGATTATGCACCCCAATTTCTGGATTCACACAAGACACCTTATCATCCTGAACATAATTTAGATGCCTTGACAGCTATGCGCTTTTTAACTACTCAAGAATTGAGTGAGACTGCACCCCTGGCAGGGTCAACTCAAGTTGCTACTGTTTGTGTGGAACCAAAGATAAGCAACTGTCTGAGTACCATCCAGTCTATAAGACAGTTAGAGACTGATCCAACATTGCCAGTACTCAAATCTCTTAACACCACTGAATTTCAAGATCTGCCGATTAAGGCTAAGTTAGATAGAAGCTTCCACAAACAGGCTGATTAGCAGTGTCTATTGAATCTTGTGTAATTCCAGACTGACAGAGAGCTAATGAAGGAGTAAATGAAGTTCACTTGTATACCTGTGTGCGGGATGATTCTCCGTGGGTTGCAGTGAATTGTGCTCCAATTTCTTTGGACAATTCCAGAAATCTGCTTTACTTACAGGCTAATTCATTGCATATAAAGGCAACGTTTCCCACCTTGTTACCCAGTTTGGTAAAAGCCAGATCCCAGAGCTCCTTGAAGTTTTTGTCCTGGAATATTTCTGGATGCAAATATAAATGCTGGGAGTGGGATCCTGAGTGGGTTGCATGTTTGATGAATTACGATGTTATCTTTTTTCAGGAAACTTGGCTTCAAGGAGGGGATCATTTTACTATTCAAGGGTTCCAGGTGTATTCTCTTTCAGGCACCAAAGTTAAGACCAAAGGCCGTGTTTCTGGCGGCCTAGCTATAATGATTGCCGACATTTTTGTGGAACTTTTAGAATTGCTTCCATATTTGAGATCGGAACTTCAGGCAGGTTTGTGGAGATCTCCCTCAGGGACTTTATTGTTGTTTCTCAATCTTTATATTCTCCCTGTTTCCTCAGAATATTATAGAGCAAATGTTTGGAAGGCTTTGGATGATATGTTAGAGCAGCTGTTCAATCAGTTTCCCTCTGCTTTGTATGTTATAGCAGGAGACTGGAATGCCAGGTTGGGAGTTCTGCAGGATGTCGATTCAGTGCTGAGCTTTGAGGGAGTAGTTTGGCCCTCTGAAAGGTGCTCTAGAGATCACCAAAGGAATGAGCTGGGAATTTGCATGCTTGAATTACTCATGGCAAATGGTTTAATGATATTGAATGGGCAAGGAACTGGAGACCCTCTAGGGGAATTCACCTTTATAAATGCAAATGGTACGTCTGTCATTGATTATATTGTAATTCAGGCATCCCAATGGGAGAGATTTGATAATTTTGCATTGATTCCACGTCCCAAAAGTGATCACTTGGCATTAACAGTGGATATAAACGATTGTATAAACCCCTCTAAATCTCAGATAGTCAGAGTCAATTCAAGCAGCTCTAGGGTCCGGGTCAGATGGAATGAGTCACTTAAAGCTGAGGTTCTGGCTCTGTTATGGAGTCCAGAGCTTCGTCATTCTAGGGAAATTAACTTGTCAGCTTGCAATGGAAGTATAGATATAGATAGGCTTGGCAAACATTATCTTTTGACAATATCGAAGCTTGCCCTTAATGTTCTTTCCCATAAACCACACTTAATCAAGCGACAAATTAGCAGATGGTACGATCAAGAGTGCGGGCAGGCCAAACGTACACTGGTGCATGCTAGATGTGCCTGGGTAAAAGGAGGTTCTGAATTATCCAAATTGCAATTCCAGGCAGCAAGATGTCGGTACAAGGACCTAATCAAATCAAGGAGAAAAAACATGCCCATTTTTGTCTGACTTGGGCCAAACTTAAAGTGGCAGCCTCTTTGAGAGACTCTAGATCATTTTGGGCTATTATTAATGTTAAAACCTCCTCCGGTGCTGGTAGAGGTATAACTCAGATTGATGCAGAGGTATGGATACCTTTTTTTCAATCACTTTTTAGACTTGGCCTGGAGAAAAGCGGGGAAATCCCTTTGGATTTTGTCAAATCACTGCACCGATCAGGGCCTTCAATTTTTGATCCACAGGTAAACTCCGCCCAGGTGACTGATGCAATAAGGTCTTTCAAATGCATTAAATCACCCGGCATCAGTTTTATCATTGCCGAAACTTTGCAGGCTGGTCCTGACTGGTGGTCCCCTTTGTTAGCTTCCTATTTTACACAGATTAATATTATGATGAAGATACCCCGCGACTGGGGTGTGTCCATTATTGTTCCCAAGGATCCAAGCTGTTATTGCCCCATTAGCCTCCTTCCAATTATAGGGAAACTTTATACTAAACTTCTGCTTAACCATCTTGAGATTTGGGCTTATGGGCAGAATTTAATTCCAGAGGAACAAAATGCTTTTCGCAAGAATTTTTCTGTGATAGACAATTGTTTTATAATTATTCATGTTATCGCAAAGTACATGAAAATAAGGGCAGGGACACTTTCCCTGGCTTTTATTGATTTCTGTAAAGCTTTCAATTCTGTTTTGAGAGTGAAACTCTGGAAAAAACTATACCATCTAGGAATCGATCACCATCTGTTGACTTTACTTGTTCACGTTCACACAGAAAATTATGCAAAAATTAAGTTGAGGGATGACGGATCTTTATCAGCTCCGATTCAGATCCAGAGGGGGGTTAGACAGGGGTGTGTTCTGGCCCCCCTACTTGTTAATCTGTATCTAAGTGACCTTCCAGCCAAATTAGCCTCTTCCGCCTGTCACTCTCCAAAGATTAAGGATAGGTGTCTACCTGTGTTGATGTATGCAGATGACGTTGTTCTAATGTCACAGACGCAAAATGGACTGTGTACGCTCTTGGAAACTCTGCTAGATTACTGTGCAGAGAACGAATTAGATATCACTTTGCAGAAATTCCAAGTCATGGTTATGGGGACGGCACATTAGGGACAAGGAGTTCCACCAGGTAACCTCATATGTATACCTTGGGATAACTATCAGATAATGGCTTATGGGAGAGACATAAGAAGTTAATTGCCCTAAAAGCTAGGGTGGCTTATAAAGGGATCTTGAGGTTTACCATGCGTTCGATTGGAATTAGTAGTTCTCTTATTTTGAGTGTCTTCAGAGCCAAGGTTCATTCTGACATTTGCCTCTGAGGTCACACTTCCAATGGATGCCCGAGTTCTTGAAACGGTTCAAAGTGTATTTCTGAGAAAGCTGCTGAGAGTGGCCCAAAGTGTCCCTGCCCCAGTGGTAAGAGCCGAGACAGGTACCTTGGCTATCAATTGTCTCAGGAAGCAGTTAGCTCTTGGATATTGGGCTAAATTAATTAACCTGGGCAAAGTCTCTTTGCCAGTGCTTTGCTTGAAGGAAGAGTTAGAACATTCAGGGGTCCAATCCTATCCATGGATTACCCAAATTACATCATATCTATCTAATGCAGGCCTTTCGTTCTTCTGTTTTTTGGGAAAAAACTTGTCTCTTCAAAAAAGTCTGGTAAAACTTAGGGTGAGCGACATCTCTAGGCAGGAAGATCCGGCTGCCTTAGCCTTGTGGAGGTTGCCTCTCGGCTTTGTCATTTTAAAAAGCTGCACAAGACTGAGCTGTATCTTGATGTCTTGAAAGAGCCTATATTATGCAGAGTTTTACATGCTTTCGTTTTCAGCTGCTCCCTTCCGCTGTTGTAAAGTGTTGCTATAACAGTATACCGTATAATAAACGTTTTTTCCCTGGTGCAGATTTTGCGATTGAGGATTTAGAACACTTTCTTTTCTATTGCCCTCTATATGAGAGCTTAAGGCAGACCTGGTTAGCTCCGTTGTGAAAAGAGAAACATTATTCTTCACCTATTAGTAAACTAAGTGAGTTAATGGCAACACAGGAGGAAAAAACTATGCAGGCTATTGCCTCTTTTACTTTTCTAACTATAAGGATACGGGACAAAGAGATGTGATCAGTCCTGAATTTGCTCTTTTTCTTGTCCACCACAGTTGGTCTAGTATATGGTGTAAATTTCTCTCTGTATTTGTTCTGTTGGCTTATGTTTTCTAATGTTCTATCTGTGTTATTCGATTTGTTTTATTTTTTGACCATGGCGAAAGCTAGTGTCTAATAAACATTATTATTAATTATTATTATTATTGTTGTGTATTTTATCATCATCTCTGTTTTTATTGTTTGTATAATGGTCATGGCTGTTGGCAGTGCCAATGAAGAAATACCTACCTACCTAGTTTACCGGTTACCGTGTTTTTTGCCATTTATTGGTTGTATCGGTATCGCAATTTACTGTGTGCCATGTTTACCAGTTTCTGTGAATTGCCATTTACCATGTTTATTGGTTACCGTGTTTATTGGTGATTAGTTTATTGCTTTATTACCATGTTTATTGGTTATTGGTTTATTGGAGTTTTTTTTTGTTATTGAGTATTGGTTTTTATTGGTTATTTATTGGCTAATGGTTTATTGGTTTATTACCATGTTTTTTGGTTTTTGGTTTCTTGGTTATTTGTTATTTGGTTATTGGTGTTTATTGGTTCTTGGTTTTTGGTTTCTTGGTTTGTTACCATGTTTATTGGTTATTGGTTTATTGGTTACCGTGTTTATTAGTTATTGGATTTGGCTCATGGGCAACACTCCGGTACATGGTAACTAACAACCCGGTAAACAGTAACTCAGTAACTGGCAATACAACGGTAAATGACAAAAAATTATTCTCGACCAAGAATTGTCAAAAGATGGCAATTTTATCAGTTATCGTTTCTTGTTTAATATGAGATGAGGATCGTGATTCCCGGCGATAACTGAGAAAAAGCCCTACAGTCAGAGCACACTTCAGTCCCAACTAACTGGAAGGGCTGTGCTGGACTCTTGCAGGAGGGGGTGTGCAAGAGAGAAGGAGCAATGGGCACCAATGAATGATGCCTTTTACTGTAAATGTGGATTGGACACTCTCCGACGTCTAGTGAGCTGAAGTTCCATGCAGTTTAAGTATGTGTTTGTGTACCTGACAGATGAAGATTACACCCCAGGTGATCAGTACAACAACAGGAGCAAAGACTGTTAATAAAAATATGAAGAGAATAAGAGACTCCATAGAACACTTCCTGCTGGAGGCTTTTGGTTTACTTTCTTCTCATGTTAACTATTTGCTGGTTTTAAATGTTAACCTGGCTGACTCCAATGGTTTTCCCCTGGTAGAGTCATCCCATCAGGTGAAAGATACCAATGTTGATTTCTAATGAATGAACCTCGGTGTTGACCACGCATTTGAATTTTTCATTAAGATCTCACATTTTCAAGTAGTCTAGAGGAGCCCTCTAGATCAGTGGTTCTCATATGCTTTTGAACCACAAACCCCATTCCACTTACCTGTTGTAGTTGAGGCCTGGGCTGTCCCCACAGCATGCACACATCTTTCTCCCTCTCTTTCTCTCCGTCTCCAATTACTTTCCCTCTATTCTTTGACTCTGTCTATTCTCCTCCTTGCTACTTCATTATTCCCCCAGCTCAGTGAGAGTGTGGAGCTAGGTGTTTGCCAGCTGGGTTTTTTGAACACCTCCCATTCTCTCCTGAGCCCCCCCCCCACACACACACATTTGAGAACCTCTTGAAAGAGGCAGAAAAAGAATAGACAGTCTTTGCTAAATAGTGCAAGGAACCCTTTGAAAATTCAAACATTTTTCACCAACAGCGCTATAAGGATAATTTAAAATATACCCTTAAAGTGTGGATGGGGATCTGCTACAGGTGAATAATCATCACCTGAAAACCTTCCCAGCTGTGTCAGAGCACAATGAGGCACTCTGATTCCTCCCCCCCCCGGCGAGACGGATTCCCCTACATTGCTTTCAACCATCTTCAAAAGGACAGTTTGCTCAATGCTCAAACCTTATTTTTTCTCAAAAGGATGCCAAGTTTGAGCTGAATTAATATAAACAACATCAGGACTCCTGGCAGGAAGCTCCTGTCACAGCAGAAGGTAGAGACATTTGAAAAGCAGAGTTAAGCTTGTTAGTGAAATTAAGAAGATGCTGCTATAATTAGTGTAACTGAAAGCAGGGCACTCATTATTTGTTCAGTAATTACAGAGAAAAGGATCCCAATTCTCCACTCAGTAACACCAGTTTCACTCCCACACAAATTTGAAGTTACCAGAGAGGGAGTCAATGATGAAAAGCTGGTGAGGCTCCCGAAATAAGAAGGGGCTGAGAGAACTCCAGCTATGGGGTGCTTTTAGAAAAGCACCTCCCCACCCACTAGACTGCAGTGGTGACCTATGGGTGCCCTGCAACATTCTTAATGGGGGGGAGGTGCTTGTCTAAAAGCACCAATAGTGTCTCAATGAGGACAATATGCCTGCAAAGGGGCAGGGCAGAAAGAATCTTACCCTGTCAACTTGGCTACTACAGAAGAGCCTCAAATCTCCTTAAAGGTATCATCCAGATTTTCAGAGGCGGGTAAATTAAGAATATTTTTTCCATAGCTAAAAATTAACATAGTTAAAAACATCCCACCAGCTGAGAGTGCCTCTCTCTGTACTATTCGTAGCCTTTAGAAAATAAAGAACCAAAATAGGCTTTGGGAAATGGAGCTGTGCAGTTAAGGATTAGTGCAAAACTGCTGTGGGCTAAGTACAGCTTTCATTTCCAGTTTGATATGTTCATTATCTATCTCCAATATGAACCCTGCGAGGACTGGGTCAGCGCTGTACAGAACAGGAGGTACAGAAACAGAAAAATACTTGTCAGCTGCAGCAAACTAGTTGTCTCATAGTCTTACCCTTTGTGCTTCAGCTTTAAAAACAGAGTCCAACCTTTTAAGATGCTTTATCAATACAAGGGAGAATGTGCTACATTCTGGAAAATAACCTGCCAGCCCCTGATGAGACTGTCCATAGCTAGGCATTTGGGGTTTTATTATTAATTATTATTATGTATTTTCTTGTGATCTGAGTAACATTAATAAGAAATGATATCTGAGGTGGACTCTGTTAATGGACTTGTAAAGTTCCAAAAATTCTATCATGCCCAATGAGAGGAAAACATCAAATAGTCTATCACCCCATCAGTTCTACCTCTGCTGAAAATAAATGAAATAATAAATATTTGCTGGGGTTTGTGTGTTTCAGTCCAATCTGATTGCTTTTACTTCAGTGTGTTTTTTGTTTATTTTAATTTCAGAACTGGAGTGGGGGGTTTCATTTCCCTCGTCTCTCTAGCTTGGTTTGTCTGTTTTACGGCAGTCCTGACTGGCACAAAAATCCAGTAGATGTCAGTGTTGGAATTTGATGTGATTGGGGAAGCTCTCCAAGTGCAGTACAACACGAAACAGAAGGAGAATGTAAGTAGTTCTTAGATAAGGAGAAAAGATATTGAGGAGAACTCTGGCTTGTTGAGGGGTTTAAGGCATATATGGTACAGCATTATATTGTAGCCTAGTGGGTTTTTTAAAAAAAAAACACCACACACACACACACACACGCGCACGCGCACGCGCACGCGCACGTGCACGCGCACGCGCACACGCACACGCACCACCATGATTTCTATGGATTCTGTTTTTTGAGTGCTTGTATTGTTTTCTTGCCATCTGATGGAGTATAATTGTTAAGCATAAATGCTTCTTTTATCCTACCCATGATAAAAATGTGTATGCACACTATGGGTGTTTTTAGACAAGCACCTACCCACTCATCATGCATGTTGCAGGGCCACATTGGTGCCTTATGCAGCCCTGCACCATGCATGATGAGTGGGTGATGGGTGGGGAGGTGCTTGTCTAAAAAAAACCTGAGATTCATTTCAGAAAGAAAATACAACAAGTCTTTTGGTCTTGAAAAGTTGAAATAAAACAGGCTGGTATGTGGGATTTTTAAACAAAAGCAACAACTGACTTTAGGTACTAAAGTTGGAAATGCAATGTAAGGCCCCAGGTCTCAAACCCTCAACCTCTGGCTTCTCAGAACACCAGCCCTGCTGGTGGCACCACCATTCTGGCCTAACTCTTGCCTGGTGTTCTCCTCTCAGCCTTTGTCTTGACCACGCCTGCCTCACACGCTTCTCATCTGTGACTCCACCCTTCTCCCTATCTGTCTTTCTGATTGCCCTGCCTCCCAATTTCCTGATTGGGTACCAGTCAGTATAAAGTGCAGATACCAAGAGAAAGCTGGGTGGAACAACTCTCTTAGTCTCCCTACTCTGCACCGTGCCTTCCTAGTTGTTTCTGTGTCTCCCTGTCTTGCTCTAGTCCTTGCTCCTAGCCCCTTGCTCTTGGATGAGCTGTCTTGCATTGCTCTGGAGCACCCACTCCATTGTTGAGCGACTGTGTTGCTGTTTGTGACTTTAGCCCTCTGCGTAGGTGTTCGTGGAGACAGTTTCTGCTGTTCTGCTTTCCATATATAGCAGTCTTTCTTAAAATGTCCCTCCTTTTTGCTTCTGAAGCATACTCTGGTTTCCCTCTTAGGAGCTTTGTCTGAGGTTTTCAGTGCAGTCTCACTATCCTGCTTTAGATCATTCTGGAGGTTCTCCTTTCTGCACTGGAATTCATCCGCAAGTCTACCTTTAACCAATTCCAGCGTCAGTTCAGCTTCTGGCTGTCAGGCTCCGGGGTATGGAGTCAGGGTAGGGGGCGGACAAGGTAGGAGGAAGCAAGGCCAGAGCACCAGGGGGAAAGGGGTGTCCTCAAGGCAAACCCCTGAAACCTCTTAGTCGCTCTCTCATACCCAAGAGATTATGCACTCAGCATCTTTACCAGGCACGCTGGTCTAAGAAGGCACGCGACTCATAATTGAGGCCAGGATCCGGAGTCAGAGGGGGAACCCACCACAGGGAAGTGAGGTAGGATCCCATGAATGGGAAACTTTTCAGGGGTAACTAGTGGAAGGGGAGTTAGGAAGAACCCTGCCACAAAAGGAACAGGCCGGGATACTCAAGGCAGGGAAGCTGGCAGGTTAACCAGTACCCTGGAAGCAAAAGGGGAACTAGTCAAGTCAAGTTTTATTTGGACAAGCTTTTGCTATATGCCCCTCATCGAAACAAGCTATACATAGATAATTAATAATAATGATAAAAATAACAACATTGGTACAGTATAAATACAATTCTAATTAAATGGATTCCATTGTCGCTAGTAACTATAAAACAGGTGGTCCATCACCATGAATAAAAATCTCCCAACCATGTACTTCCCAACCCATTTATTAGTGACCCTAGTTTTCACTGTGGTTAAACAAAAAATGTCACACCAGTAAGTCAAAGATATGTCTATCCTGGCCGCAATCACAATGCCATTCATCTCTAAACCATGGTGACGGAGGCACACAAGGCTCCAAGTCAGATAAACTATATTAACAAGAGAGCAGAACGGGGATAGTGATTTAGGACTCAGGTAAAGTCATGGCTTAGCCTTGTCGTATATCGTGGCCAATCGACCCAGGTTCACAGGCATAAAAGTTCATGCTTGGCAGATGCCAAGTGGATAAAGAAGCCAGAGCAACCATAGTCTCCCTCTGAGTGTTAAACCACCCCCCACCCCAGGGATCAGTACAGTACTGGTACACTTACCTGCTGGCTGCTGGTGCTGGCTCTGGGTCACCGGTGGCGGCCTAGAGCCCGCACGAGGGGGACTTAGGGGAAATTTTTGTTGTTGTTTAAATCCAGGCTGGGCAGGGTGGGTGGGGTGTGTCCCCCCTTCCACCCGCGCAGCCTGGACTCGGGGAGGGAAAGTGTTTGGGGTTTTTTGTGTTGTTTTTTTTACATTGCGACCATTCATTTGAATGGTCGCAATGTAAAAAATCCAGTATGGGGGGAATCCGGTAAACAGTCTGGATTACCGTGTTAATCCGATACTGCCGGTACACCAAAATACCGGCAGTATCGGATACCGAATGATCCGGTAGTCCCACCCCTAGCAGAAACAGTTTGCTATTCAGGCTAGTTCTCTCATGCAAGTTTTGCAATGCAATCCACATGCCTTTTGCTGTGGTCTCACTTCTTATATGGATTAGCTGGTCATCTTCTACCAATAAAAGTATTGTAGCCTTTGCTAACCTCTCCTTTTTATCCCATTCCTCGTGATTTGCTGATGGTCTGTTTGTGGTAATCACCTCCCATAGATCATCTTTAGAAAGCAGCATTTCCACTTTAAACTTCCACAATTGGTAGTTTACATTGTTCAGCTTTCCTACGGACAGTCTGAGCTCTGAGCTGCTTGCCATACTTGCTTCCCTCCCTTTCCCCTTCTGGGATTTAGGCCTTCTTACTCACAATCAATAGGCCTCTCTATCTGGGAGTTTTCTTTCACAGTTTGCACTCCTTCAGGGCTGCTTCTAGTCTTTAAAATGGCCTTTAAGATGTCCTGGTCCCATAACCTATTGTAGAGTTAGCTTTCTGTTCAATAACACATAGCAGAAGTTTCTTCAAAACAGAACTTTACTAAGAACTCAGAAGGCATGCTTCCATACTGTACAGACTGCATGGGACAAAGTGGAGGACAGAGAGAGGAGGAGACAAGGAGGGGAAAAAAAAAACCTGTTTCATCCCCCGACCCTCCCTCTACTGGACAATCACCATATTAAGCTTGCAGGGCTTGAAATTGACTTTTACTTGTGACTGTTGCACAATCCAACACATTTTGCTCTAATGTTCTCTATATTTTTCATCACATATCCTTAGGTTGAAGATCTGTTTCATTGTACTTTGTCCATGCCTGAAACCTGTTTGTTCTCCTGGAAGTAATGCATCTACTTGAGGCTTTAGCTTTTCATGCTTGGAGCAGAAAAACAGGTGAAATTTGAGTAAATTATTCACACTGGTTTGGCTGCACAGCTCTGCCTTGAAGTAACTAGGTTTTACAATACTATTAAGTATATTAACCTTTCACATGGTTTTCATTCCTTTCCTCGTCATTTGTTAATTGTAGCATGCCTTACATTTTAGCAGTTGTGGCAAAGTTACATGGGCTGTGAAAGTGACTCACTCTTATTTGAGATCAGGATTTGAGAATGATTCACCCACTTGCTGGATTAAATGATGTGGGTGGAACCATGCTAAGGCAGACCTCGAGAGGAGAGAGAGAGTCAGGGCAGGGAAGGGTGGAGCAGAAGGCAGAGGTCCATCTTACAGGCTAATACAGTGCCCTCCCTACTGACACTAGCAGTGTCCAGTGCCACCCCTCCCAGGCACTGACAATGGCTGTTTTTAAATGAGCAAGGCTTGGCGGGGGGCTCCATGGTCACTGAGTGGCACAGTTGCAGAGCAGCCACTCAGGTGGAGTGAGAGAGGAGGGATTCTAATGGACAGTTCCCAGCGTGGCTACCGCGGCAGCCACCTCGCACTTGTCTGCCATAGACCATGGGAAGGAGCTAACACATGGACTGGCCTTTGAAAATGACATGTCCCTGCCATGAGCACTGGCTCCCCAGCATTCGTTGCCAGTTCCTGTGACTTGCAAAGGCCATGTTCCCTGTCCATAGTGCCTTTGAGTGGGAGACATGTCTGCTGGTGTGGGTGGATGCCCCAGTTCATATGGACAGGGGATGCATAGGCACCTCTTGCCACACACTCATTTGGTTTATTTGCATAGGGCACTCCAGATTTTTCAGCCGTGCCCCATGAGTGGCCACGTGTGGGTGATGAATGGCTGAAAGGAGCGTACATCACTCCATCTTCAGATGCGCAGAGGGATGAGTGGTTACTGAGTGGTCATGTGTGGTAGCATTGTGGTACCAAAGAAAAATAGAATTGACCACCTTTATGGTGCAAATGATCTAACTTGGTTCAGGCATCAACTTCAAGCAATCGACCAATAATTCTTCTCCTGCTGGCCTGAGCTCACCAGGCTGTATCCCCTCTCCCTGATTCACAGCTCCAGGGCATCTTGACACCTGGTCTCAGGAATGGAGAGGATACCTCCCTTTAGAGAGACGCTGAGCATTCGTTGTCACACTGAAGGAGATCTCTTAGTCAGTCTCCTCCCTAGAGCCACTTCCTCGGGCTCCAGTCCTATTCTCCTCCCCAGAGAAGATCTCAGACTGGTCTCCCACCCACCAACATATCTTCCAATGTTTAGAGCAGCCAAGCACTGCCCACCTGGGTTTAATTTACTGATCTAAGCATAATCAGAATCTGGGTTGTATACATTCCAATGGGTTTTCTACTCATACAGCATATGCATCCCTTCTGCTTGATCCCACAGTGAAATGATGTAGTCATTGTCCTGTGCTAAACTGTGTCATTGCCTTCTGATAACCTCAATGCTGATTTATGATTTCACTGGAGACCAGACAAAATGAATCTGGGCTCTAAAAGGAGCATATAACTTCAAAAATAGCAAGGGTGCACAAAATGTCTGGGAAGATAGTCACTTTTGTTATAATTGTTGTCTTGCTTAAATCTTGTCTCACAGGAAAGATCCTCCTTAAATTGCCTACATCTTCACAGAGTAAACCACCTAAGCTGTAGTATTTGGAGATCATTAAAAATGTGGGCAAAACAAATGCTATCTTTCATTGCAAACTGTGATCAGAAGTATCGTTTGACTTTTTTATTTTTAGACTGTTGCAAGAATATTTCCTGGCACCTGTGATTTATCTGTTTCTCTTCTTTAAACTTAAGCGAAATACTTGTCATTACTTTCTGATCTGTGGTTCCTTCGCTTTTGTCTGTCATTCTTTTTGTGGAAATAGAACTAAGAACTGGTGAAACCACCCCATGTAACACAGAATATATGCTGCCTTCTAGTGTTACCAGGTAGTACAGCTGTATCCGAGAGCTCGGGTTGGATCCAGCAAACAGGAAGACTCAAATCAGGACTTTTTCCTGTGCATTTTGGTTTTCTTGGTCTTGATATATTCCAGGCACTACACATTTCTATTAGATTTCTATTTCCACAAATTTGCCAAAACTGCAGGGATAATTTGAAATCCAATATATATTCGCAACAATGTAGGGTTGGAAGAGACCTCGAAGATCATCATGTGCAACCTCCTATGCAAAGCCAGGATTATCTAGACTTAATCCATTCCAGAATTACCCTTTCTTCTCTCAGAAATAGCCAGTGAAGTAGACTCCACTTTCTTTAGCAACATGTTCCACTGGCCAAACATGATTTCATTTCCTCATATTTAACCTAAACTGACTTTTCTGCCACTTTTTATTTATTTGTTTATTTATTTATTTACAACATTTTTATCCTACCTCTCCTGCTCATGCAGCTCAAGGCAGCTTACACTATATTAAAATATCATTAAAATGTCATTAAAATAACATATATAAAATCCACAAAACAACTCAAAAGGGGGATAACATAAAATGCAAAAAACCCTTCCCTAACCCACCCCCATCCGCCTTTCACCCATCTCCCTCACCCATCTCCTCTCCTCCTTCCCTCCTGCCTCCCTTAAGGAAATCTCCCTGCTCTCCTCCTCCAACACCTCCATTTGCCCTCTGGACCCCATTCCTTCCCGCCTCCTGACCTCCATTCCCCCCACTGTCGCCCCTCCCCTCCTGTACATCATCAACCTCTCCCTCTCTACCAACTCCTTCCCCTTTGCCTTTAAACACGCCACTGTCTCCCCCATCCTCAAAAAGTCCACTCTGGATCCCTCTGAACCCTCTAATTACCATCCTGTCTCGCTTCTCCCTTTTGCTTCCAAACTCCTTGAACAGGTTGTCTACTTCCATTGCCTCAACCTCCTCTCCGCCAACTCCTCCCTTAACCCCCTCCAATCTGGCTTCCGACACCTTCACTCCACTGAAACCGCTATTGCTAATATCACCAACAATCTTCTTGTGGCTAAATCCAACCGCCTTTACTCTATTCTTGTCCTCCTTGATCTCTCTGCTGCCTT
>QEPC01007225.1:444855-498487 GCA_003113815.1 Sphenodon punctatus
GGACCTTGTCAATTTTAGAGGTGAAAAAGAGAGCAAGATCCTGAGTGGAGAGAGAAGAGGGAGGAGGAGGACAGGGGCATTTGAGAAGGGAGTCAAAGGTGGAAAAGAGGCAGCGAGGGTCCCGGGAGCAGGACTCAATGTGGGAGGCATAGTACTGCTGTCTAGTGAGCAACATAGCAGAATTGAGTGATGAGAGGTAGAATTTGAAGTGGAGGAAGTCAGCGTGGTAGTGGGATTTGTGCCAAAGGCGTTCAGCAGCCCGGGTGCAGGAGCAGAGATGGTGAATGGTGGGAGTGAGCCAAGGGCGAGGGTTACTGGAGTGAGCTCAGTGGGAGGATAGGGGGGCAAGGGTGTTGAGGGTGGAGGCGAGAGGAGTTGAAGGTGGAGATGGCAGAATCAAACCCTGCCTCAGTCTGCCTTCCCATGCTCATGCCACGCTGCCTGTCTGCCCACCCAGGTTGCTAACCTCGAACCCTGCCTCAGTCTGCCTTCTGCTCATGCCAAAGTGCCTGTTTGCCCATCCTGTGGGAAAAGCTGAAGCCCTGACCCAGCCTGCCTGCCTCTCATGCCAAGGTGCCTGTCTACCTTCCCTGGCAACCCTGGGTGATGGGAATGCGGAATGTTGGGGAGAGTGTTGTTGACGGGACAGGAATCCCGGCGTTCTGCTGCTCCAGGATAGCAAGAGACTGTTGCCAGTAGCCTGTGCTCTGCTGGAATTGTTGCCTGAAGTGGGGACTCCCTCTAATTTGTTTCACCTGCCTCCTGTGGTGATCCCTGCCCCCAAACTTTGTGATAGGAGCAGCCGGACCCAGGCCGACCAGGCGGGACATTTAAAGCTTGCTGCAGCCTCAACCGAGGGTGAGTGCGGAGTGTTGAGGAGAGTGTTGGTGATGGGACAGGAATCCTGGCGTGCCGCTGCCCCAGGATAGCAAGAGACTATTGCCAGTAGTCTGTGCTCCGCTGGAATTGTTGCCTGGAGTGGGGACTCCCTCTAATTTGTTTCACCTGTCTCCTGCGGTGATCCCCACCCCCAAACTTTGTTATAGGAGCAGCCAGACCCGGCTCGACCAGGTGGGACATTTAAAGCTTGCTGCGGCCTGCGACTGCACCGCCAGCGTGCACTGTTGGGCAGCGCGCCTAAGGGCTGTGCATGCAATGGTGTGCCCTTGTGCACACGGCCTTAGGTGCCGGGCTGTCCAGGGCTGTCAAAAACTCTGTTAGTTTTTGCCTGGGATAATTCCTGACGGATGTGACATTTCTTCCCTAAATATGCCTAAGTTAAAGCGTACTAGAGCTGAAGCTGCCATCATCTCTCCCCCTACAGCAAACAGCCCTAAGCAGTGGAGGATACAGAGTTATTTGATCCCGCCTGCTTCTACTCCTCATTCCCGGGAAGTTCCTGTTTCTATCGTCCCAGCCACTAATTGCTGTATATCTCTACCCAAAGCTTGTAAGAATGTTCTGCATGAGTGATCTTTTCCTTCCTCCTCCCTTGAGTTAGTAAAGGATCTTTATGACCCTTTATCCCCCAAGGAGGTGTCACAAAGAGCCAAGGGGGTGAGTTTGACCTTGTGCCTGGCAGAACATGTTCTGCTTACTGCTAAGAGAAAATTAATTCCTTGAGCATGGAAATGGAAATGGGGGTTTTGAACTCCTTGGTACAACCTCCAGTTCCTCTGGCCGAGGAAAAGCCAGGTGCAACTTCTTCTCCCCCCGCCCCCCAAGTTGTGGAGGGGGAGCAGAGGTCCTGGCCATGAAATAGGGGTGAATCAGGAGGGTATTGACTTGGCCAATTTCTCATACCTGCCACTAAACGTAATTTTTACTGTCTTGCCTTTGCCGACAGGTCAGCTTCCTTTTTTGAACTCAGCCCTGGATATAGCAGAACATCTCAGACTGTTGTTGAAAATTCCTGTGACTAGACGTGATATTATTAGTATTGACCATTTGGCCTCAAGTAAAAACTGCTGGCTAATTAATGTACTATTTAACAACCAGGCCGTAGTAGCTAGTTTATTTCAACAAAGTAGGTCTTTAAGGAATATGAATATTTTTCTAGAGTATGTTTCTAGAGTATACAAGAGTATACAACTGTAAATCTAGGGATAATTTTATCCCCCTCTTGGGGAATCAAGTTCTATCTGGAGTCCTCCAGTCTGATAGGGCTGAGGCAAATTCTAAACTGAAGTCCAACTTGAAACCTAAGCCAGAGTATACTGGGGGCAAGATAAGGCAGACACTGCCTATAACTCACAAAGGAAACCTTACCATCTCAACCAACGAGTCAGAGATGGAAATTGTAAGCCAACAAACCCAGAGACAACTAATGAGTCCCCCAGGGGGGAAGTGCGGATTTCCCAGGTTTCCCATGCTACTAGAGCACCAGATCAAAAAACTTTTATTGTTCAAATGGAAAAGCTATATCCTCAGCTTGAAGCTTCTAAGGATAGGCAGAAAATGGATTATTCCCTTGGGCATTACTCTCCCAGTTTCCAAGTACCAGTTACGTTGGTTAATTCCCCTCTGTCCATTATTAATACAATTCTTGAGAGTAATCCCCCTCAGGAGGTCAATCAGATGGACCAATTAGACTGTCAAGCAGGGCCGATTCTGCCTAGCTTAATTGATGCCCAGAGCACCCCAGGAGATCTGCTCCATGAGGATGCTCTAGTCCAGAGAGAAGCCCTAACTGGACTTATCTCCAATCAGCCTGTAAATGTTTTAAATGTAGCTAGGGTGGAAACCTTGATCCCATCAGAGTTGGTTACTCCAACTTTGTTGGTGGGTCTAGGCGAGCAAGTTAATCTGGTGGAGCCCTCCCCTAACCATGCCCAGATATTCAGGTCCAATTCTGAGACCGATATTTTTCTATCTCTGGAATGACATAGGAGGCCAGGAGGCAGATGCTTGAGTATAGTGAGTTGGAAAATCGCAGGCTGGAAACAGCGGCTACAGGATCCAGATTTTAAACTTCTGCTTGGAATTCATGATATTTTTCTATTTCAAGAGACATGGAGTGAGGGAGAGATTATTCATCAGGGCTTCGCTGTGAGTAGTCTGAATGCAACCTCGTTATATAAAAGAGGCCGGGCAAGTGGGAGGCTGGTGTTATTAGTTAGGGAATCCCTGGGGGCTAAAATTAAATTGATTGAGAATTTTTCCTCTTATTTTGCTTTGTGGCATTGTGTTTTCCCACACGGCTTAGAGCTATTACTAGCCAATATTTATGTCCCGCCCACCTTATCTCTATACTACACAGAAGACATCTGGCCATTTGTTATGGCAGTGGTCCAAGAGGCCTACTTGAAATACCCAAGGGCCACTTTGATTATGGGGGGTGATACCAACATTTGTACAGGTAACCCAGCAGAGTCTTTGGTAGCCTTAGAACCCGACGAGGTGATAATACCACCATTTAATAATATCCGTATTTCCAAGGATAAGGTAAAAGGGCTTAGGGCCTTCAGAATGGTTCAACTTCAAGTTTTCCTGGACTTAGTGGTTTTAAATGGTCTACTACCAGGGGATTTGGAAGGTAATTTTACCTTCCAGTCCATCCTAGGCTCCAGTGTGATCGACTACATACTAATTTCACCTGGCTTCCTGTCTAACTCCCTGGAATTAAAGGTCCTTATGGCCACAGAAACTGAGCACTCTCCTTTAGTCTTGTTAATTCGAGACCCTTCTAACTGTGACTCTAGGGCTTGGACTACTCCAAATGAGCCAGTTCATGACTAGGTCATGACTTTATTGTCCATAAGAAATGGACCCCCAAAGTGGGGAAAGGTTTCTTAGCTTTCATTTCTTTGGAACCTGTTAGGGCCTTATGTGCCCAAATTCGAGCAGCCTCTCTGGACTCGGTGGTGGCTTTTGAAACTTTGTTCAGTATGTTTCTCCTGTTGATAAATGGCTGATAAACACTGTAAATCCAGTCCTTTGCTCTTTTCCTCTTGGTTTGATAAAACCTGTGCCAAGGAGAGGACTTCTCTCAAGAAGAGGGTAAAGATCATGGGGAAATCTCCCTCCAAATCCAACAGATTACTTGTGTCCAGATGTAGGAGGCCTTATAGGGCACTACTGAGAGAAAAGAAATATATGTTCCAAAAGCAGAAGTGGCAACAACTACATCAAGCTGCATTGACTAAGGACTCTGTTAGGTTTTGGTCCCTGATAGCTAGTGTCAAATGGAGGGGCCCAGCCGAGCAAAAAAGCTCCCCCTCTCTGGAAAGATGGCAGCAGCACTTTGAAACTCTGTATTCTAAACCAAACAACTTGTCTTGGGCTATTGAGCTTCAGCCTCACAACAGACTTCAGGAGTGCCCGCCAGTTTCAGCCGAGGAACTTCTTGACCTTATAAAACAGCTGAAGAACGGTAAAGCCCCTGGATGTGATTACATCCCTCCGGAATTGCTAAAATTTGAAGCCAATTGGTGGGCCTCCCTGCTGGCCCCTCTATTCATGACAATTAACTCGTTGGGTTTAATTCCCAAAGTATGGTTAAAGAGCTTAGTTGTGCCCATCTTTAAAAAGGGAGATCCTGGAGCCCCTTCCAATTACCGCCCAACTAGCTTATTGTCTATTTTTTGGAAAATTGTATGCAAAATATCTCCTTTCCAAGCTTCAAGCTTGGCTGGACGATAATGATATCATCCATCCCGAACAAGCCAGACTTAGGGCTGGCCAGTCTACGCTGGATCATGCCCATGTACTTAAGCATCTGACCTTCAAGTATGTACTACGTCATAAGAAAATCTCATTATTTTGTTGTTTCATCGATCTTAGGGCAGCATTCGACACCATTAATAGGGAACACCTCTGGGTGAAACTTGAGGGGTCCTCTATCATAAACGTTTGCTATATCTGATAGTTAAACTCCACCAGAATAATTCTTTACAGGTTCGTCCTGCTAGGAATGGTCCACTCTCGAATGATATCCCCCTTTGTAGAGCATTAGCCAGGGATGCATACTGGTCCCAGCATTGTTTGATCTATATGTTGACTTGATTCCCTATATGGTGGAAAATAATTCACATGCCCAAAATCTGCGTGTACGGAGACTACCTATTCTGCTGTATGCAGATGATACTGTCTTGTTATCATTGTCTCAAGTCGGTCTCCGTAGGGGCATGGATAAGTTCCTGCTTTACTGTAATCAGGAGAACCTGTGCATTGATTATTTCAAGACCAAGGTCTTGGTTATAGGTCATGCTCGTCGGGAGTACAGATGGCTCATGGATGGAGTTGTAATTGAACAAGTTCGATGCTTTAAGTATTTGGGTGTGTGTGTGTGCTTTCATCATCAGACCAATGGTCCATGCATTTTGAGGCAGCCAGCCTATTGGCCTGTAAAACTACTAATTCCATGGTGAGTTTTTTCCATTCTCAAGGAGGGAAACTGGCTGTCCCAGCCCTGTCCCTGTTCAAGGCTAAAGTGATCCCGCAACTACTGTATGCAGTGGCTATCTGTGGTCTTCCCTTTTTGGAACAATTTGAAAGCATACAAAATGGCTTTCTTCGTGCAATTCTTGGTCTATCCCGTGTCCCTCAGGTAATCCTGAGGGCTGAATCAGCAGTGAGTTCCATCAGAGCCCAGGCTTTGTTAGCCATCCTTAAATTTTGGTTAAGAGTGGTGGTTTTTTCTTCCCCTCCATTGTCTCTCTTGTCATTTATTGCCTTTGATAACTTAAACGAGCACTGGTATGAGCAAGTGGAATTAGAAGTGTTTAAACTTGGATTTTCAAAAGAACTTCTACTCCCTCTAGGATATAAAGGGGCAGCTGCCCTGATTAAGAAAAGGGTATACAACCAGGAACAGCAGAGGGAGCTTGCTGCTCTGTCTGTTCAGAGGATCGCTCCAGATTACATCCTTCCTACCCCCAATGCTCATCCTCCCCAATATATTAGCAAGTGGCAAAGGTGGCCCCATAGAAAGGCCTTGGCTTTGATGCGATGCTTTTCCATCTGCGCTACTGGAGGGTAGATACCGGAATGTCCCGAGAGATGAGAGATGATATCCCCATTGTGACTTGGCAACTGTAGAGACCCCTTAACATATGCTTTTGGAATGCCCAATGTTTAGCACTCTGATATATATATATATATATATATATATATATATATATATATATATATATATATATATTGGGTCTTATGTTAATTCCATCAGTAGGAGTAAGGACCTCTTACTATGTCATCTATTAGATGGTTCTGATTCCCCTTGTTCCAGAGCGGTAGCAGCATTTTGTTTTTCTATGGTTCTCTACAAACAAAGGGCCGAAATTTTCCTTGCGCTTTGATTGGCAATCTTTCTGTCAGTATAGGCCTTGGGAGGTTACAGGCTTTGGCTCTGATAAATGGCATAATAATCCCAGTTGATTTTGCATTTTACCATGACCCATTTTCTTTTATTTGGATATGTCTCTCTGGCCGATAATGTGTTATTCAGGCAGCAAAAGCGCATGCCTGAACCTCACTTTCACTCTCCTAAGCCTGGATAAACGGACACCAATTTGTGGACTAATGATGAATATATCTTAACTTAGGGGATGTTTAAGCAGGGGACAAATGTTGGCACCATAACCCCCGAGAAGGGTAAGTCGAATTTTAAGTTTACTGCATGTGTATCTAGTTTTGATTTTGTTTTGTGTTCTTGAAAGATTATAATGTACGTCTTGTATTATTTTCTTAATGAATTTTGTTACGGCCAATGGCCAACCAATAAAAGTCTACGTACCTACCCTGGGTGATGTGCCCCACTGGTAATCCCACTGCTGCTGTCTGCTGGTCCATGGGTGCTCCGCCCTGGAAAATCCAAATGTGCCCACGCAATCCTGCTGCTGCCGTCTGCTGCTGTATGGGAGCTCTTCCCTGGCAAATCCTACTATCCTGGCTCCATGGGTGCTGTGCACAGGCAAATCATGTTGCTGCCGTCTCTGCTGTTCCACGGGTTCTGTGCCCTGGCCATCCAATCTGTGCTGCTGCTGCTGATGCCACCTCTGCTGTGCCACGGGTACTGTGCCCTGGCAATCCAATACCTGCTGCTGCCAATGCCACCTCTGCTGTTTGTGCCATGGGTTCTGCTACCGGGCAATCCAATATCTGCTGCTGCTGCCAATGCCGCCTCTGCTGTACCATGGGTACTGTACCCTGGTAATCCAATGTCTGCTACTACTGCTTCTGCTGCCTCTGCTGTGCCATGGATACTGTGTCCCGGCAATCCAATGTCTGCTACTGGTTGGCCTTGTGATTCACCACTGGGCAAGGCTTGACCAATTTGCAGAAGAGCTTATTGAGATTCGGTGAGTAGGATGCAAGCCTGCAATGCCCGGCCAAGGAGGGGTGCCAGCCACCAAACCCTCGCTGGGCCTCTGCTGCTGCTCCGCCGATGCAAGTAACAAGTAACAAAAGTAATTGCCCTCCCCCTTCCAATTCATTCTGAGCTAGCCACTGATCCTGTCAGCAGGTGTTTCAGAACTCCCCCTCTCCCAGCAGTTTGTGTTCCTCCCAATCCATTGCCATCCTCCTCCTATTTCACCCATTTCCACGCATTTACCTCATTGGACATTTTTAGACACATGTTAAAGTTCCAGATGTTTCAGTCTTCTGGGTTTACAAGTCCACAAGTAAGTTCTGGATTCATTTTTCACACACACACTGCCCAGAGGCACTTCCTGGATGCATTCTCCACACAAACACTGCCCTGAGGCAGCCTAAAGTAGCCGCAGCTGTAAACGTGATAGGCTGCCATGTAAACCAAGTGACCACAGCTGCCTGGAGCAAATCAGTTTACCAGGAGAACCTTTTACACACAAAAGTTCTGGCAGAAGTTTCACACAAAAGTTCAAAGATCCGGATGTTTAAGAGCTGGATGAGGTTCTGGATATTACAGCAAACATCCAGGAGAATTGTGTGTCTAAAACCCCCCATATTTTCATTTATTTAGATTAGATTAGATTAGATTAGATTAGATAGAATTAGGTGTTATACCCTGCCTCAGCCTGCCTTCTGCTTATGCCAAAGTGTTTGTCTGCCTGCCCTGTGGGCAAAGCTTGAACCCTGCCTCAGACTACCTTCCCTACTGCCTCTCATGTCATGATGCCTGTTTGCCTGCCATGTAGGCAAAGCTCAAACCCCACCCTGGATGCTAGAGGCAGGACTTGATCCCTGGTCAATGGCAGCAGGGAGAGGAGCAGCAGCAGGAGCAGCAGCAGGAGCAGCCAGTTGAGGCCCAGAAGCGTCAGTGCACCATGTAGGAACTGAGGTCAGGGCAGCTGCCAAGTCCATCGGCAATTCGGCAGCTGCAGGACGTGGAGGGCAGCATGGCTTTCAACTGAAAGCCATGTGTATGTTGGGGGAAATTATTTCTCTCAATGGGCAGCCCTTCTTGTTGGTCAGGGAAATGGGGTTTAAGTGCCTGATTGGCTTCCTGGCCGCCCAGTTTAAGCTGCCCTCATGCACCACTATGAGTCAGACTGCCACCGATTCCTGGCAGCCTGCAACGCCTGGCCAACTAGGGGTACCAGCCACCAAGCCCTGACCAGGCCTCTACCGCTGCTCCGCTGATGCCTGGCAACCTGAAATGCCTGGCCAAGTAAGGGTGACAGTCACCAAGCCCTGGCCGGGCCTCTGCCACTGCCCCACCAATGCCAGTCAGTCTGCAACACCTGGCCACGTAGGGGTGCCAGCCACCAAGTCCTAGCCAGTCGATGTCTGCAGCCGCTGAATGACGCCTCTGCTGTGCCACTGCAATCGCAGATTAGAATCTCAGATCAGAACTGATTCCTTAAACAGCTAGAGAATTAACATTCAGGTTGAATTGGGAAGTGTACAGAAATCAGAAAAATAAGAATTAATTAAAACAGGAAGCCATTTTAATGATAAGTCTGGAAAGACCTGCTCAGTCAAATGTTACATAGAGACTGGTCACAATGATCCAGTAGGCTGAATGCATTATACATTTTCACGTGCTTTAAGAAAAATTATATAGGATCAATTGGATGAAATGCAATCCAATGTCTGCTGCTGCTGCCAATGCTGCCTCTGCTGTGCCATGGGTTCTGTGCCCAGGCAATCCAATGTCTGCCGCTGCTGCCAATGCTGCATCTTCTGCGCCACGGGTTCTGTGCCTTGGCAATTCAATGTCTGCTGCTGCTGCTGAATGCTGCCTCTGCTGTGTCACGGGTAATGTGTCCCAGCAATTGAATGTCTGCTGCTGCACTTCTGCTGCCTCTACTGTGCCATGGGTTCTGTGCTCTGGCAATCCAATGTCCACTTCTGCTGCCTCTGCTGTGCCATGGGTTCTGTGCTCGGGCAGTCCAATATCTGCTGCTGCTGCCGCTGTTACCTCTGCTGTGCCATGGGTTCTGTGCCCCGGCAATCCAATTTCTGCTTCTGCTACCTCTACTGTGCCATGGGTTCTGCTACTGGGCAATCCAATGTCTGCTGCTGCTGCCTCTGCTGTGCCATGGGCTCTGTACTCCGGCAATTCAATGTCCACTTCTGATGCCTCTGCTGTGCCATGGGTTCTGTGCCTGGGTAATCCAATGTCTGCTGCTGCTTCTGCCTCTGGGTCTCAGACAGCCAGTCATGCCCCCACGGACACCCCCAGGGGCCAAGCGCCGAGCCTGCCTGCCCGGGCATCCCAGAGTGCCAAGCCCCAAGCCTTCCTGGTCTCTGCTGCTGCTGCTGTGTCTCTGATGACCTGCCATGCCCCCATGGGCACTCCTGGAGCACCCCAAGCCTCCAGGCAGCCGAACTTTCCAAACGTTTGGACCCCCCTGAACTTTGAGGGACCAAACCCATGAACCTGAACTAAGTTTTCGGGCCGAATGGCCGAACATCCAAACCCCATTCCATTTGCACATCCCTAGTACCTGAGGCTATAAATGTTCTGCCTTGTCCTGTTTTGTGGGAGCAGTTTGGGTTGATATTGTCCTCCGATGTGGCGGAGATGCTGGGGCCAATGCGGGCTGCAACTTGTGAACTTGATTCATGTCTGTCCTGGTTGGTTAAGGCCAGCCGGGAGATGTTGGGAGCATTGCTGGCTCAGGTGGTCAATGCCTCCCTGGTGGAGGGCAAGATCGTGGAGTGCCTGAATGAAGCTGTGGTACAACCCTTGCTCAGAAAGCCATCTCTTGATGTGGATGCCCTGGTCAACTATCGATCTGTTTCTAACCTTCCCTTTTTAGGGATGGTTATTGAACGGACAGTGGCCAAGCAGCTCCAGGGACATCTGCCTGGATCGGTTTCCTTGATCCTTCACAATCAGGATTTTGTCCAGTTTATGGTACAGAGACTGCAGTTGTGGCTTTGGTCAATGATGTGCACTGAGAAATGGATTGAGGTAGGTTCACTCTCTTGATTTTGTTAGAACTTTCAGTGGCATTTGATATGGTAGAACACGAGTTGTTGGTAACACATCTGCGGAACTGTGCTGAGGTGTGGTGGGGCTCATTCCTGGCCAGTAGAACTCAGTGTGTGGTCTTGAGGGAGTGTTTTTCTTCCCCCCGGGATCTTACATGTGGAGTCCCACAGGGTTCTATTCTGTCCCCTCTCCTGTTCAATGTATATATGCAGCCGTTGGGTGAGATTGTAAAAGGATTTGGAGTGGAGTGTCATCAATATGTCGATGACACCCAGGTATACCTTTCATTTTCATCTGACCCAGACCCTGCAGCCTCTGTGCTTACCAGGTGCCTGGTTGCGGTGGGAGATTGGATGAGGACAAGTCGCCTCAAGCTGAATCCCAACAAGACGGAGGTGATGCTGGTGGGTAAGGGTGCATGTGTGGAGCGTCCCATCATTGATGGGGTGCGTCCAACTCTGGTCCCTCGAGTTCAGAGTCTAGGGGTTTTCTCGACTCGCAACTCCATCTGGATGTCCAGGTGGCAACTGTAGCAAGGAGTTCCTTTAGTAAGTTACATCTGGTCCATCGTCTTTGACCGTATATCTCTGGCCCCGATCTTGCCACCATCATCCATGCATTTATCACCTCACAGTTTGACTACTGCCTCACATTCTATGTGGGGCTACCCCTGATAACAATCCAGAAACTGCAGATGGTGCAGAATGTGGCTACCCACCTCCTAATGTTGATGCGCCGCTGGGAACACATTACACTGGTACTCCGTTCTCTGCACTGGCTGCCTATAGTCTTCAGGGTTTGCTTCAAGGTGTTGGTGCTTACCTATAAAGCCCTATATGACTTAGGCCCTGTCTACCTACAGGAACGCCTCACCACCCATGTCCTCGACCGGCCCCTGCACCCTGTTAGAGGTTCCCCGGGTTTCTCGGAGGGCCACATTTGAGAGAGCAGTCTTGGTGGCTGCGCCGCAACTCTGGAACTCCCTCCCAGCAAAGATTCAACTCTCCTGGGACCTCTCCTTATTTCGTAGTCAATGCAAGACCTGGCTGTTTCGACAGGTATTCGGTGAGGGGGTGGAGGGGAGGGATTAAGTTGGTTTTAATTTGAACTTTTTAATGTTTATTCTTATCTTGTATTTTATATTTTGGCTATTTATGCTTTTTGTGCACTGCCCTGAGTTGCTGTATAGTGAATAGGGTGGTATAAAAATACTGATAAATAAATAGAAGTCAGTAAATTGATAAAAAAGATGAAAACTCGGTATGGAAGTCAACATTCTAGACTGGAAGTTGACATTCTGGGACATTGGGTACCTGTATTTGGTTGCAATCAGGTACCAATCAGTACCCAACATTGTCAGGTCTATTTGAGTAACCGATATTTGACAGGTAGACTCATTTATGCGGATATTCCTTTCAGTTCTAGACCTGGACTAATGATGGACATACTTCTAATCCTTTGTCTTATGGCTTCTTCTACTTCTCTATTTTCTCCCTTTTATTTCTGTCCATCACTTTTGTTCTTTTGCCTAGAATGCTTATTTAACAAACAATAACAACTAACATTCTGCTCTTTACAAGAGACTTCCTTATGTCATATTTCATGTTAACACAGTGCTTTCTGAAAGTGGAATCTTATCTAATACCTGCCTGAGACTTATCAAAGATAATCAGATGTGTCATTAATTTCTAGTATATTTTTCCCAAGAAAAATATCATCCTAAACACCATGGAAAATTTACAATGAGAAAAATCTGATTTTATCCAGTCATCTATTTAAGTCTCAGTCCTTTTGAAATGATGAAGGCTAACATGAGATAAGTGCTGGCAGTTGATTGGTGGGTTCTAAATTCTGCAAAAAGGTCTCTAAAGCTGTTCCAGTCACCTTTCTGCAATGATCCAGAGCTACAATGCAGTATGAAAAGGATTTCCTTTGTAGACTGCAGAGCTATCTAATTCAAAGTTTTTCATTTTTTCACTGAAATCTTTGGACTATGTCCTTCTTAAATCTGCTATGTAGCAAGCATTTTTACTGTTCTGACCCAGGAAGGTTCAAGGGGCAAAGCATTACTTGTGAGATTGTCTAGCAGTTAATATTGGTCTAAAATTGAACAAAAACATTTAGAGCCTGATTCTTAGTTATACCAATCTGACAGTTTACATTATACTTAGGCACACTTTAAGACACCATCCCACCCCCACTGTTCTGGCAAGAATCTGCGACCAAAATAGTGTATAAAACAGATTCTAAGTATAAAAGAGAATCAGGCTCTTCTTCTATAACAAAAAAATATGTTTTTTGTCAGAATTATAAAAAATCTATAAGAAAATCCCTTTCTCCTCTGAATATAATGGAAAAATTCCCACTGGTTTCAATGGGCATTTTTACACACACCTTCAAGTGCTGGTCTTTCAGTCTTCTGGGTTTACAAGTCCACAAGTAAGATACATTCTTCACACAAACACTGTCCTGAGGCAGCCTAAAGTAACCACAGCTGGAGATGTGAGGGGCTGCCATGGAAACCAAGTGACCACAACTGCCTGGAGCAAAGCCGTTTACCAGAAGAACTTTTTACACACAAAAGTTCTGGGAGACATTCTATGCAGAAGTTCAAAAAGCCAGATGTTTAAGATCTGAGTGAGTGATTTAGACACACAGAAAGTTCAGGATGTAACAGCAAACATGCAGGAGAAATGTGTGTGTAAAAATACCCAATGAAAGCAAAGACAATGGGACCAATCCTAAACCTGTGCCACTGTCCCCACATCGGAGGTTCGTATGGGAATTAGGATCAGCCCCAGCATCAATAAAACGTTTTGAAAAGTAACTCCATCAAGACCCTTGTAAAGCTGGGAGATTCTTGAACAACAAAACTTTGATTAAATGGGGGGAAATAGTTTGCCCTGACTTGTATTTGTTCTGCCTAAGATAAATTTTGAGTCCAAGAAAAAGTTTCCAGCTGCCTTCTGTCTTAGGTAGATAAAAGAGTTACTGGGCTAATCAAACTGAGCCACTTTTGCCTTGATTGATCAAAGGAGGTTGGAGTGAGGGGAGGCTGTCTCACTGGGACTTCAGGAAGAAACCTACCCTCAGGGCAGATATGGCTGCGCTGTGTCTCCCTGCTGAGAGACAAACATGATGGTGGAGCATCGCCATCACAACCCAACTTGGGTCAGGAACTTACTACCAACAAAGTCTGAACCAGGCAACAACTAGATGTTGAGGCTGTACCATTCAACTTTCCTGTAGCAAACTTCCCTTTGTAAACAATCTTGCCAAGTCTCTACGTGGATTCTGACTGCCTTATTTAAAACTTTAAACTGCACAGAGTGTCCTTGGACGATGCAGCTTCAGTACCAGATGATTTCAGATTAGGGTTTGTTGTTTATATATATATCACATCTTTAGTTCTCTAAGAAAAGTAATTAGATTTATGAGAATGTAATTGCCACGATTATTGACTTTCTTAGATGTGTTAAACCTTCATCAAATCTTTGCTTGCATTATAGAAGAAGCTTTAGTATTGAAAAGATTTCCAGGTGTATTCATATTCAGAAGCTGGAGCTGAAGCATAGATCAGAGGCATCACTTCCCAGAAAGGAGAACCAACAGCCAGTCTATAATGAAAATTGAGTAGATTATGAAAAATACAGAAAGGGTGGGGAGGGGGCAAGGGAGGGACATCACTTGAGTATTCATTACTGAATGATATCCTCACGTACCAGAAATAACCAAGAGTCCAAATTTTAGACGGGTTCGCTTATTAGCAGACAGCTCCAATCAGTTGGATGACAGTTACAGAACTGTACAACCTTTCCTTAGTGAAAATGTCTTTGCTTGACTATACTATCCAATTAAGCAGGAAAACTGCCTTTGAAATGGTAGATAGAAAAACCCCTCAGGACTTAAGCAACTCCTAAGCTTTTAGCAAACTTTGAAATCATTAGAAGCTGCTCTGAGCTTTCTAAGGTCATTTGAGAATTGGAATCATGTTGAGGTCTCTGAGGTTCGTTCAGAAGGGGTAATATCTTCAAATGCAGAGACGCAGAAGTGTGAACAAACGTTTGCATATGTTAAAACTGTGAACGTGCATAACTTGCTTTGTTGTGTACATCTTAGTGTGCTGTGCAGATCAGGGGTTGCACATGGTCAATGGCATTTGCTCATAGGAATATATATACATGAGAACCCTCATTTCTGAGACTCTTCTGAGATGGTTGTGGAACTTTATTATTTGATATTGTGCTGTGCCTCAGTTTATATCTACTCAGTTGTTGTCTGCTTAACAAATATCTGTGTTCCTTGTTTTATTGAATTTTAATCTGAAATGTTATGATGTTGCTTTCTGCGAGTGTCAATGTAATTATAGACCATTTGTACATAATCAATGGCTAATTAGCCACATGTTGCGTGCAACAGTTCAGTAAACAAATGCAAAATATTCTCCCATTCATCTTGACTAATAGACACAATAGACATATCTTCCGTGAATTTGTCTGAAGCCTGTATAAGCTGGGCAAAATCATTGTGGCTGGATTTTCAAAAAAAAAAACAAAAAAACCTAACCTCCTATTTGGAAACCCAGTTAAAGGTGCCCCTGGGAAGGACCCAGGAGCTTCCCATTATGACACATTGGGTACAGCCACAAAAGATGCTATGCCATGCATCATATGCCTGGTGACTGCCAGATGTTCACTCCACCCCAGGACAGGGTAAACAGGTGGCTACTGCATGCTGAGTCTTTTCGAAAAAGACCAAGGAAGCAGCACATAGTAGTCTTACCCAAAGTGGGGTAACACTGCTCAACTTGTGGTAGCACGCCACCACTCATAGTTGTGGTTCCCATCTGCCCTGCCCCACAGCAAAGTCCACTGAGAGAGTTTGAGCAGCAGGCGCTGTCGCCAGTTATGTGCGGCCACATCACAGCTGGGAGCAGGTTAGTGGGCAGTCCAAGGGAGGGTGGGTGGGGCTGGGCTCCCGGACATGTGACCAGCACCTTGGTCCACTCCGGGACATGGCAGGAACTCCAACAGCAGCCTGCCTGCCTGGTTTCCCTCTGGGGGGGGGGGGAGGGGGGCTGACTGTCTGCCTTGTTCTCCACATGTGCCCTGATGTGTGGTGGATACAATTGCCCATCGCGGAGCGTGTGAGGAACGGGCCCGCCCCAGCTTGTGTGGCTGTACCCACAGTGGCCACATTTTCGGAAAAGCTTGGCACATGATCTGCTCGACTCTTGAAAATTGAGCTATTTGAGGTTTTCAAGGGAGTTTTCCACAAGAAGTTCTTTCTCAAGATAAACAAAGAAAAAATGTAAGATATTAGAGAACAGTGTCTCCCAGATCAATCCTGTCGCATACAACAAATGATCAAATGTTTCTGCATATGACTGGAACATACTCCGTTCCTACCCTAGGGTTTCAGTGTTTTTTCCATTTTGGTTCTGAATTCTGATACTGGATCCATTTTCAAATGTGCATTACTATTGTTGTTTGTATAAAAGCCAGATGCCCCAGAGTTTAACCTTGGGGCATTTGTAACTGCAGACACTATCAATGGCTAGCTCATTTTTCAAGTGCTTCCATCAATGAGCTACCAAAGTTGCTATTTGCTTTTGCTTTGATCTGACTTCCATATGATCAGGTGGCTGGAGTTTGGTCAAACGGTCGAACTCTGTATCCACTATCCTAGCTTAAAGCATTTTAACATGTGGAGAAAATCACATCCCAATTCACCACTTGAATATCGCAAAACCACTCTCTGCTCCTCTCAGATGATGATAGCATGTTTTTCCCCCTCTGGATTCCTTCCACTGTTCTATGGGTGATTGGTACAGTCTCTGTTAAAGCATTGCAAGCAGCTTTCTACAATTGTCTATGTGACAAAGCAGGGAAGACCTGCCTTTGTTAAGCCAGGGTAAGAGTATTTATAATAAGTTGCTCACTGAAGCATTGTCATACTTCTTGCTCTTCTCCCCCAGGCGGATATACCCTATTAAATGTGAGGCTGAAAACAACCCATCTTAAAGATTAGAAATGACAGTATTCTTTCAGAGACTGGTTTTTGTTGTGTGCATCCATTGCTAACTAAACCATATCCACGGGAAGTCACGTTTATCCTTGCACACTTTTAATGACTCCAGAATGCAATGTATCCCTAGTAAAAATTCAATGCTAATTAAATTAGGGGACTACGGTAATGGAATTAAGGTGCCAGTACTATCATTGAATGAAACCAGGCATGCCCGTGGAATGCGCAGGACATCCACAAGTTTCCAGTACAACTCTGTTAGTCTTCTTAATTCCTAACATACCAATGTGGTGCTTTTCTAGTACAGAGTCTTTCTTGAACGAAGAGTCTCCGCCTAGCAGGGCAGAAGGTAGTTTTGTCATTTCTAAAAAAGGATTTAGACTCAGACATACCAACATTAAAGGTTAGTACATTATCTTAATGCTCCACCTACTGCAGGCCACAGCAATGCATCACACTAAAATGCAGCATGTACTGAAATGCAATTCATGCACATAATTACAGGTTCTGTCTGAGGACAGTATTCAACACTTGCAGTGGGATGGGCTCAGCCAAGTGGGTTTTTTCATCATTAACTTCTCATTTCCAGATTTTTCATACATTAGTGAAAGACAAGAGTCCAGAATGAATAGGATAAGACACCTTATTATTTTAGAATTAAGCTTTAGCAGCTCTTTGATCTGATTGATGAGGGAGAAGAATAAGTCAGAAGAAATCCAAGCGAAGTGTTTCCTGATGTTTTATTATCACTTTAGAATTTGATCCCAACTTGAGTCAAACCTAATAGGGAATATACTGTTTGAATGGCATAAAGAAAAGCATTTATAGGAATATAATTGGGTTGGAGTGAACACCAGCTGAAACCTTTCTCCTAGAAAGCCAAATACTAGATGATGGTGGATTAAAAGTAATCAGGTATTGACTTTACCATTAAAATTGCATCCTTTAATTGAGGATGTAAATAAAGAATGTTCTCGCTTAATTTTACCCCAATCGGCAATAGTGTTCAAATATTTTTTGTATGTTGCCAAGTATCAGATTATGCCAGTGCATGTCATACCCCATGACACTGTACACTGTAAATAAATGTAACCTGTACAATATGGAGTGCATGTTTTACAATGATGCCATTTTGAATGTTGAAATATTTCAAGCAGGTGCGGTGTGCCTCCGAGGACATCAGGGACACTGCCCCTCCTGTGCCCTGATCCCCCTGCAGATTAATCAGTGTGCTTTAAAAAAAAAAAAAACTGACCCAGAGTCTGGACCTGGTCACACCACTGCTGCTTTCTGGGGGGAGGGTGGGAAGTGGCGGCCCACTCTCACTTCCTCTCTACACTTCTGGGTGTTGGGGCCTTGCTGCACATGTGCGAGCATGAAATTTTGTGCACATGTGCAGGTTGAGGCCACCCAGGAGGAGGAACCCAAGCCAGAAGTGCAGGAGGAGGAACTGAGGGGGGCTAGGGACTGGGCAGTTCTTGGACAAAGTGGTGCCTGCCTGCTGAATCTAAGGAGTCCCTTAAGGGACACAGTCATAATTAGCGCTTTGGGTGACTGGGCTTAGAGCCCAAGTGCGGTGCATGGGGAAAAGCAATTAGCTTTTCCCATCGCTTGGGGGCAGTGTTCCACAGAGCCCTGTGGGCTGCTGTGTTGGAAGCTGTCTGGGTATCATCAGACCCAAATGTCCAGGCAGTGTGCAGCTGCAGGCAGCTGGAGGATGCCTGGCAGCAACAAACATTACCCACTCCCAGGGGTGGGCTTAAGAGAGTGGAGAGCGGGCTTTTTTGGCATGCTGGGTCAGCCACTGGTGCCATTTTGTTGTTTGGTGGTGTTACTGGAGGAAGGAGTGTCTACCTGGCTGCTGCTGCTGCTTCTTGGCCTTGGTTTCTTCTACCCCGGACCAGACACACACACACAGGAGACTTTACAATTGTTTTATTTAACATCCCCATTGCTGGGGACTGGAGTCTTTCTTCAGTTCCTGCCCTCCGCCTGGGTGAGTTTCTAGATGCATTGGGCTGGGCTTTTTGTTTGGGTCACTGGGTGGGGGTCTGGGAGAGAGACACTGGGGAATGGGATTGGGAAATAGGAGGCCTGGGGAAAATTGGGCTGGGAGTTAAGGGAGGAATGGGACTTGGATACACTGAAGAAAATGGGACTGGGGGTAAGGGCAGGGATGGGACTGCTGGGAGACACTGGGGAGAATGGGGCTGGGGGTAAGGGGAGGGAAGGGGCTGCCAGGAGACACTGGGGAAAATGGGGCTTGGGGGTAAAGGGAAGGATGGGGCTGGGAGATGCTGGGGGAGATGGGGCTGCAACAGAGCTGTGAATCATGTTTTGGGGGACAAGTGGAACTCCACGCTACTGCTTTTGTGGTGTGCTAAGGACTACACATAATATGGTTGGCTTAAGTTCTGGTTTGTTCTGCTTGTTCTGTGTTTGCATGTGCACTGCTGGTTTCCCAACTCCTCTCCCAAGCTACCCAGGCATGTGCAAAGGCCATGGCCATTTTCTGGGGCTTCCACTGGCCATGGCTACTCTTGGTTAAAATTGGTCCCTTTCTTGGCTGTTTTATTTATTTATTTTTTATTTTATTTATTTTATCAAATTTCTATCCCACCCCTCCTAAAACAGCTCAGGCCAGCTTACAAATAAAAAAAACAACCACAAATATAAAATACATCTAAAAACAATTAAAACATTCCAAAATACTGGTATTAAAACAGGGCCGGGAATCACAATAAATCAATAAATAGGGTAAGGGGAGATAAAACCCCACTAACCCCCCCCCCAAAAGGCCTGGGGAGTTTCCACCTAAACTGTCTGCTTTCTGTTTTTCAGGTGGGTGACCTAGGGGCTTGCATGGAAGGGTTTCCAATCTTTGTTGGAATGTTTCTTGCATTTTAAAATGGCCCCACCCTTTGCAGTTTGGTGGGATGTGGCAGGCGTTTCTGCAAGAATGCCATGCCACATGTTGGTTCACTTCACTAATGGCTAGTCTTTGTATGAATGCTCCCTGTCTGGTTGCAGTAGTTGCCTTTGACATTGCTACAGGGCTACATTCCTTCAGTCACTGAACCCCATCTTCCCCTTCCTCTTCTCCTGCACCTAAACAAAACCCTTTCCCTTCTATTTCTCCTCTTTCCTGTTCTCCTATTCCCTTTCATCTCTTGTCACAGAACAGGGACGTAGCTTAGTTCTCTCAGTTCTCCAAGCCAGAAGGAAGGCTTGTCCCAAAGCCTACACCTTCAGAAGACCGCAGGTGGCCAAGGAGGGCATGAAAATCAAAGATTCGAGGGTTCAGGATAAAGGTAGGCGATGACAACCTGATCTATTTTCTTTACACTGCTAGGGAGAAATGGGACCCAGTGGGAGAGATACAATGGACGGGACCCTAGTAAGAGGGCTCTCTATCTCCCAGTGGCAGAGCTTCATGCAGCAGCAAGGACTGGAGTTCCTATGGTTAACTAATGTAATCTCCCTACAATGTTAACCCTGGGAACTCCTTGCTGCTGGGTTAAGCCACACCAGAGGCCTACCATTGCATTGGCTCTGCCTACCATTGTGTTGGCTCTGCCTATCGTTGTGTTGGCTCTGCCCACCGTTGCTTGGCTCCACCCACTTCTGACCCTGTCCACCACCCCACCAGCCTTGGAACCCACCAGCCACCACTGATTTCAAGTTCTTTATAAGCAACTCATCAGCATTTGGAAAGTACAGTTATTAAAAAAAAAAATCCAACTGCTGCACTTGGCCATTTTTCTGGATTAAGGATGGATTACTTAGCAACTACCTAGAGTTGACACTTTTCATAATACAAGCTGTGTTCCAAATACCTGGCACAAAGCACAAAATCCCCACATGTGCCACAATGAATTTCCCACCAGAAATTGTTCCAAACAATAGGATTTGTCTGAGCTCCAGTTTATCAATCCAGCTTATTGTCATCACATCCTGGAAGGAGACAAGGACACAAGTTTGGTTTTTAAAAGGCCGCACTCTTTATTGCTAACTCTAACAGACTGGAGGGTGGTGGTTAACATCCCCTGAAAAATTGGGTCCAGTATAGAACCAAAATAAGTGAGTCTGGGAGGGCAGCCTGATGTACACTCAGGTTCCATTTCCTCTGTCAAACCTACCCTATCAACTTGCCTCTTCCTCCATCCCAAGAGCCCGATTTGGGCGGGGGAGGTATCTGCAAGGTCCCCCCACTGGGACCTGGAAGCAAGGAGATGGGAGCCCTCACACCTTGCCCTTGCTCCAGGGCACAATTCCTCATCTCACAAGGAGATATCTTCAGTTTTACGCTGTAACTATTTTAACAAAATCTTAAACTACCAACTGGGCCCTTGCAAGAGTGTGACAAATGCAACATTAACAACATGAGCAATCAGGCATAAAACCCAGACGTTCAAGGCAATTAACTGCCAACACTATGGGGAAGGCAAAAACCAGACATCTCTGTAAAAATTCCTTCCCGGCCCCAACTAGCAACCAGCTTACGCTCACAGTGCTGCTGCGTAGGGAGGGTGGGTGCTCGTGCGTTTGACCGGTTCCTCTGCCACCTGTTCAGAATTGCGGAGGTTGCCTCAGGTTCCTAAGATTGCACCCATGAAGTCTTGCAACATGAGGCTGCTTCATGCCAAAGGCAAGGGGGTTGCTTAATATCAACCCAGGCTGCAGTGCCACTTGCTACTACTCACCCCCCTCTCTGAGGCTGCACCATTATCCTGCTCCTTCCTCTCAGGTGAGCGGAACAAACCTTCCTTCACTCCTAATGGAGCAAGGGGTTGAGGGGAATTATCCTCCTAGAATGAAAAGTTGTTGATATTGTCACTCTGGAGCAAACAAAAGGGAAAATGATGGTTTCCACAGGTCATTTGGAACCCTTAGGAATTGCTTTTGTTTGTAAGGCACTAGCTGCTCCAAGTGCTCTGGTGAAAGCCTCCTATCCCGATGGTTATGGATTTATGAGAAAATTTAATTAATGCTGTATTTGGTCATCAGACTAAGACTATAACCTTCAAACCACTTACTCTGCCAGGTTCAGTAGGATTATTCTGTAAGAGTTCTGAAAATTGCAGCTAGTATGGAGTAATATAATTATTTAAAATGTTTGTTTTGGGGTTTTCCCTCTCTAAGCATACCAAAGTCTTCCACAGATGAGTGGCTCATGTGCCTAAAGTAAAAGCCCTATTCATACAGGGCTGTCTTAGAAATCCCCTGAAGCAACATATTCTGTAGTCACCTTGCACCCCTTGCCTTTGACATCCCTGCCACGCCAAGGCACAGCTAAGTGGATTGTCTGTGCCACAGCTTCTGCTGCGCATGCGCCATGGCTTCCGATCCACCTCCAATGCTGTGTTATGATTGACTGGCCAGGGTGTGGGCAGATGCCAGGATGAGGTCAGGCAAAGTGTGGAATAAATCTGGGCAGGGTCAGCAGAGTCCGGGCTGGGCAATGTTGGTGCCTTGGCATGGCAGGGATGTCAAAGACAAGGGGTGCAAGATGTTGCTTCATGGGATTTCTATTATTATTATTATTATTATTATAAACATTTATATAGCGCCAGCCATGTACCAGGCGCTGTACAGAACATAGAAATAGATGCGGTTCTTGGCTTGGTTACAATCAGGTTGGTTGCAGCAGTCTGCAGAGGAGGGCAGACAGTAAGTATATGGGGAACGACTAGCAGGCATTGGGAAATGGGGCGAGGAAAAAGTGGGTCTTGAGGAGGGATTTGAAGGAGCGGAGGGAGGGGGCCAGGCGGATGTGGGTGGGGAGGGAGTTCCAGGCATGAGGGCAGCAAGGGAGAAGGGTCGAAGGTGGTTAGGCGAGCAGGAGAAACGAGGGAGACTGAGAGAGGAAACAGAGGAAGAGCGGAGAGCGTGTGCAGGAGTGCGTAGGAGATTAGGTCCGAGAGGTAAGGGGGAGCTTGGTTGTGGAGTGTTTTGAACGTGAATACCAGGATCCTGGATTTCTATGGCATCCTTCATAGATTGCCCTATGTATTCTAGCAAGGATACACTTTAGACACGTGGGCCACTCATCTGTGGAAGGTCTTGGTATGCTCAGAGAGGAAAAAAGAGGAAGAAGTCAAGCCAGATAGAGCTCAGGTCAGGAAAAGACACAGGACTGGTTCAAGCAGGCTGTAGATCAGGATTAGGGCAGAACAGGCTCAGGTTAGGAATAAGATCAAAACAGGGAGAGAACAGGATCAGAGCAGGAAGTGGAAGACGAAGTGTTGTTTCACTCAGGTTCCTGGTCCTGTGCAGAGAAGCCAGTCAGCACGCAGGGATGTACACATCAGGCTGAAGTGTAAGGAGCAGAGGTCTAGAAATGTTAGCTTTTGGGTTTGACTCGTAGGGGGCCAGTCAGAAGGCTGTGAGTACTGCTGCTGGGGGAATGGCCTAGCCAGGACACAAGGGCCTACAAGGCACACCTAGGGCCTAGATCAAGACACAGCAGCAGCCACAGCCTGGAAACCCCAAAGCCACTATTTTCAAGTCTCGGATCCTTACACTTCAGTCTGCTGTGAGGATCACTGCGTACTGTGGCTTCCTGGCTGCACGTACACAGACTGGCTGCATAAGAACATAAGTAGTGCCATACTGAGTCAGACCAATGGTTCATCAAGCCCAGCATCCTGTCTCCAACAGTGACCAATCCTGGTCACATGGGAGAGGTACCAGCAGTCACAATGGACAATCCATTCCCTGCTGATCCCTCCCTGCTCCCGACAGTAAGAAGTTCCCATCTCATAATCTACTTGACTAATAGCCATTAATGGACCTATTCTCTGAGAACTTATCCAGTCTTTTTAAAAAAACCTATGCTACTGGTCCTGACAACCTCCAATTCCATAATTTAAAAGTGCATCATGAAAGTCCCTGCTGCAATCCCCTTCTCATGAAGTTCCAAGGAGCGTGCCCTGTTCCCTTCTTGAGGCTCAGGCCCAGGTAACCTCCTCAAAGGGGAGGGTCACACACCACCTCCACTACCCGGGGTACACACTGTGTGTGGATGTGCATAGGCTGCAAGCACTACTGGTGAAAAACATTCAGGAAGTTGCATTGACTCAAAGGTACTGATCCTCCCAGTGCTATGCCTGCACAAGCCCCATTCGCTTCAATGTAGCTTGTGCCAGTAGGATGCTTTGAGGGTTGGGCTGCCTCCTTGTCATTGCTTCAGAGTAAATTACTTCCTTTCGGAGATGGGTTTTATTGTATATTTCCTCTTGACCTTTGTTGGTTTTCCCCTTTGTTAATTCTATTTTGTGTCTTCCTTGCCAGTTTGCTTCTTTATTGTTCTTATCACATGGATCAAGGAGGAGCAGGCATGCGTGCACCTACTTTTAATTTGCATGTGCTGTTAGTTAGTTGGCTGGTTGGTTGGTTCGTTAATTAGTTAGTTTTACTGCCAACCTTTGGTATTTTTGCTGAGAAGGAAATGCATGGCAGGCTACTGAGGCAATCGGGTGGGAAAATACCAGAAGTCAAAGCTGAGTGAAGAGAGAAAAGATGAGACAAGAAGATGAAGGTCAATTGGAAAAGACAGCCAGAGACATCACAGGAGAGAGATTAGGGAAGAAAACCCAAACCCTGGTTTCAGAGCAACGTGTCTGGTGACTATGACTGCTCTGCACTGAAAAACAAAATCAAGATAAGAGAGTCAGAATCCACAGAGCATGAGGATAAGAGCAGTAACAGGCCTGATAAAATGACCCATATGCAAGGGAAGACTTAAGACATGGCTGCAGCGCAAGGAATGCTGGAGTGGCTGTCAGGATTGGAAGGGTCACATACTTCAATTTATTTATTTATTTGTTTAAATTTATGTGCCGCTCTTCCCATAACAGCTCAGGGCAGCTTACAATATAAACCCCACTAAAACATACAAAAAAACCCAGTTCCCTCCCCAGGAACCCTGCCCCTAAAGCCCCCTCTAAAAACCTCTCCAACCCACAATTGCACATAACCTCTCAACCAACCCCAGTCCCTATTCCTGCCTGCCAAATGCCTTACCAAACAAAAACCTTTTACACTGCCTCCAGACGTCGCTCAGACTCAGGCTCAAGCAAACTCCAGGGGAAGGGAATTCCATAGAACTGGGGCAGCAACCGAGAATGTCCGTTCCCCCCCCCCACGCACCCCTGTCCCATGGACAAGAGTAACAGGTAGAACCAACAGGAGGGACCACCTGACCGTCCGCAGGGGCTGCAGCGGAGCATGGTGGGACAGACAATCTTTCCGAGATGTGGGGTCCAGGCCATTTTGGGCTTTAAAGGTCAAAAGCAGCACCTTGAATTGTGCGTGCCTGGAACGCTATAGGCAGCCAGTGCAGACTCTGGAGCACTGGTGTAATGTGCTCCCAGCCACCTGGCCCCGAAAGGAGTGGGGCTGCTGTGTTCTGCCAGCAGCTGCTTCCTAACAGTCATCAAGGGCAGCCCCACGTAGAGCATGCTGGAGTAGTCTAGCCTCAAAGTAAGGAAAGCCTGGATGACAGTGGCAAGGTCCAAATCGGCAAGATTTTATCCCACGCACTCCCACCATGCCCTGCAGCCGTGTCAACAACTCCTCATGATCAGCTGTGTCAAAGGCCACTGAATGATCTAACAAGATCACCAGGGTACAATTCCCCATGTCAATTTCCAGGCACAGATCATCAGCCAAGGCCACAAGCATAGTTTCTATGACATTCCCAGGCTGAAAAAGGCCCAGGAATCTGACAGCGTTGAGATGTGTCTGGAGCTGTTGGGCAACCACCCATTCAATAACTTTCCCTAAAAAGGGATGGTTAGAGACAGGTCGATAGTTGGCTGGGGAATCAGCACTCAAAGTTTGTTTCTTAATCAGGCCCCACAACCACATTTTTAAAGGTGTCCAGCACCCTACCCTCCTGAAGGGAGGCATTGAGAACCCTGGCCAGCAATGAGCCCAGTGTCTCTTGGCTGGCTTTCACCAAGTAACCCTTCGCCGCCACCTCTAGCGGTGAAGGGCGATTGTCTCGTGCCCCCCACCCCAAGAGACGGTGAGTGAAGGGGTCATCTCCACAATCCTGCTGCTAGTGGATGTGCCTCCCCCCCCTTTCCACCGCATTAGCAAGAGGCTATGCGGCGGATGGAAAAAGGGGGGGAGGGGGGGAGCGAAGAGCCCACATGGCGGGAATCCTTTCCGGACCCGGCGAGGGTTGCTAGGCAGCCCTGGCTGGGAGAAGCGCTGAGAGTGCAAATTGATTGGTGCACTGCCCGAAAGGGGCGGTGCAATGAAAGAAGTCTCGCCGCTCGTCTCTTCACTTTGGAACGGGCGGCAAGCAGAGCAGCAGCACGCCGACACGCAGAGCCAGGATGCCCTGGGGGTCTAGCGAGCAGAGTTCCCGAGTCGGCGGCAGCACGCGGCAAAGTAGGGAAAGCGAGGAGGGAGACCTTAGGGAAATCTATCCATCCCCCCCCCCGCGATCGCCCGCAAGGGGAGCAGTAAATCAGGATGGAGGCCAGGAAAAAGAAGGGGAAGCGGGGTGGGGGTCGGAGAGAGGCCTGCCCCTCCCCAGCACCAGAAGAGGTGGGGGAAGCCCCCGGGGGTCTAGGGCCGGTGAATGAGACCAGAGGGTTGGAGCAAGAGCCTCAGGATTCTGAGGAGGTGGCAGGGTGTGGTACGTAAAATCCTGATGGGGTCAAGGCATTGCCCAGCAGGAGGAGGAACACCCAGGCCCCTCACTCCAGGAGGAGCCCTCCCTGAGACAGAGGCTGGAGGGATGTGAGGCCCTCCTGTGAAGCATGGTGGGAGGCGGTGACAGTATCTTGCAAGCCCTGGGAGCAGGGCATGGAACAGCTGCAGCAGCCCTAGAGCCGCCACCACCACCGAGGCGGGGTGGGCGCAGAACAAAGCCCCCAGCCAGGTACATAGAGGACCCACCAGCACTGAGGCGTGGGTGGGTGGAGGTGCAGGAGCATGCCCCCAGTTACACTCCGGTGATGCCTGGGGGAGTAGGGAATCATGAGGGGGCCGGCATGGCTGGGAGTGCAGGCGTAGGGCCCCCGATCCCAGCGGCTCAAGGATCTGAGGCGCTTGGGGCACCCATTCAAGGGATCATGAGACCACTTAACCCAGGAAGCGCAGGAGTATGGCAAACGATCCCGTCAGCACAGGGGGCCCCATGGCCTGCAATACAGGTACAGGGGAACCCCCAAATACCTTTGGGGAACGAGCCGGGGCTGGTGTGGGGGCCGGCTTTCACTCCGGGTCCACCCAGTGCACCTGTTCAAGGGGGGGGGGGGGNCACTAGTGCAAGGGGGGGGTTGGGGGTAGGCTGGGGCCTCCCCCCTCCCCCTCCACAATCTTTCAAATCCAGGACCACTGGACACCAGAACCCCGTAGCCGGACCACACCCACCTGAGGAGGAAGATGAGGACCTGCGGCAGAGAGTGACGGTGTTGGAGCAGGCTATTCGCGCCATGACTCAGCAAAGAGGAGGCGGAGCAACTGGATCCATGGCACCGGTGGTTGGGCCACCCCCCCGGGTACGGTAGGAGCGGTGCAGTCTGCACCGGCGGCAGTTTCAGGGGGTGGGGGGTACCCCATGGTAAGCTGGGGACTTAACCCTGCAAGGGTATGGAAACTTAACCCCAGTGCAGGGACACAAGTTGTAGGAGCCCCCCAGCAGGCAGGGGCAGTCCAAGGACAACAAGTGACACCCCAACCAGGAGTGGGGGGCGAAGCAAACATACAGTTAGTCTGGTGGAACGGGGCCTGGGTACCAGCATACCGCCCTGCTCCCCCAGCGGGGAATTGGCAGCCCCCTAACATGGTAATGGCCCCTGTGCAGGCCAGCCAGGCGCTCCAGGTTTGGGGAGGCAGTGGGGCCCAGCCGGCCCAGGGTTACCCCCCAAGCTATGAAATGCCACAATATATGCCTCCAGGGGTGGGCTATGCGGCAGTGTCAACTCCCATCGGGGCTCACCTCCTGCCAGCCACGAGGGAGAAGATATGGAAAGGGGAGTTCATAGATCTCTTCGCCCTCCTCTTCAGGGACCCACTGGTAGACCCAGCGGATACCGAGGACAAAAAGGATAAGGAGCGCTTTAAGCACCCAAAGGCCAACAGAAATTGGACCAATTGGACGGCGGCCTTTGCGATTTATCAAGGGGTGGTGATACAGGCATACCCGGCCCAGGCTCCTGAGCTACTCAAGTATGTGGACATCGTCCGCCGAGCATATGAGTCAGGGCCACCAGGTGCCTGCCTCCGATATGATGAGGAGTTCCCTCATCGGGCAGCCTTTACACCAGGTTTGCGTTGGGACACCCACGCACCCAACTTGTGGTTGGACTGCATGGTAGATGCAGCGAGAGCACCAAGGCCACACAGTGGGCATCTGTTAGCAAAGGGGGGGCGGGGTGGCACCTGCCAATGAACTTTTTCGTGGCGAAGGCAGAAGGTCGCCAGCTAACCAGTCAAACCAATGTTTTGAGTTTGAGCGCTTGGGAAAATGCTCCCGTGAGACATGCAGATTCAAACATTCGTGTCCCAATTGTGCTGGATTGCACAATGCCACGGCATGCCCCAGGGTCAAGTTGGCTAACAAAGGTAGGGTGCTGCTGGGTTCATCAGCCAAAGGGGGAGCAGGGTCAGGGGGACAGGCCGCTCCGCCAAAGGACCCCAACACCAATTAGAGTAGGGCGCTTGGCCACTGCTCTCGCACCTCACCCCAATAGGGACGAGGTCGACTACGTAGTGAAGGGTTTTAGAGAGGGAATCCGGATTCCGGTGGGGGAGGTATACCCGCACCAAGGGGCACCCAATTTAAAATCAATAAGAGGCCTAGAAGCAATCGTAGGTAAGAAGATAGAGAAGGAGTGTGCCGAAGGCCAATTTGCCGGCCCTTTTTCTTATCCACCATTTCCTGACCTGGTTGTCTCCCCATTGGGAGTAGTCCCCAAGAAATCCCCGGGGGAATACCATATGATTCACCACCTATCATACCCGAGAGGGAGGTCAGTTAACGATGCCATCCCCAAGGAACTTGCCACTGTCAAGTATGCTTCCTTTGATACAGCCATAGACCTGGTAAGGCGTCAGGGACCTGGCGCCCTCTTGGCAAAGTGTGATGTCAAGTCTGCTTTTTGCCTATTGCCAGTGCATCCAGAGAGTTTCCACCTCCTCGGTTTGGCATTTCAGGGGCAGTTTTACTTCGATAAGGCGATGCCTATGGGATGCGCAATTTCCTGCTCTGCATTCGAGTGTTTTAGCACGCTTGTGGAGTGGCTGATCCGGCAGCGGGCTGATGGGAGAGACATCACCAAATATTTGGATGATTTCCTCTTCATCGGTCGTGCAGGGACTGACGAGTGCCGGAAGCTAATGGACTCCTTTCAAGAGCTGGCAGACGAATTGGGCATCCCATTGGCACCAGAAAAATCAGTAGGCCCAGCCACCTCTTTACAGTACTTGGGGATCGAACTAGATACAGAAAAAGGGGTGTCCAGGTTCCTGGCCGACAAACTGGCAAACTTGAGAGCAAAAATCTCCGATTGTAGGTCAGCCCGCAAGGTGACAGTACGACAGCTCCAATTCTTGATTGGCAGCCTGAACTTTGCTTGTAGGGTGGTTGCCCCGGGGAGAGCCTTTTTGTCACAGCTGTATGCCAAGCTGGCTGGTTCCCCACAGCAGCATTACCACATGCGGGTCACCTGGGATATGAAAGATGATCTGGATATTTGGTCCTCATTCCTGGTGGACTTCAATGGGGTGGCTGTGTGGCGGGAGGAACTCCTAGTAGAAGCAGAATTGCAGGTCCACTCAGATGCTGCAGGGGGGATGGGGTTCGGAGTAATATTCAGGGACCGGTGGTGCAGGGCCCCTTGGCCAACAGAATGAATCGAACAGAGCGTGACTAAGGACCTCATGTTCCTGGAACTCTTTCCGATAGTATTGGCTGTACACCTCTGGACTGATTGTTTCGCCAATCGTACAGTAATTTTTTGGTGCGACAACCAGGCTGTGGTCCATATAGTCAATGCTCAATCGTCACGGTCACTCAGGATGATGGGGCTCATTAGGACATTTGTGCTGGTGTGCCTATGGAACAACATTGTATTTAGGGCCCGTCATGTGCTGGGAGTGGACAACGGGGTGGCTGATGCCATATCTCGCTTCCAGATGGAGCGGTTTCGCTCGCTCGCACCTGGAGCCAGGCGGGACCCGGAGCCCTTACCCCGATGGGCGTGGAACCTTGGATCGTAGAACTCTATAACACCGTCCAGGGATCCTTGGCCCCGCGTACCAGAGTCGCATATCAAAGGGCGTTCAACGAGTTCCAGGGTTTTCGTTCTTCCCAGGGTTGGCACACGGGTTTCCCTATCCCTGAACCGCAGATTCTCAAATTTATGCTGGCAATTAGACAGCAAGGCTTAGCCGTAGGTACCATCAGGGTTAAAATTGCTGCAGTCGCTTTCATGAGCCGCTTAGCAGGTCACCCCCCGCCTGATCGGGGATTCTTTGCCAAACGCATGTTAGAATCATGGGCCAGGGAAAATAGTGCACCACAAGACTGTAGACCTCCCATCACCCCACAGCTGCTCGCAACAATGTGCAGCGTGTTGCCACGAGTCTGCTCCTCCAATGGGGAAGCGAAACTGTTCACAGCTGCATTCACGGTGGCTTTTTTCGGGGCATTTAGGGTTGGAGAGCTAGTGGCCGATTCAGCCAGTGATAGGGCTAACCGGGCACTCGCCATCGGGGATGTGCAGATTGGGGATCAAGAGGTGTCTCTGCGATTGCGCAGATCAAAAACAGACCAAAGGGGGAGAGGAGTCACTGTCACCCTGTCTAGGGCGGGGAGTCCACAAATCTGCCCAGTGGGGGCCCTTCTGGGATACCTGGCCACACGGCCTCTGGTCCCTGGAGCACTATTCTGTCACCATGATGGGAGCCCCCTTACCAGATTCCAGTTTATGACAGTCATGCGGGCTTCCCTTACTGCCCTTAATCTCCCAGCCGGTTTATTCGGAACGCATTCCTTCCGTATCGGGGCCGCCAGTTTCGCTACAGCAGCAGGCCTCAGGGAGCAGGAGGTACAGGGGATAGGCAGATGGCGTAGCAGGGCATATAAGGCATATGTCAGGCCCCCCCTGGCTAAGTAGCGTGAATAATCATTTCTATCTTCTCAGGTCCTAGATGTCAGGCGAAGTGTAAAGTTTGGATCGTGGGGCATAGCCTGGTGCGATGGGCCGGCAAGGCGGCGAACATCACCCATTGGGGAACGCAGCTAGGCTTATCCGCCTACGCCCAAATCAGGTGGATGGGCCGAGGAGGCATGCGCTGGCATCAGTTGATTCCTACTTTGAGTAAAGAAAAAGGGCCTGGGCCTGACATATTAGTGATACATTTGGGTGAGAATGACTTAGTTGAGACAAAAGGGGTCCAAATGTTGAAGATGATTAAAAGCGACATTTGGTCAATTAAGGGCATGTTCCCTGGAGTAGTCATCTTGTGGAATGACTGGGTGGAAAGGATATCCTGGGGAGTGGGGGTACCTCCATATAAGATCAATAAGACCAGGAAAACAGTGAATAGGGAAATAAGGAAATGGCTGAGCGGCATAGGCGGGGTAGCGATTCCTCATCAAGCCGTCACCCACAGAAGGCCGGATCTCTACAGACCAGATGGCGTCCATCTATCGCCCATGGGGAATGAATGGTACTTGGCAGCGGTAAAAGAAAAGTTAAGGGACGTGCTAGAAAATATGGTCAAAGGGGTGGGGGGTCGGGCCTGTCCAGCAATACCTGGCAGCCCCTAGGTGGCAGGGGTCCAGCACCTGGGTTAGGTAGGTTATGAATCTGGATTGGGCATCTCCATAAGAGATGAGGGGAGCTCAACCGCAATGGCAGGTTATGGCAAGTGGAGGAGTTAACCCCTTGGGAGAGGGGACCGCGAAGGCCGTAGGGACATGTACTGACCCCGGCTTGAGGGTACTCTTCTCCTTCCCAGGCCCAAGGGCCCTGGTCCCCTTCTCATGAATTCCATAGTGAGAAGGGGAGACGTTCATAAAGTTAAGAGGGATTGGTACCTGATGGTATATTGGGCCAATCCCAGGGTTATAGTGATAAGTTCGTTAAGGGTGCTGGACCCAATTCACTTAAGTGAATTTCCCCCAACATTACAATTTCGGACAGAGAATTGAACAAATAAAGAGTGTGGCCTTTTAAAATCCAACTTATGGCTGTCGTGTCATCTTTGGGATAAAGGGGGGGTGCGCCGACAACCAAGAGTATTTAAGGTAACTACATATCAAAAATGTATTGAGCTCCAGTTGAAATTAAGCCCTCTGGTCAGCCCTCTTGAGTCTAATAATGGGTACTATAGTTTCAGAGTAGGGGAGACTCCAGCGTGAGACAGGATGGATAAATATAAAGTCCAAAATGGGAACTGTTTGAAGATTAGAAATGGTATGTATCCTTGGGCTTGTTCACATGTGCGGGAGAGGGGACACGAATGCAAATCAGGTGCATCTTTGATCACATCGGAATGCCCAGAGCCACGTGATTGAAGCTTTTATATGCATTTAACGAGCGACTGACCAAGTTACAAAATCCAGCTCTGTCAATTGCCCTTGTAAATGTGCATAAAAGCTTCAATCATGCACCTGTGGGCATTCCAATGTGACCAAAGATGCGCCTGATTTGAATGCGTGTCCCCTCTCCCGCCCCTCTAATGATACTTTCCTGCACGTGTGAATGAGCCTTTGGTTATTACCATCTGGTGTAACTGCAGCAGTAGTGGCTACTGGCTAGGAGACCCAGTCACAGACTTAAATGCTTCCAGGGCTTCCAAACCTTTCTAAAGCAGTTTTAATGTCATTCTAACGCACTTTACCTTCCCCCAAACTTTCACAGACTGCCCCAGGGGTTAAATATATCTGACAGTTTGGCACGCAGCAGCTGGGCAGAGCAGACCCTGGCAAGCAGTGGATGTTAGGCAGACCCTAGCATAGGAGTTAGCCTTGTCAGTGGAGCCCCAAGTCTGGCAAGGCTAACTAACTATACAGTATAGATATAGCATAGGAGGAGATATTGGTGCCTCAAGTCTGACAAGGATTCAAGTTGCACAGAATGCCCCCAGGAGGCAGAATAATTTTATTATTATATAATTGCAGTGAGCAGCATATAGATAAATATAATGAGAAAAGGAAGGACACATGGTTTTGGCCCTGGGGCAGACAAGGCACCCTGAGACAAGGCAGGGGCAGTTGCCCTCCCAATTCCCACCAGGGCAACATTGGTACCCCAAAATGTCTCAGGGTGCCCCCTTAAAGAGAGAACACCCCAGCAGGGCAGCACTGTACTCCCAAGTGTCTCAGGGTGCCCCCCTGCAGAGAGAACACCCCAGCAGGGTAGCATTGGCACCTCAAATGTCTCAGAGTGCCCCCTTGCAAAGAGATAACCCCAGCAAGGCAGCATAGGCACCCCTAAGTGTCTCAGAGTGTCCCCTTGCAGAGAGAACACTCCAGCAGGGCAGCATTGACACCCCCAAGTGTTTCAGGATGCCCTCTTGCATAAAGAACACCCCATTAGCACAGCATTGGCACCTCAAATGTCTTAAGGTGTCTCCTTGCAAAGAGAACACCCCAGCAAGGCAGCATTGTACCCCCAAGTGTCCCAGGGCACCCCCTTGCAGAGAGAGAACCCCAGCAAGGTGGCATTGGCACCCCCAAATGTCTCAGGGTGTCCCCTTGCAGAGAGAGAACCCCAGCAAGGCAGCATAGGCATCCCTAAGTGTCTCCTTACAGAAAACTCCAGCAGGGCAACATTGACAACCCAGGTGTCTCAGAGTGTCCCCTTGCAGAGGGATCACCCAGTCAGAAGCAGAAACCCCACCCAAAGCTGAGTATCTGTCTGTGAAGTGCACAGAAAGCTAATTTGCAGACAAAGTGAGCTGGCAGGGGAGACTGCGACGGGTTTGTTGTTCCAGTGCCCTTCCCCTAGCTCCCTCTGATTCACTGGAAGCGTGTGCAAGGAAAGACCTGTCCGAGGGTTTCTCTTCGGTGTGTGCCACCATTGCCATGGATATTGAGATCACTGAGATCTGTTTGTGATGCCGAATTGGCAAGTGGAAATGTGAAGCAGATCTCTTCTCCACAATGACCATGGTGGCCATTTTGTGCATGTGCAGAACATGATTTCAGATTTTCGAGAATCTTGTGAGATTCTCAAAAATCTCAGCAAGATCTAGTGAGATCTTGCCTGATTTTGCGAGAATCCAGATTCTTGTTTCAGGCCTAACTCAGGGATGTCCTGGAAAATTCAGGACACTTGAGATGAAGTTGGTGAAAAGCATTCCAGACCACCGCTGCAACCTGATGAGACAGGTGCAGCAAAGGGTCCAGAAGCACTTCCAGGCTGTGAATCTGAGTGGCAAGAGGGATCCGAACCCCTCAATAAGAGGAGTCCCAATTACTCCAAGTCACAGAATAGGCCAACCATCATCACTTCAGTCTTGTCAGGACTCAGCTTCAGTTGGCTCAACCTCATCCAGTCCCCAACAGCTGCAAGACATCGGCTGAGCACTGAGACTGTAGGACCTGGGTTGGATGAAAAGGAGAGGTAGAGCTGGGTGCCATCAGCATATTGATGACATTTCACTCCAAACCTCTGAATGATCTCGCCCAGCAGTCTCATTTTATTTATTTATTTATTTATTTAATATCCCATCCCATCAGGGTGGCTCATAATTTTTTATAAAATAGATAAACACAACAAAACATACAAAATACCAATAAAACCAGGCAACAGATAAAACATTTAATCTGGGCTTCCGAGATGGTGTTTTTAAATAGTCTCCATGCCTCTTGCAGGCATTAAATCCTTGCAACTTCTCCTTTTAGTTTCCTTCTAACTAGTTTCTTCATTTTAGCATTGTCTCCGTTTTTTAAATTAAATGCTCCTGCAGTAGTTTTAGTCACCATTCTCCCTTCAGTAATCATGTCAAATTTGATTATATTGTGATCACTATTGCCAAGCAGCTCCACCACCATAACCCCTTGCACCAGGTCCTGTGCTCCACTTAGAACTAGATCCAAAGTAGCTCCTCCTCCCATGGTTCCATGACCAGCTGCTCCAAGAAGCAACTAGAAACTTTACCTCCATATCATGCCCGGAGGAGACATTCCCCAGTCACCCAATCTTAGGATAATTGAAATCACCTATTATTAATTATTAATTATTAATTATTATTAATTAATTTTATTATTATTTTAGTAGCCTGTCTAATCTCTGCTAGCATTTCATAGTTTGCCAGGGAGTCAGCATCTAATTTTTTTTTTTTTAAGGAAGGACTGGACAACTGCATTTTTAGGAGTATCTGGCATCCTAACCCCATCAAGGGAGGTGTTGACAACCCCAGGCGGTAATAGCCCCAGCATCTCCCTGCTGGCTTTCAACAGCCAGGATGGGCAAGGATCAATTAATAACTGGTTGCCTGCATCACCAGGACTGGCCTTAGGAGATGGGGGGGGGGGGGCCTACACTCTCACCGGTGGCCTTGCCACCAGCGGACGGCAAACCTAGTGGTGTTCCCAGCTCAGGGGGCGCTCCCCAGTTCGGTCAGGGGGTGCTACCTGTGTCTGGGCTCAGGGACAGGTGGGGGGGCACTCCCCTCCACCCATCCCCAAGCCCAGCCATTTCGCGAGCACTTACTCCATCCATCACTGTGGTGTTGGCGTTACTGTCCTGGGCCTCAGACTGGGCCTGCTCTCCGGCTCCCTGCATCGGGGTCCGCCAGCGGCAGGCACAGCAGCAGCAGATTAAATCTACTGCCATGCCGCCTGCCACCACCGGAAGTTGTGAGGGAGTGTGGGAAAGACGGGGTCCCTGTCTCTCCCTCACTCCGTGCCCCCCCCCCGCTGCCTGTCTGTGGGGCACGCACAGAGTGATGGAGAGGCGGGGCCTTTGCCTCTCCCTCATTCCTGCTGGCCCCCTCTGCTGGCACTGCCTGTCAGTTGGGGTTGGACTGTGCTCAGGGCCCCCCAGCTCCCGGACACTGTCAAACTGGGAGTTGGGGACCCCGAGTGCGGGCCTGCCCCAGGAACGGGGCTGGGGCAGCCCCACCACGGTAAGGCCGGCCCTGCGCATCACTCCAAGCAAATTCTCTGCATTGGTTGAAGATACAGACTGAAACTGATCCTAACAAACAGGACAAGACTGAGCTACCATAACCCCACACTCTGACTCTGCAGTTTAAATGGCAGTGCTTAAGTCATGGTGAATCCGAGTGATTTTGTCTGCAAAGTAATTAAAAATATCAGCGGGCAATATACGACTCTGATTCATGGTGGAGACAGGCCAGATAAACCAGACCTCTCACCACCCAGAACAGCTCCATGGGATGAGACTTTGCAGATGCTATGGTAGTGGCAAAGAAAGCTTCTTTGCTGCTATCACAGTCATGGCATAGTCCTTCAGAAATGGTCTATGCTGCTGTGTTGATGGCCACGGCCAAAATATCATTCCACAAGGTGGCCAGGTCATCAAGAGAGTTTTCATCAAGGTCAGTAGGTATATACCCCAGAGAGTTCTGGAAACCAATTAGATCCATTTGTGTCTGGGGGCAGACCAACCTACCCGGTCCACCACCCCAATGAGGACCGGGATCTGGGCTTTCAATAAGTAGTGATCTGACCATGACAAAGGCATTGTAACACCCCTGACAACTGGAACCCCTGTTTCCAGGCTGCTGCAAAGCATCAAATCCAATGTATGTTCTGCCTCACATGTGGTCCCAGATATTATTTGGGATAGTCCCATGGTTATCTTGGGGGCCATGAACTCCTGCTCTGCCCCCAAAAGGCAGGTCTCAGCGTGTGTGTTGAAATACAACAAATTTCTACACCACCTCAGAGACCAGCTTGGCTAGACGAGTCAGCTATGCAGCGGGGTGGTCGGACTCGGTACACCAAAAGAATCCCCAAACTATCCCCTGTGTAATAAGTTACATCTGTGTAATAAATGTACTACACAGGCGTAGTTATAAAATGGACAATTCAGAGTCTTACTTTCCATAACATTTTTGCCCAGGCTTTTAATGCCTGCAGTTAGTAAAGGTTTAATCCTGAGGGATGCATAAAGCACTAAACTCAATGGGTGTCAAAAGCACTTGGCACCTTCCTAAGGTCAAGCCTCAAACAATTCCTCTTGCTGCAGTTAACACAAAGTAAATGTATATTGCAACTCCTAGAGTGCATTAGATTCTTTGGTGTTGCATTTTGTCTCAGAAGGGTTAATGAGTCTTTTCCATCCATAATTCTCGCTCTAGCTATTGGAGTGATTGAATATGTATCCCTTTCTAAGTGCAGTGTAATTCCCAATATACAGCACAACTTGTTTGTTGAAATACTTATCTTTTCATTCATTCATTCCTCAGTTGCTGGAGGATGTTAAAATTCTGAGATGGGTAGAAGGACTCATTACACTGACATTTCAAGCAGGCTATTTGGCACGCTGATGATATTTTCTGATTAAGGAATGCTTTGCTGCACCCCTCTGGTGTATTGGTTAGAGATCTTTTTTGGCTGGGGCTTAATAGAGTGATGTGTGTTTAACTAAAATTACAATACTGATTCTTACTTAACATTTAGTTGTGTCTCCATTTGGTGGCTGCTTTTTCGCCCTGTGATCTGTTAAATCATCTGGATAATATTGCCCTTCGTGGCCTTTTACACAGTCTGGTGTGGTGGCACCTTCCAGTTATGCCTTCAATGTGATTCTTCCATTTTCCTTTAAGCTGAATATTCATGCTACAATGAAAACCCAATGATTCTTAGAAGATATTTGTAGAATTCCTAAAAGACAGACCGGGTGTCTCTATGGTAACAATAGGAGATGTTTCTGCCAAGCGGCTTTTCAGCTACTCTAGAGAAAGTTATTTCTGCTCTCACTGAAGTCTATGGGGCATCTGCTGCTAGATTCTATGACAGCACGATAATACCCAGTTGTTAGCCATTTTGATGATTTTGGATATGGGCTGCTAACTTAAAGGGCAGAGACTGGATTCTTAGCAGGTCAAAACTGAAGAAACTTGATTGACTTCAGTGGAACCACACTCATTCACACCAGCAGAAGCGGAGTGACACCACCTGCTCTGCTCTAGCCCATAGAGATTCATCCATAGGTTTTCATTTAGGATTGATTGTGGGTAAAGGAATGACTTTCCAGCATAGGTCTGAACTATGAAGTTGGCTTTAGGAATGAGGCAGGCACTTTACAGATATGGTGGCCCTGCTTTCCAGAGTGACAAAGGGCACAGCTACCATGGAGAGAGGGGGCTCAATTGAGAAGCTAGTCTCCAGATTGTTCATTTCCTACCAGGCATCTCGGGCTGGGTGAGCTAAAGTCCCACCATACAGCTTCATAATACAGTGGTAGTGGATCAGCAGCACCAGAGGATGTTACAGTTTCATGCAGCCAAACTCTTATATGGATTTCTTGTTATTTTACTTTCTTTTGCCCCCATGAGCAAAGGGGTGTATTTACCACTTCACTGTGCCATTGAAGAATGTGTAACACTCACCAAAATAGATAGCATTTGTTTTACTATAGTAGAATCTATTCTGCAATTGTTGAAACATACAGTAGAAACCTCATTATTTGGAACTTATTCTAACCATGTTTTATGTGTCTGATGACTCTTCCATTTTTTGCAGTAGAGCAGCACCCCATTTTATTATTATCTCTATAGCACTTTCAGTGTTCAAAGTGCTTGACAATCTTTATCTAGTTCACCCTCACAACAATCCTGTAAGGTAGATCATTATTGTTCCCATTCCCCCCCCCCCCCGCCAAATGGGAACTGAGGCTGGGAGACAGTGGGTTAAACAAACGGACCACAGCCTTGGTTCTGCTCTGCTTCACCCCCAGGTGGCCCATCCATCTAAAGATGATGAGATGGAGCAGAAACAGAGTGTCACCACCTGATCCACTCTAGCCCCACTTGCAGTGCTCCAGAACATCCGAGCACTGCTGGCTAAGCGGGCTGGCCAAACCCGGGGCACTGCCCCCCTGCGGTCTAGCTGCTCGGCAGACAGCTGCTGCAGCTCCACCCTTGCTTCAGGCAACACCATAGAGTTGTGAGTGACAGTCTAGAGCATTGGGCGATCGCAACTGTATGGTGTGGGGGAGTGTAATCTTTTTAAATTGGAGATTTCTTGAAATAATCTATTTATTAGAACTAAAATACTGTCTATGATTTGAGGAACAAAGGGCCTCAAGGTCTGATTTGAAAGAGATGAAATACCAAAGCGCGTCAAGAGCAATAAAGCAAAACAAACTTTGAAAAACAGACTTGTCAGAGATACAGACCAGGGCGCACACTGTCCTTTGGTGATGTATCCCTATAGGTGCAGATGTTCCCTAACGAAGAAAAACATCTTTTAAATAGAGATATTGTGTTCATGAAGAGAATATGTTCTAACCCAGTAGAAATGTTATACAAAGAACGTATAGAGAGTGTGTGAAAGAGCGTATATAAGGATGCGCTGGATGGGAGTTTATTGTTCTTCAGTCCCTGACTGGTACCTGCCCTCAAGTGCTGAATTACCCCTTTTGCAGAAGGTGCTATTTCTTCCTTTCACATGTACTTTCATATATACTTCTATTTCTATATACTTTCTCTCTTTTTATTGATATACTTGCATTCCTTATTATTTTAGACTATATATCTGTATTTTACTTGAAATAGATTTTGTTCAAGATTCATTGCTTTGTTAAGTTCTTCTTAGTTTAAGTTGTATTCAATTCTGACTTCTTGAAGTAAAGTAAGATAAAGGAAACTGAGTCTCTGTGATCATTGAGGCAAGATTTCTCTCTCCTCTGTAATAGCATCTTAGTAGAAAGAACCAAAGTTCAGATCCTGCTTTAAGTTCTACCTTTTTGCCTGGGACTAAAATTCTGGTTACAGGAGGGAGGTGCTGCATAGGCAGATCATGAACTACAGGAGATGCCGAGTCCATTTAAAACAGACCCAGCTGGCACTGCACCCCTGGAGGTGGCCGGCCCGAAGTCCATCTAAAGACACCCAGTGACGTTCCCACAGTCACCTGTGGTTCCTAGCAACAAAATGAGATTTGAATCCTGGTCTTCCAAGTCCAGCACCTTCTCCACTAGGCTATGCTGGTTCACACATGTTATCCAGACATTTCTTTAATCCAGTCAAAAAGCATATCCCCTGAGGTGGCTAGATATAAGGGTCTCTGCTATATTCCAAGTATCTTGATAATGAGTGTCATTTCATCCTTTCACTCTCTCTCACCTGAAGCAATTGGTTGGAATTTTGACAAACAGGGACACTCAATGTTGCAGCAATCATTCATTTGTTTTAATATTATAAATACTGAATAAATGTATGGATGGGAAGTACAATAAATGCATGTGGATTCCATAAATAATCCATGTTTAAATAACTTGGTGTCTGACAGAACCATTTGGGGCTATATAGTATTCACAGAAGTATTGCTTAATTAAAAAGCATGGACTGTAATTATATTTGACCGTGTGAGACAGCTGGGGCAGAAACTCCCTGTGCTGCTGCTTCAGTCTGTGCCCGGAGCTGAATCATATTAGCACTGTCTCCTGCTTCCACGGTGAATGACCAAGTGATTTGGAGGGAAACAGGGTTCAGTGCATGTGGAATTTCTAGGCTTGTTACTGGAATGATTTTCATAGTGGAAGGAGCTTGTGTGGTGAATTTCTGGGTGGATTTGAGGATAACGTTGGGAATAAGCAGAGAGAGGATTAAGTAGGTGAGAACAATTTATTGGGGATAGGAAGTGCAAAAACGGGAGAGATTCAGTGGCTGGAAGAAGGAAAAAATAGTGGTTTAGGGAAGACAAGACTACAAGGAGATAAAAGACAGACACTGAAAGACTGAGGAAGAACTGTGAGGTTAGATTTTCAAACAACTCAGTTTCCATTTGGGGTCTACAATTGAATTTAACCCATAAATATAACCTTCAATTCCATTCCCTCACCTCCTTCGGGCCCCTGCATGCTGAGGGGTTCAGGTGGAGGTGGTTTTGACCATGTTCGCTGTTCATGAAAAATCATGTATCAGACATGGTGTGGAGATGCTTTTTTTCAGCTATGCAGTCTGTGTAAGTTATGCCCTTATTTATCTCAGGCTGACTTTGCAACAGTGGGTGTTAACAAATGTGCAGTCTCAGTGGTGGTTGCATGTCCAGGGGTGGGATGGCCACCCCCGCAACCACCACTCAGGTTGGGTCGGGGGTCAGAAACTAACATTTCACAGCCTCACCCTGCCAGGGATGGGGGGAGAACAGTGAGTAATGGATCTGCCCCCGCGCTGTGGCTGGTAACCTGCCCCCTGCCATGACAGGCAGCCATGGCTAGCTGCCATGGCGACCCCCGATGCTGGGCCAGATGGGTGCCAAAACAGACATGCCCGCCTGGTTTGCCCAACACTGGCCTGCCTGGGCAGCTCACAGGGCCCAGTTCAGTCCGGGCCCACGTTTCCAGCCTGGTTGCAAACCCTGCCAGGGTTTGAACATGATCCACCTATGGTGGGCCCAGAACTAATGTGTGGGGTTCAGCGCTGGCCCAGACATGCCGGAACAGGCTAATTGGGCCAGCATCACATCAGTTAACACCCCGTGATCCATGCCCTGATGATCATGAGGCTTTATTTTTGGAACTCCCTCTTCTATTGGCTTCCAGCAGTGCTTATTAGTTGCTTTCAGCTTGTTCAGAATGTGGCGGTGTATCTGCTTACTGGTTCGGGCAGTCAGGATCACGTTATGTCCCCCTGCATTCTATGCGACTGAGCAGAGTGACAGATGGCATTTAAAATTGTGCTGCTGGCTTTCAGGACCCTGAATGGTACAGAAACTGGCTATACTCAAGACCTGCTCCTGGAGCCTTGCCCTGATGATTATCTGTGCTCAGAAACCACCCGCTGTTTGGGGATCCACCATCAGTTGGTGGGCAACTGGACCTTTGGTGTGGCAGGCCCCTCAGTGTGGAACTTGTTCCCCCCAGGAACTCCTCTCTCCTCACCTTTAAAAAAAAACACCTGAAGACTTATTCTCCAGGTGCTTTTAGCATTCACTGCTAATTCCCTTAATGTACTATGTCCTCCCTCTTGACCTTCCCCTTTTAATTTTTTTAAACTTGATTTTTATACTGTTTTATGTTGTTGTTATATTGTATTTTAAGACTATAAAGTGCTCCGAGTGCCATTTAAAGGTAGGGGAGCACTATAAAAATCAAATAATAATTTATTATTAATTTTTGATTATTTATTATTATTATTATTATTATTATTATTTTCCCTGTGACACCAGTCTCACTGAATAGGTCTGAATAGTTCCACCCCTCCTTTCCCATCCCCTCTTCCTGTTGGTGTATCTCTTGGTTGAGTTAATTCAGTTTTGTGACTGTATATACATAATTTAGGTCTCATGCTCATGTAATTCTTGGTCTTCCTTTTTACTGGAATGTGAGTGCCAATTAGTACCAAACGGAGTGGTAGCTTTTGTCATGTGGCTGCCTGCCCATTAGGAACTAGGCTAAAACCATTAGCTAACACAGGCCATGTCAGATAGTATAGGCTTTGGTTTCTCGTTTTCCTGACTTGGATGTGAATGACCTAGAAGTGAAAAACTCCATATCCATTTACTAATCCCCGGAGGTGCCTTGTGCCTGCCTATCAAATGTGTTAACTGCTTCACTGCCTCTCTCCATTCTTGAATTTACACTGCTGAGTTCTTCTGGCAACCACTGCTATCACAGTGGGACAGTATGACCTCCCTGATGGTTTCTATTGCCCTGTAGGTACATTTTGTCCTGTGGAGCAAAATGCTCTAACCAGCAAAGGAGAGATTAATTCTGAGCATTCTGCGATTTATACCATTCCCTGTGACATCTTCTTAGTCTACCTTCTATGTGAACAGACGTTCATTTAAATATTTTTAAAAATTAAACAAACAAACAAACATGAGTGTAGTTATTTAAAAAAAGAGAAGAAAAAGAACATAAGATTAATACATTTTAAGTTCTTTTTATTTCTTACAGCTCCTTTCCTAGTCGTACCACAGTCTGTCTGGCCACCATAGTCATAGGGTACAAACAGAGGTACAGCTGGCAGGACTGCTCACTGGGACACAAAATCCCAGGGCAGCCATGGCGGTCAATGAGGCCCAGATATGGCTGCCGGCCATGGTAGCTCCCGGCCCAGGCCGGGTATGCTGCAGCTGCACAGACTTACTAGCCCACTTTGGCCCAGTCAGGTGGGCCTTAGCCATGACTGTGATCTCAGAGATTTTCTGAGGCTAGCCACCAACACAGCCTGGGAAGGAAGCAAGCCAAAACAGATGGGCCTGTGGCTCCTGGGCCAAAGTGGACCACCATCACACCTGTTTTTACCCATATAGGGGCCAAGGTCTATGTGCACAACAAGTGCATGCTACACATACACCAAGTGCATGATCTGTGCACACCAAATGTGTGGTATATGTGCACATCCTGCACTTGGTATGCACAGAGTGTGCATTTGTGCACACAACCTGCACTTGGTCCATACATGGGTCATGGATTGGGCCCTAAGAAAAAAACACTCAGAGTGCAACCCTTTGCCATTGAAGTCAATAGCAAAACTCCCATGAAGGATTATCCTGCTCAGGCTAAATTCTGCACTTAATTGCATTGGTTTAAGCCTGAAGAAAATCCAGACTTTCAGTGGTAAGATCTTAGAGAAAATAATAAAATATTTGATTTTTAAGCACCCATAAGAAAGGGGTGTGTGTGTGATTACTGGTAGCCAACATGGACTTGTAAATACTAAATCATGCCAGACCAACCTAGTTTCCTTCTTTGATAAGATGGCCAGTTTAGTAGATAGGAGGAATGCAGTGGACATAAGATATCTTGACTTCATCAAGGCTTTTGATGTAGTCCTACAGTACATTTGCTTAAGCAAGAGAGAGAAATATGGGCTAAAAGGAACTTTCATAAGGTGGGTACAGAATTGGCTGGAAAATCACACTAAGAAAGTATTAATTAATGATTAACTTCACACTGGGGAGCAGCTACAAGTGGGGTTTTGTACGGGTCAGTTCTGTGTTTAGAGCTGTTCAATAACTTCATTAATAACTCAGCCATGTGAAGGACTGGATAGTACATCAAATTTGCTGATGATATGAAACTGGAAGGAATTGCAAACACCTTAAAGGATAGGATTAAAATTTGAAACAACCTTTATAAATTGGAGATCTGGGCTAAAAACAATAAAATGAAGTTCAACATAGAAAAATGCAAAGTATTACACATAGGCAAGATAAATAACATGCACAAGTATAAGAGGTGAAATAACTGGCTAGGCCGCAGCATTGCTGAGAAGAATTTTGGGGTTATAGTACACCACAAACTGAGCATGATTCAACACTGGATGTTTGTAAACAAGCAAGGCTTTGGGAGGGGGAGGGAAGGAGATCCATGGCTGCTGAGTGACACAGTTGGCTATCATGGCAGCTGCTTCATACTTGCACTCACCCTCTCCCAGGGGGTGGACTGGCCTTTGAAATCAACATGTCCCAGGCATGAGTGCTTGGGAACCAGGCTCCCCAGTGCTCACAGAAAATTTGTTACTTGCAAAGGCCATGCCCCCTGCCCACGTGCGTCTGAGCGGGGAACCTGTCGGGTGGTGTGGGTGGCCTCCCCAGTTCATACAAGATGGGGGTGCATGGTCACCCATTGCAATAAACCTTTTTTGGCTTTCCCCGCATGATGCACTCCCGATTTTTCAGCAGTGCCCCATGAGTGGCCAGGAGTGGGTGCTGAGTGGCTCATGGGAGCATGCGTTCCTCAGCACCACCTTCAAATGGGTGGTCAGCTGAATGGCTCCTGGGTGGCCATACAGGGTAGGATCTCATTTAAAAACATCCAGTATGACTCAAAGAAGGCCAGTGCCATTTTGGCTGTATTAACAACCATTGTATTCAAGACTTGGGAAATTATAGTATCATATACTTGGTTGGATTGTGCAACAGTCACAAGTAAAAGCCCATTGCAAGCCCTGCAAGCTTAATATGGAGCTTGTCCAGTAGGGGGAGGGTCAGGGATGAAATAGGTTTTTTTCCCTCCTTGTCTCCTCTCTTCCCCTCTCTCTGTCCTTCACCTTGTCCCATGTAGTCTGTACAGTATGGAAGTAAGTCTTCTGAGTTCTTAGTAAAGTTCTGTTTTGAAGAAACTTCTGCCGTGTGTTATTGAACAGAAAGCTAACTCTACAATAGGTTATGGGCCTGGGACATCTTCGAGGCCATTTTGAAGACTAGAAGCAGCCCAGGAGTGCAGACTGTGTAAGTAAACTCCCAGATAGAGAGGTCTACTGACTGTGAGTAAGAAGGCCTAAATCCCAGAAGGGGAAAGGGAGGGAAGCCTCTGGGAGTCTCGAAAGGGACATTTCCGTGTCGAGCTCTATGCCCAAATAAGTTAGTTTGGATGTTGGGCCTTCCGTCTTTTCGTGTGCCAAAGGTACCCCTATGTCCCTTGCCACCCCTTGAAATGCCAGCATTGCCTGCTCGCACTCTGAGGTGCCCGCCCTTCCCGCGAAGAGGAAATCATCGAGGTAGTGTGTGATACGGCCGCCACACGCTCGTTGGCGCGTGACCCACTCCAATACCGTACTAAACTTCTCGAAGGCCGCGCATGAGATTGAACATCCCATGGGCATCGCCTTGTCGAAGTAGTACTGGCCCCCGAACTCCATGCCCAACAGCTCGAAGTCGTCGGGGTGTACAGGCAGGAGGCGGAATGCCGATTTGATGTCACATTTCGCGAGGAGGGCAGATGCTCCACAGGCACGCACCATTTCGACTGCCGAGTCGAATGAAGCGTACCGCACCGAACAAAGTTCTATAGGTATTGCATCATTCACCGACTCGCCCTTGGGATAGGACAAGTGGTGAATCATGCGGAATTCCCCCGGGGTCTTTTTTGGTACAATTCCCAAGGGGGATATCCGCAGGGTTGGCATCGGCAAGGACTCGAAGGGGCCCTGGATTCTACCCTCCTTCACTTCCTTGGCGATTTTTTGTTGCACGATATCCTCGTTTCCAAGAACGGATTTCAAATTCCTTGCCCCCAGGTGATACCGCGGGCCTACTGTTGGGATCCTGAAACCCTTTTCGAATCCCTCCACAACATACTTTGCGATTACCCTATCGGGATAATCTTGGATAGCGGCCTCTAATGCCTTATGACATACTGGGGTTGGGGACCTTGCCCACCGCTGCTGAGGGCCCGCCCTGTCCTGTGGCCCCCTGTCTGTTGTTTGCCCGCCCCCGCGTTCTGTTTCCGTATTGGCGGAAACGGGAGCATGCTGAGGCAGAATGATCACCGCCGCACTGGGTGCATGCGTGTTTAAATCTGCACTGGGCACGAAAACACCGCCCTCCATCATTAAAATCCCAGCAAGTTGGTCCCACTGGGGACTGTCGTGCTCGGCCAGCCGCCGTTCCCCCTTGCGCATTCGCCGGTCTGGTGAGGACATGTCCGCTATCAGACCGTGGGGTATACCTAGTGCAGCTAATGCACTCTAACCAGATATCTGGTGCGTGAACGTCCCACCTTATTCTGGGGTTGTTGGCTGCCCTACGACGAAATGACTCGTCATAGCGCAGCCAGGCACCGGGGCCCCCGGTGTCGAATGCCCTTCGTACTATATCCGAGTACTTAAGCATCTCCAGGCCCCGGTCTGGGAATTTAATCAATGTTACTCCCATATATATTGTGTAGGCCGCCGTCCAGTTGGACCACGACCTCTCTGCTTTCGGCCTCTTAAACCTCTCCTTATCTTTCGTCTCCTCCTTGTCGTTAGGGTCCGGGATTGGGTCACTAAAAAGGAGGGCGAATATGTCGATGTATTCGCCGCTCCAGATCTTCTCCTTAGTCGCCTGAAGGAGATGCTCCCCTAGGGGGGCAGACACGTCCGCGTGCCCTCCTGAAAGGGGGCGCGGCTCACCCTTACTCGACGAGCAGTGGTTCACTGCGCATCCACAGCACTGTGGGGCCCCCCAAATTTGGGCTGCCGCCGTGTAACCCCGGTCTGTGCCACCTGAACACCCCCCCCAGTGGACGGGGTGTGGTTGCCCACATGCAGGTGGGGTACCACCCACCCCCTGCCATGTCTGGCCCCGGCAACCCCATTCCATAGTGCCCCTGCCAACCGTGGATTCTAATGGGTGGGGGCGGTAGCACTCCGTGTTCCCTTGCCCATTACCTTCTTCACCCCACGGGTCACCCCATTCCTCACCTGTACGCTGTTCTGGGTCCCCCCTGGACCACCGTTCGCCCGTGTAGCTTCCTGAAACCCCGTGTCTGTGGTGCATCCCTTCTGGCCTGTCCTCCGCCCCTTGCCTGGCGTCTCGCGGGGGGTCGCTCCAAGCTATGGGTATGGGTGACGAATCCTCTCTCCTCCTGCTGGGTCCTGGTTCATCGTCCCTGTAACGAGATGGAACCGCGCAGCGCCTCCCCAGGCGGGTGGTTCCCCTGGTTACCGTGGAACTATTACCCCTCCCCCCTGATGAGTCTCCTAAACCCGCCTCGGCCTCGGTGTAATGCTCATTTGATCCCCTTCTTTCCTGTGCATTCTCCAGCTCCTCTATGCGCGACTGGTACCCTGCCAACTGTTCCTGCATTGCTCGCAGGACTTCAGCCTGATGCGCCCCATCATCTCCTTTCCCCTTCTGTCCTGTCCCCTTTTGAACAGGTCCCTTTTTCTTTGCCGGGGGGGTCTTCTTTGCCCCTCGTTTCTTGGGAGGCATCACTCTCAACTATCCCTATCAGGGAAACACCTTCACCCTTTTTATAACCTTGCTCCTGTTGGCCCTTATTACCCTTGTTCCTGGGCCTTCGCACCCAAACCCCAAGTATTCTTGCAACCAGGCCGGCACTGTGCTACACCTTGTAGTGCCTTGTCCCCAGCGCTCACCAGTAGGCTGTTATGCCTTTCCTAGCCCCTCCACTCTATTACACCATGCGCAGGCTGGGCGACACCCGGCCCAAAGGGCCCTGTTGGGCCTAACCCCACAGGGGATAGGGCTTACCAAGCAACCCCGTCGGGGGCTCACACCAGGGCCCTGTGGATAGTCTCCACAACAGGCCTGTTGGGGGCGGGGGGGTGTCCACGCCAACCTCACACCCCCCACGAGCCCGGGCGGGGGGGATCACCAGACCCTGTTGGGCCTGTTCGGTGGCCCCTGTCCTGTTGGTCACCTTCCTCACCCTTCAGGGACCACGTGGGAGGGGGCTTTGACCACTTGGTGGGGCCTGTTATACTTGCCCTTGCGTGCTTATGCCTGCTTTTTTAAGTCGGGGGGGCTGTGTCTGCCCTGCCCTGCTCCCTCCGACAGCTCACACCACTCTATTTGTACCACGCACGAGCCGGCCTGTTGCTCCAGCCGGCTGCTCGTGCTGGAATGTCTTACCCCCCCGCTCTAGCCGCGCGAATGCGGCGCCAAAGCGGGGGGGCTGTGTCTGCCCTGCCCTGCTCCCTCCGACAGCTCACACCACTCTATTTGTACCGCGCACGAGCCGGCCTGTTGCTCCAGCCGGCTGCTCGTGCTGGAATGTCTTACCCCCCCGCTCTAGCCGCGCGAATGCGGCGCCAAAGCGGGGGATCTAAAATGGCGCCCGGGATCTCGCTGGTCTCGCGAGACTCCCGGGCGTGCTTGATTCTGCCCCCGTTGCTTCACAATGGGGGCCCCACCTCCCTGCCGGCCTGTGCGGCTGAAATCCCCACCCCGCGTCCCCGTCTTTTCCCCGCTCAGGGGAGTGGGGGGGCAGCAGCGCCAAACCCCCGCCGCAGCTAACGCGGAGGGGGGAGTAAGGGCGTTTGAGCTGCTATTAATAATCTCTGGATTCTGCAAATGAGTTTGGCCAATCTCTCTTCCTCTCTCCCTCTCTCTCTGCAGCAAGCTCTCGTTGTGTTCTATACCGCTCTTTAAATGTCTGTGCCAACGTTCATCCAGCATGAGTTCTTTCCTGAATGGACTGGAGATGGGGAGAGGGGGAAACAAACAGATTTCTATCTGGGCAGGAGAGGATAGAGATCAGTTGTTCTCACAGAGTCAAGCAAGGAACAATGGACTGAAGTTGCAGCAAGAAAGAATATAACTGAATACTGAAAAATTAGCAACAGTTTCAAACTACAGGAATAATAGGCAGTGGAATGAGCTACTAACAAATTTATGGAGTCCCCATCAAATTTGGGAGTTTTAAAAATCAGTTTAGATAAACATCTGCCAGGATGGCTTAAGTATAATTAGTCCTGCCTCTCTGCAAGGGAATGGACCAGAACAGCCTTTTCCAATACGGAAATCATTTTACACCCTGCCCCATGCCTCTATATCATGGAGACCCTGCCCCCTTGCCCTTAGGGGGCCCATAATTGGGACCTGAGCCCAGGACCTTCACAGTCTTGCTATGCCCCTGCTGGGAGTAAAAAACACAACTTTACTAAAAACAAAGAATGATGGACTCAGTTTGGGTTTCAAAAGCCATTACAGAAATGTGTACGCCTGACTGTCTTACAGCTACAGGAAGCTTTAAGTTTACTTAATATGAGCAGGTCTTGCTCTTCCCACCTTGTTGTATTCCACCCTTTTGAATTGCGGGCCTCCTACCTGGGTTTCGTTCTCACCTTCTCCTCCCATCCCTTTGCCATTGTTTCTAAACACTCTATATACCTCACTGCTTTGCTCAGTTTCCAGTTCTAACTTCTGACTTTTCTGATGAAGGACCCTATGAGGTCCAAAAGCCTGTATATCTTCACCAACTAATCCAATAAAATATATCACTGTACTATGTTGTCTCTATTGCCTATATTTGGGACCAACACAGCAACCTTACTTTCTTTACAGCACTGATTCTGTGATTCCTGCTCTGACCTGGATCCTGACACTACTTACAATAGTACTTATCCTGACTGCCATCCACAACCTAGCTCTAAAGGACTGGTAGCATTAAGGCCTGTGATAAGCAGTACAACATCAGAAGGGGAATCATGACATCTCCTGAAGTCCCTTATAGCAGTGCCCCCTATAGGAATGCAATCACATAAGCTCATATTGACTGACTGGTGCCATGCAACAGTTGGTGTAAAACAAGGCTGACATCTTTTTCTTGAAAGCATGCTGTGTTGGAGCCCATGAAAGGGATGGTATCCATTGGTGTCAGACACTATCAACTCAATAGGAGAAGGATTAGAACTACCAACAAGATTAGACGATGCTGCCATAGTGGCTTACAAAATGGAGATCACTGCAGCTAGAAGAATGATAATGGCAATGGTAAAGTCTAACACATGACAAGAAATTCTTATCAGAGGCATATCACCTGGGGTCAGGAAGAAATTTTCCCTCAGAGGAGATTGGCAGTCAACTCAGGGTTTTTGCCTTCCCGTGCAGTGTGGGCATGGCTCGATCTGGAACTTTCTTTTTATGAAATTGTTCCCTGTTATTTCAGACATTTGGTGTTTTCTGATTGCTCCCAGTCTCTATGTGTGGCAGATTTTTTTTAATAGTCTTTGTTTCTTGTCAAATAGGTTTTCCTGTGCAGGTGGTTTGGGTCTAGTGAATCCTGCATTGATGCAGGGGGCTGGACTAGATGACCTTTGATATACTTTTCAGCTCTATGATTTTGTCTCCATCTCTTATATTTTGGACCGGTGCAGCAACCACACACTCTACGGCCACTGACACTCAAACAGTTCTCTCATAGCTTCAGTGTGTTTAGAAATAACACAGGATACACTTTTCTAAGGCTGCTGTCTCATGTTACCCCGTGGGGCGAGGGGGGAGGAAATTTCCATGACGGCAATTGTGGCTCCATTCTCACAGGAATTAGCGCACGTATGAATGAGTTATTCCACTTTTCTCCCGTGAGAACACCCATGATTGGAAGAGCTAGGGAACCAGGTCATGTGCTAGTGTTCTCCCAGGAGAAAAGTGGAATAGCACATTCCTACGTGTGCTAATTCCCATGAAAACAGAGCTGTGATTGCCATCACAGGCGTCTCCCCCTCCCTTCCCCCAAGTAACATGAGACAGTGGCCCAAGTGGAATAACTTTTTCCACATGGTAGTTCCACATGCCCCTGAAGTGGANGATCTAAAATGGCGCCCGGGATCTCGCTGGTCTCGCGAGACTCCCGGGCGTGCTTGATTCTGCCCCCGTTGCTTCACAATGGGGGCCCCACCTCCCTGCCGGCCTGTGCGGCTGAAATCCCCACCCCGCGTCCCCGTCTTTTCCCCGCTCAGGGGAGTGGGGGGGCAGCAGCGCCAAACCCCCGCCGCAGCTAACGCGGAGGGGGGAGTAAGGGCGTTTGAGCTGCTATTAATAATCTCTGGATTCTGCAAATGAGTTTGGCCAATCTCTCTTCCTCTCTCCCTCTCTCTCTGCAGCAAGCTCTCGTTGTGTTCTATACCGCTCTTTAAATGTCTGTGCCAACGTTCATCCAGCATGAGTTCTTTCCTGAATGGACTGGAGATGGGGAGAGGGGGAAACAAACAGATTTCTATCTGGGCAGGAGAGGATAGAGATCAGTTGTTCTCACAGAGTCAAGCAAGGAACAATGGACTGAAGTTGCAGCAAGAAAGAATATAACTGAATACTGAAAAATTAGCAACAGTTTCAAACTACAGGAATAATAGGCAGTGGAATGAGCTACTAAAAAATTTATGGAGTCCCCATCAAATTTGGGAGTTTTAAAAATCAGTTTAGATAAACATCTGCCAGGATGGCTTAAGTATAATTAGTCCTGCCTCTCTGCAAGGGAATGGACCAGAACAGCCTTTTCCAATACGGAAATCATTTTACACCCTGCCCCATGCCTCTATATCATGGAGACCCTGCCCCCTTGCCCTTAGGGGGACCATAATTGGGACCTGAGCCCAGGACCTTCACAGTCTTGCTATGCCCCTGCTGGGAGTAAAAAACACAACTTTACTAAAAACAAAGAATGATGGACTCAGTTTGGGTTTCAAAAGCCATTACAGAAATGTGTACGCCTGACTGTCTTACAGCTACAGGAAGCTTTAAGTTTACTTAATATGAGCAGGTCTTGCTCTTCCCACCTTGTTGTATTCCACCCTTTTGAATTGCGGGCCTCCTACCTGGGTTTCGTTCTCACCTTCTCCTCCCATCCCTTTGCCATTGTTTCTAAACACTCTATATACCTCACTGCTTTGCTCAGTTTCCAGTTCTAACTTCTGACTTTTCTGATGAAGGACCCTATGAGGTCCAAAAGCCTGTATATCTTCACCAACTAATCCAATAAAATATATCACTGTACTATGTTGTCTCTATTGCCTATATTTGGGACCAACACAGCAACCTTACTTTCTTTACAGCACTGATTCTGTGATTCCTGCTCTGACCTGGATCCTGACACTACTTACAATAGTACTTATCCTGACTGCCATCCACAACCTAGCTCTAAAGGACTGGTAGCATTAAGGCCTGTGATAAGCAGTACAACATCAGAAGGGGAATCATGACATCTCCTGAAGTCCCTTATAGCAGTGCCCCCTATAGGAATGCAATCACATAAGCTCATATTGACTGACTGGTGCCATGCAACAGTTGGTGTAAAACAAGGCTGACATCTTTTTCTTGAAAGCATGCTGTGTTGGAGCCCATGAAAGGGATGGTATCCATTGGTGTCAGACACTATCAACTCAATAGGAGAAGGATTAGAACTACCAACAAGATTAGACGATGCTGCCATAGTGGCTTACAAAATGGAGATCACTGCAGCTAGAAGAATGATAATGGCAATGGTAAAGTCTAACACATGACAAGAAATTCTTATCAGAGGCATATCACCTGGGGTCAGGAAGAAATTTTCCCTCAGAGGAGATTGGCAGTCAACTCAGGGTTTTTGCCTTCCCGTGCAGTGTGGGCATGGCTCGATCTGGAACTTTCTTTTTATGAAATTGTTCCCTGTTATTTCAGACATTTGGTGTTTTCTGATTGCTCCCAGTCTCTATGTGTGGCAGATTTTTTTTAATAGTCTTTGTTTCTTGTCAAATAGGTTTTCCTGTGCAGGTGGTTTGGGTCTAGTGAATCCTGCATTGATGCAGGGGGCTGGACTAGATGACCTTTGATATACTTTTCAGCTCTATGATTTTGTCTCCATCTCTTATATTTTGGACCGGTGCAGCAACCACACACTCTACGGCCACTGACACTCAAACAGTTCTCTCATAGCTTCAGTGTGTTTAGAAATAACACAGGATACACTTTTCTAAGGCTGCTGTCTCATGTTACCCCGTGGGGCGAGGGGGGAGGAAATTTCCATGACGGCAATTGTGGCTCCATTCTCACAGGAATTAGCGCACGTATGAATGAGTTATTCCACTTTTCTCCCGTGAGAACACCCATGATTGGAAGAGCTAGGGAACCAGGTCATGTGCTAGTGTTCTCCCAGGAGAAAAGTGGAATAGCACATTCCTACGTGTACTAATTCCCATGAAAACAGAGCTGTGATTGCCATCACAGGCGTCTCCCCCTCCCTTCCCCCAAGTAACATGAGACAGTGGCCCAAGTGGAATAACTTTTTCCACATGGTAGTTCCACATGCCCCTGAAGTGGAATAGGAAAAAAATGGGTGCTGTTATATTTCATTTCATTTTCATTTCATTTTTTATTTGTATCCCGCACTCTCTCGCCAAGGTGACTCACAACAAAAATGAAAACATAACATACTAAAGCACAACAGCTGGGTTAAATCCCACACAGGGGCCCAGTGCTAGGGATGGGCGAACGCGGTTTGGAAGTTCGGAGTTCGGCCCAAACTCGGCCTGTTCGGATGACCAAACGTGAACCCAAACCTGAACATACCAAACATACTGAACAGAATCGAACAGCAAACAGCGAAATGGCCGAACAGTTTGGTCAGTTCGGATCGTGTTTGGGTGAGTTCGGGTGGCAAAAAAAGGTTCACTGTAAGGTGACAGGGAGGGGTAGTACTAGTCACTGAGGAGCAGACTTCCAGACACCAGGGGTGGAGAGGCTTGCAAGAAATGAAACTATCTCCCTCCCCCCTTCCCAACACCTTCTGATCTAGTCACTGTTCCTGAACAGCAGGCGTTGAGTAGGATTATTAGATTGCTTTAAGTTTCATTTCAGTTTTGTACTGAAATGAAACTTAAACCTTAAACTGAAACCTTGTGTTTGTGATT